>OZ025241.1:37457073-37484573 GCA_964019155.1 Osedax fenrisi
TATATATATATATATGTATACAAGTAAAGTATAAGTATAATTTAATATATTCGCTTCCATGGATGCTATCCATGACGTATATGCCTTTCGGGATCATAGTTATTATCTAACATAGGGCCTCATAAAACTCTGGCTGATAAAGGCCTTACTATGTCTCATATAGACCTTCATAAATACATATATTCCTTTATAACATGTTCGAATTCAAGATGTAACACTTAGTTGGTATACAGGGAGGTATATACATCAGCTATAATAGTATATTTAGTGTACATTAAAAATGGCTTTGTGCTCAGTTGGTTAAGACATCAGACACACAAACAGTAGGACGCGGATTATAACCCCGTCTGGATCATTATAATGTATTTGAATAGGATATCAATAATATAATATAGGTAATATATTTTATAAAATATATTACCCATATGTCTTAAAATAATATCTAGAAGTGATCTTATATAATTATGTATAAATAAATGATCGGCTCTCGTTAAAACCATTGATGCCTTAACATGAGAGCGTCTTCGAAGGGGTTTTAGAGCCATTAGGTTATAAGTGAAAACTTCATGTAAGTTCCTGAATGGGATGAAAGGACTCCACCGAAATAAAATAACAAAAAAAATAACAATATATTATACATAGAAATACTAATAACCTATTCGGGTTAGAATATGGTATAATATGTATGTGGTAGAATTCTATTAATTATGTTCGTATTACGAGATCATAATAATACGTGTTTTGTAAATAGAAACAAATAGAAAAAATAAATATATATGAAACCATTATTATATACGGTAGACAGAGTACTACTTGTTTCCGATGAATATTACTAACAAATGAAAACCTTTTCTATTTACTTAATTAATAAAATCCGTGTAAATTATGGATATAATATCCCCGATATATACTGTATTAAAGGAACAGGTGTGTTGACATAACGCAGTGTAATGCACGCCATACATATAATAACACTATATATAGTGTATACATTGAATTAATATCAAAGTGAGGATAATATATGTATTCAAACTAATTGATGATTTAAAGGATAGATATGTTAGTTTACTAACTTATGAAACAACCGCAGTACGGCGTAGAACACAGCGCTAAACAGTAGATAGTATGTAGAAATTCGATACAAGAAACACTAATCGTAGAATGTTAGAATATAACAAGTAGAAACAATCGCTAACGAGCATCATACCTCAGACTCTACAACACGACGAACGTTCGCGGCTGGTAGGGATACGTGACCACTGCAACGTATCTGGTAGGATCGAGACGGTCGACTCTATAGTCTTGTCGTATGTGTTTATATGTTGAGATAGGGCACATTAGCAACCATTATAACCGTACAACCCGATGTCGATATGGATACTTATGTAAGCGAAAGCATAACACACATAACATGTTCGCTAATGATATTCGCATTATCAATGTTTATATATTTTAGATATCTCGCAAAGATAACTTTACTTCGAAGTAAACATCACCTAGAAGTATGAGCACAACTTTAACGATGCCCACGACACCAGTATTAACGTGTATTCTAAAGTAAGATATGTAATGGGCAATACATAATAAATATTATATGTATGTATTCTTCAATTATAGATTCACAATTTATAACAGGTGTGATTTACCTATATGATAATAACGCAACTATTCTATATCATATACTATTAGTGTTATGGTATAATACACTAACAATTATAAACACACTAATAAATCATGTTCACTAAGATCCATAATGTTGTGTTTCAACACTTGAAGCACAGAACATCATGTCCTCAATAGCGAACCACTAATATCGATATCGTGAGACATAACTGCAATGCCATGGTATGTACTGAAGTATAAACATTAACGGAGATAAAAATAAACTAACAGCTAACTATTGAGATGACTAACCGATGGAAAACATTCCTCTAACTAAACCCACACTTCCACTTTACTCATATTACAGAAGATCATTCCTATAATTATATTCGTGTTGAACTTAAAATGATTTTCTCCAACAAATCTAAATATACTACGGAAAGTGTTTACCCCTTGAAAGAAAAATTATCATGTAAAAAATCTAATATCACTAAAATTATATTTAAATAAAATTATTTATTTTAGTATTTTTATCTTACCATGGTACATTTATGAAATTTATGAAATATTTATGAATGTATAATAGCAATACTTACTGTAATATTATTATAATGTAAGAGGTTTATCAGGATTAAGGATTTTAAAGATGTATTTATGCTCTCACTTGACAAAGATTCTGCTTATATTAGTACCAAATATTTTACGAAGCAATAAGATATAATATTTCTATTGGATATATCTACGAAATATAATTAACATTGAACCCTATCCACTTTTATCGCCAATGAAATAGATATATGTTTATCGCATTTTGTATACAACAATGTTTCATTATTATTTTAAATGACATGCTATATAAATTAGATTTTACTGACTTCATAGATATGTATCATTGAAAACCAAAAATCCTATTAGTAATGAAAGCTTAGTTTTCATCATATACATAATAATTTAAAACTATTTATATTATATTTCAAAAGTATATAGATTTATACGAATATACATTATGAACAACAGGTGAATTGTGCGACATAACAGCCTAAGTGGCGATGTTCTTATTTTGTGTACAAACTAGAATTACACGATTTCCGTAACTGTTATATCATTATAACACTGTTTGCTAATACCGCGGTCAAGGTAATAATGCGAGATTTCACAAACGGAACATCTATAAGCCACGCCTACATATTCAGAATGTCCTATATATAGTGCTACTTATATGTCAGCCAGACTTAAATCGGATACACAATTTCAATTTCAATCTGGCCCAGATTTAACATGGGATTTATATGACATTTTAAAAAGCAATAGCTTTTAAAATCATATCGCTGTCCGCACTAATTTAAACAATTTAAACAGTAAATTTAAAATTACTTTTCGTAAAAAAAGTAATTCATATATAGAATTATCTAAACTAGCCAATGTCGAAATATATCATGAATAGAGTATCAAATGGAATTGAATATATTCTAGTGTCTATTCAATCACATCGAGCACCCCACGTCAGCGGTGTGCGCACACGACTAACTTTAGAGACGCACTCCCCTCCGTTAAGACAGGGCCGGGTCTCGCAGTGGTTGTACAGAGAACAGTTCTGCCCGTAGTACCCGTGCACACAGACGCACTTGTACATGTTGTCCAGCTCGGGCACGCACATACCTTCGTTCTCACACGGTTTCTGTGAGGGGTATGTGTATGGTTGTGTGTGGGGTGTGTGGGTGTGTGTGGGTGTGTGTGGGTGCGTCGTTAAGAGTGATGATACATAAAGTATCCATGACGGATATTGCTGCAACACCATAAGCAGGTGAATATTTATATCATATTATTTTAATTTCGAGGTTACGTTTAAGTGTCAACAATTATAATGAGATAAGATAGGGAAATTAGCATTACATTACATAAATGTGTATTTTCCATAGAAATGATCGAGGTACTAGATTTTTGTAGGATGTTTGTAATAGTGGTATATAAATGTAGTTTATATAAATTATCTTAACATTAGATTATTTTTATTTAATATTCTTTGATTTTTTTTTCATTTCTGTGAATTTTTCAATAACAAAAGTTAAAGGTCAGCTACTTTTTTTGCAACAATATTGTGTTCTGACAATATAATACACATGATAAAAACATGTTTAATTATAACTATATGTGGATACATTTATTAAAAAATATATTCTATGAAATATTGATTTTATCAAAAACATGTTAAATGTTAAATGTTGCATGTTGCATGTTGCATGTTGCATGTTGCATGTTAGGCATGTTGCATTTTGCATTTTACATGTTGCATGTTGCATGTTAGGAATTTTGCATGTTGCATGTTACATGTTGCAGGTTGCATGTTGCATGATGAATGTTGCATGATGCATGTTGAATGTTACATGTTGCATGTTGCATGTTAGGCATGTTGCATGTTGCATGTTGCAGGTTGCATGTTGCATGATGCATGTTGCATGATGAATGATGCATGTTGCATATTGCATGTTGTATGTTGCATGTTAGGCATGTTGCATGTTGCATGTTGCATGTTGCATGTTAGGCATGTTGAATGTTAGACATGTTGCATGTTGCTTGTTACATGTTGCATGTTGCATGTTGCATGTTACATGTTAGGCATGTTGTATGGTGCATGTTACATGTTGCATGTTGCATATTGCATGTTGCATGTTGCATTTTGCATGTTGCATGTTGAATGTTGCATGATGCATGTTACATGTTGCATGTTGCATGATGCATGTTATATGTTGCATGTTGCATGATGAATGTTGCATGTTATATGTTGCATGTTGCATGTTGCATGTGGCATGTGGCATGTTGCATGTTGCATGTTGAATGTTGAATGTTACATGTTGCATGTTGCATGTTGCATGTTGCATGATGCATGTTACATGTTGCATGATGCATGATGCATTTGAATACATTGTCAAGATCACATCCACAACATTATTTATTTTGTTTTGTTTTACTTCTAAAACTAATTAGTTTTAGATAATATTAAATAAGATTAAATTAATATCAATTAATTCCCTCAAATGAAGCTGATACAATTTTGTTAATACATACTTTACTTCACTTTGATATGAGTTAATTTTAGATATAATAATATTTTATATAATTATATAAATAGTACTAACGTTAGTAACAAATCTTATAATATTAAAAATAAAGATCCAATGATATAATTCATATGATTTTGAAACTTTTTTTATAATAGCAGATGGATTGCCAATATACCTCCAAATTAAAAAATAATAATATATACATACTTATAGGTACCCGCATATGAAGTTTCAACAATATCCATAATGGAAACATTATAATTCATCACTCTTAATGCGAGTTATTCGAGATTAATTTATTTTCATAATTCATAATTTACACTATTTTTATAACCTTTAAAAATTCCAAATGCTATCGTAATAACATAAAAACAAAAAATACAACTTAATTTAATCACCAGATATATTCACAGCATATTCACCAGATAAAGATCTATTAAATACACAATGTTGCCATTGAAATGAGCATAACTACTTCTATACAGTAGGAGAGACTGTTTTGGTAACATGTTTTAGTTCCATTCATAGAAAAGTACCAGTTAACTCGGAATAACTCCTCTTAATAATTATAGATATAATACAATAAAAAGAATTGAAAACCGACACAAATTCTGAAAGCTAAATAATATTTAATAAAGATAGGAATTTACATTAAAAATTACGAGAAAAAAAATTAATTACAGATATATGAAAGGATAATTTTTTACAATTACAAATTATCTTTTAACTTATGTATTATATAAAAACATCCTTAAAAATATTAAAAACAATTTTAAAAAATAATTAAATCGATCTAACGGAACTTTTTATTTATTTTGAAATTGTTGCTAAATCAAAAAAAAAAATTTCAAAAGAATAATAATACATTTTTTTTTTCTAATATATATAAATATGTCTATCACCATTATATGAATATAGAATTATAAGTATTAATATAAAAATAGCATATACTTATTAACAAAATTACTTTTATTGAGCATTTTAACAACAAATTAATTTGTATTAAACTAGTAGTAAACAAAATTATTTGTTAGAAAATAAATATTTTTTTAATACACCTCATAAATATCCATTATAAGCTCACAACTTGATGTAATTTTGTACTTTATTAATATTATAATATATGTATATACGTATATATCAAATATTTTATTTGTATGACAATACACAAATACGTAAAATAGATAAGTAAAATAGAAATGTACATTGAATCATAAATGCAAATATGTCATCATTAAAGTGCACTTAGCTCTACCAATATTACATATTTTAGGATAAAACTTAACAAATATGTTTAATATACCGTTATTGAACTATAGTATACTACAGTATACTGTGAACTAGTTAGAAACACTTTCAAAAACGGTCTAACCTACTGTACAGTCTACGTCGTATAGTGTATACTTATATATATATATATATATATATATATATATATATATATGTATTTTTATGTTTGTTTATATATGTATATATGTATGTATGAATGTATGCGTATATCGTATGTATTATAGTTATATTTTAATCAATAATACCATATATAGTACCATATATTATATATAAATCTCAGTGGAGTGTGTTTATATGTGGGTTTGTAATCGTATTCTAATGGATAATTTTATTAATGGCTATAAATGTATTATTATTGAAGATGGATATACATATATATATATATATATATATATATATATATATATATATATATATATATATATATATATATATATATATTATTTTTGTATTTGTGAATGTTTGCATGCATTAGTTTATGAAGTAAAAAGTATTAGTATTATGTAATGTATATATATATATATATACATATAACAATAATAATACATATATTATTTGTAAGGGACAGTAACCGAATGCGGACACTCTCGGTTTCTTAGAAATCATAAATCCTACAAAAAAATTGTTAATGAATTGTTAATGAATAAATATTCATAATTATATATAATCAAAATAAGTATTTTTTATTTTTTAATCATTCAAAATATTGCTCATATATCCAATAAACTGATTTTTGTATTACGTTTTTAAATTTATGTAAAAAAAATTCAATTTAAAACCTTCTTAAGAATATATAAATGTATCGATGTAAAATATAACACTATATTATTAAATATAAAGCATTCTAAAAATTATATACATAATTGCTATATTTGTTATCAAATATTAATTAAGTTATAAGAATATATCTAGAGGTAGGGGCGTCGGAACGATATTTTGTATGGGGGGGGCTATTTATTTATATTTTATATTCTATATCCTATTATGTATTACTAATATAATTACTAATTATATCTTATTAATATCATACACGAGGTATATATACCTCTTTAGTCTATGTTAACCCTTTAATATGCAATTAATAATATTTATTTTTTATAACAATACTTAAGTAGGAATATATTAGAAAATAAATAATAAACATTAAATAATTTATTATTATATAAATATAGATTTTTATTTATAAATATATCCATCTCAATTGTGTGAATTATTTTTTGATTGATATTTGCCAATACTAATGCATTTAATCTACTATCTAGCATAGTAGACCGTAACAACGTATTTATTATTCGTAGATTACTAAATCCACCTGAACATATGGAAATTCGATCTTTCAATCGTTAATTCTTCATATATTTTTTATTAATGTTTAGAGTAGAAAATTAATAGGATTAATAAGAAATAAAGATTAATCTAAAAAAAAACAACCTTTTTTTCATGAATTATATTATTTGTAATAATGATTCCTTTAATTTATAAGAATGTATAAATGAAGTTTCCTTAGTATAACATTTGGTTTTAATTATCATCATTATGGAATCAAACAACTCAGTATATTTTATTCTGTAAATATTAATGATACAGTATATTAAAATATTAATTGATCATATCTAATCACATTCTTATATTACATTAATAATGTTATATTATGTTATCTAGATAAGATTTATTTATCATTATAAGATGTCTTTTGAATTTTTATTACTATTCATCTCATAAATATTTATAATAATTTATATTATATGTATTATAATTATTCTCTGAATTAGATATAATTAGAAAATTAAATTAGATATATTTAAAATAAAAATAAATTATTATAATATTTTATAATAAACATTTATTATATATGCTATTTTGTATTTTATATAATATTTTAATAAAAGTAGGATATTAACCTTGAATCAATATAAAAACTTGTATATATAAAATATAAAATACTTTTGTTTCCATATCTTCAATGAATGTGTGCAAATTATGTCTATCATTATTCAATTTAATTAGAATCATCTTTACTATAATATAATCCTTTATGTTTATTTATTATTGAGTATTATTATGATTATATATAATTATAATAAGATATGCTTTCAAGTATATTTTTATAAATGTTACCTTCAATAGTATTTGTTGGTATCATGAAAGCTTTCACCTTCATATCCAACTTTCAAATATCAAACTTGAAATATTCATATAACAAATATTTGACTTATTCATATTTTTTAATAATAAATTTGCAATATATTTGTGGTCATTGGTAATATAATTTAATTTTTTATATTAATTCAGTGCATCATTTATACCATTATATTGATCTAATGTTTTTTTAATACATGATTTTCCAGTCCATCTTATTGGGCATAATGGTTTCAATGTATTTGCTTTGTTATTATTAGTATTATATATAATCCGTAATTTGATAGTTTGTTCATATAATAATCCCAAATCATAAATCACTCTCAAGGCTTTTCTTATATTTATATTATTATCTACTGATTATGCTATTAAGTTTATGCGATGAGCTCTACATTGTGTATCAAAATTTAAAGGCTGTCTATTCATTATTATAGTCTTAAGACTATTATATTGACCAGACATATTAGATGCACCGTCATATGAATGTCTTCTTAATTTAGAAATAGGCAAGTTAAGATATTAAAGTTCAGATAACATTAAGTTAATTTATTATTAACAAATTTGCTATATTTTCTAAGTTGTATCTTCAGTCCTATGCATATTTCTTTAATTTATAGTTTTTATGTCAAATAATGAACCATATATCTTGAATTCCATCACATTGAATTGAGAAAGTCCCATTAATATCTTTCAATCGAATATTTAATATTTCAGATTTATATAGTTGAATAATTTCATTCTTAATATCACCAGATAACAAGTATCTCTCAGAGATTCTCTCATGATTATTACCATATTTCATGGATGGGGGGGGGCAAACAATACTTAGCCCCCCCTCCATATGTTTGGTAACATTCTTTAGAACAAAATTGTTATTAACAAAGACAATATACTACATTTAATATATATATAAAATGTATTAATACATATTTCATGGGGGGGCAAAACATACTTCGCCCCCCCCATATTTTTGAATGGGGGGGTCCGATACCCCCCGCCCCCCCTTCCGACGCCCCTATCTAGAGGTCATATAAGTTCCTAATATGAACACTCCTGATGTTAATACGGAAACCCTATAACCAATCAGCGCGCAGCTTGTTAACTATTTTGATTTTCATAAAAATCGCGTGCGTTATAATATTAATAAAATCCAATGAAGCTAAATCAAAAATATTCTTATTTAGATAATTAAATTATATTATTTATTAAAAAAATAATAAAAATAAATAAATAAAATAAAATTATTATATATATTAAATTATTCATAAAATTAATTATAAATAATGTAATTGTATTTTATCTGATTGGTTCATAAATAATATATAGTTTATCTATTGGTATATAGGGTGTCCGTATTATAACACATGGTGTCCGTATTCGGACACGGGTAAAATACAATTTTAAAATCACAATAATATCTATAATCATATAATATTAATATATTGTAATATTTGAATACAAATAATGAGTCATAAAATGTTAAGACTATTTATTGTTAAGGGGATCCCGCATATAACACGCAATTTACCAATTTCGTGTATAAATAGATAGGAAAAACATAGGTCCACTAAAAAAATAGAACTGATATTCTATTCATTCAATTTACCTAATTTTTGTTGTAATGTATTCATAACATAGGAAAATAGCATAGGAAAATAGAAAGTTATTTTTAATATTATTATTTATTATATTATATATATATCTAAATTAAAAATTAGTGATACCAAAATGATGGTATTTCTATAGAAATTATCATTTTATACAATGAATTCTATACATTTTATTAATTATCTCTCTATTTTACTATTCACATAATTAAATTCTATATAAAGCAAACAAAATTAATATTATAATTATAATAGTTTTAATGTTCTATATTTTTGAATGCACATACATATCGCAGAATAATTATTCTGAGAAAACAGCGTTTGAAGTTTGACAGCATACAAATATAATATTGAATAGTATATAATATAGCACTATCTCATCTTCATAAAACACATTTTTATGCCATTTGTAGACTGAATTCATGTTTAATTTTTTTTACAGATACTAAAAAACACTAGAATAAGTATTATTATGTAATAAAAAAAAATATTAAAAAAAATAAATTATCATCACTTTAAATGTGCGGGATCCCCTTAAAGTGTCAGTATTAGGTTACTTTCCCCTATTAAATATGTATTAATATGTATTACAGGTATTATATTGTACATTACATTTGATTATTCTATAGAATCAATAGGTATATTATACAATACAATATTAAATAATGTATTAATAATTTCATAAACTATAGTTTATAAAATATATTTCATTAATATTGTTATATGTAATAGAATACATATGTGTCGATGGTTTGTAATCTATATATATATATATTTATATATAGTATATTACAGCATAATTACCACAGTTTGCATGCATGCAATCAATTTATTAAATATCGGAATAAATATCGAAAATCAATATAAGTCATTAAATATATATATTAGCTATTAATAAGTTAATGTAGATAAGTCATTTTATCTATGATATATATATATATATATATATATATATATATATATATATATTAGTATATACTATTAACAGTCACAATAAATAATTACCGAGATACAAGAAGAGACGTATGTTATGATGTAATACTAACATGCGCAATACAAGCGTTAGCTCTATCTTCGCACGTGTCTCCTACGAAACCGTCCGGACATGCGCAGACCGCTTCTTTAGGCCGGAAGCCGAGTCGACCCGCCTCTGGTGAGTGATTTAGTGGTTCCAGTCTTATACACCTACCCCCGTATCGGGTACAGTTCAGAGTGGCGCATGCGTCGACCGGTGCGCGCACTTCGCACGTCGCACCGATGTAGGGAGGTTCACACTCGCACTCCATACCGTTCCACGCACCATTCAATCCGCACGGTGACGCCACTCCACTCCGGTGAGTGGTGATGCTTCTGGAAGTATCGCGCGTGGTTGCGGGTTTTAGTATTGGTGTAATAGTTGTCGTAGTCGTTGCTGTTATCGTTGACGTTGTCGATGTCGTTGATTTAGTTGTAGAAAGTTTGGTGTTGGCTAAATCGTTTGGCGATGGTTTCTTATCGTCTGATTTATTAGGAACCGCTTTGGATAATTCAGTACCGGATATCGCTGTCTTTGTGCGTAACTCATTGGTTACCTCTACGAAACTGTACTCTGTGTAATTTCGTTATATCGGGGAGGTTATATACATTATATGCATTACCACATGGTTATATGATTATGTCATAAGTCAAAATTGTTTAATTAACTAATGGGGACACGACTTGCACGCGCAGTTCACGTTCTACGGTTATTAATTAAGTATTTTAATTAATATAATATTATATTATTAATTCATAAATATAATTTTATTAATTTATATAAATTTCAGTAGGTGTTAGAAATTTGCTTATTTTAAATCGTATTTATATTTTAATATATATATATATAATTTTAATATTACTTTATTATGAATTGTGTGATATAAATATATTTGTAATACTGTATCTGATCAAGTTATCGAATAATACGTCGACTTTTATATACTATATTACAATAGTATATTAATGCCATAATAAAAGGAGAAATATTTGTATTATAATATGTTATTATTATGGAATATTATATTATGATCTACAGCATAATATATATATTTTAATAATATAAAATGAATACTATAAATATTATTATTATTTATATATATATATTTTATGTTATTATATATATATATATATATATATATATATAAAATATTAAACATTACCTTTTGTTATGTCATGATCCGTTACTTCTATAGTATCACATAACGGAACCTGCGTTACTTCATTGTCTTCTTTGTTTGAATATACTGCATTAGAAGTCACTACAAACGAGGGTAGACTTATAATTAAATGTCATATTTTATTATAATTTATAGACGATATATTTATTATAAAAATATGTATCCTACATATAAAATGTCTAAGATGTCAAATTGAAATATTTAAATATATTCTAAGCAGATTATGGAAATTTAACATATTGATGGCATTGATTATATGACAATAACCTATCTAACAAATCTATCTATAACAAATATGTATAAATGATATATATAGGGTAAACATAATTAAGTTAATATAATATTGTTTATTTATATAATATAATTTGTTTAATTGTTTTTGTATTACATAATGATTACAAAATTAAATAATCACAATTTATATATGAAGATATTCTAAACTATAGTAGTCCAATAATACCCGATACTTAAGATATAACCCATAGAACATGTAATATATAAATAACGTAGTAAATAGAACAATATAACAATATTGATTGCTATTCATAATTTCCTATTTTTGTTCTTATTTCGGTGGATACGTAGATATTAGTTGTCCGTTGTTTGTGTGTGATATTTAGATCCCCCTATAGAAGACTCGTCTTATATGTGCTTTAGATTAGAATTAATGTATCTTATTTTTAGATTCTTCTACCAATTTCTAGGTTTCACAGACATATAGTAAAATGGATAATAATAAAGATGTGTAGAGCTTGTACTTGAGATTGAATTCAATTTCTCTAGATTTCTAGATATTCACCAATTTCACCATTGCTTCAGATGCTGTGGTTAGTCTAATTTAATAATTATTTACTAATGTAAATTTACTAATTTACTAATGTCTATATATTTTATTAAATGTTTAAAATATTTTAAATGTTTACGCTTAACATAATTTATTTAAAATGATATTTAAAATGACTTATACTTAAATTTAAAATATAGTAGTATTCTTAGTATATACATATGAATTCGATTATTATTATTTATAATTATATAAAGTATATATATATATATATCTAATAATTATACTAGGTGAAATCATTGATACGTAATGAATAGAGATTACCTTATTTACACATCGCTGATTATATAATGTATATATAACATAATGTATATATTTACTGTTGCTATTTATAATTAGAAATATGAGTAATTATTTATTGCTTAAATATAACATATCAACATATCAACATATTATATCTAGATTATAGGAGTTTATATACATGACATATCACACTCACCCACACACACCCACACACACACATATACACAATCACACATATACGCACACATATATATATATATATATATATATATATATATATATATATATATATATATATTTAGATGGTTATAATTTATATAATTATATTAAGTAATATAAACGATAACATAGTCTAGGTTTAAAAGGAAAAAAGTATTAATTATATATATATATATATATATATATATAGTATACTATAGTACATATATATACTCATATTTAAATTATTAACATATATCAAAAGATATGTCAAAACTTATGTCCACAACTTAGATATATGTCTAGTAGACATTGTCTACATATAAGTTAATTTCCTTTAAAGTGTAATTACCCAATACTAATGATGCTGATGATAATGATAGTGATGATGGTATTAAGTATACAATACGTGAATACGCACCTCTCGTTAGTGTATAACAAAACGGTATAACGGTATAAATTGTGTTATACGGTATACAAACAAAGAGAAAAAGTTCAAAAGAATAATTACAACAAAATAGTAAATAGTTTTGGAATAGTATAATATCTCTATAGAGATAGTACTATCTAAGCCACGTGGCTTTAGTACGGATACTTTAGCAAGTGTGCCAATCGCAGAGGCCGCTAAACAAACGGAGATTATTGCTGATAGACGATAGAACTGCTGTATAGGTAAAGACACGTTTATATTATTATTATTTTTAAACACACATAAGAATTATATATTAAACAAATGTAGAGACCCTTAAAAAGAGTTATTGATATCACGTAAAATATTTAGATTCGTTAGGCAAATATACATATACATTGATAGATATATTATTAGGTGATTGTGTATTAATGTCATCTACATAGTTTTATTTTAACCATATTATTTAGACGTACTACATTGTGTTAACAGTAGACGTTAATAGTTAATAATTATATTCTATTAATCGAGTATTGTAATCTATATTTGAGTATCGTGCACGTACATGTATTAATGTACCTAATTAGGTATTATATTTTACCAAATAGTACTTACTAACTACTTAACAGAGAACATAGGTTGTATGTCGTATAAGACGTGTATATACCCGTACGACGTACGTATTGTTGCTGTATCGATCAGCATGCAGAGTAATCATGTCGCAGATATAGCGGTGTGTAAGCACAGCTATCGCAGTTAACACAATAGATAACACAATAGATAACGCAATAGATAACACAATAGATAACACAATAGATAACACAATAGATAACACAATAGATAACACAATAGATAACACAATAGATAACGCAATAGATAACGCAATAGATAACACAATAGATAACACAATAGATAACACAATAGATAACACAATAGATAACACAATAGATAACACAATAGATAACACAATAGATAACACAATAGATAACACAATAGATAACACAATAGATAACACAACATATAACACAATAGATAACACAATAGATAACACAATAGATAACACAATAGATAACACAATAGATAACGCAATAGATAACACAATAGATAACACAACAGATAACACAATAGATAACACACGATGCCCGCCCGCCCTCCCTCCTGCTTCCACCTCCCGTGTTATGGACCGACTTCTAAATGGCTGGTCTAAGTTCCCTTAATAATTAAACGAGTGATCATCGTGTGCCTCTCTTAATTATTCACGTGATTCTCACTGCCATCACGTGGTCTACACACGTGGTCTACACACGTGATGTCAGTGAGCGTAATAGTGTGCATAGTTATATCTATAGGAATAGTATACTTAATATAATATATATATATATATATATATATATACATGTATATATGTATATATACATATATATGTATATTCTATGTTATAATTGAGTAATTATTATTTAATAATGTTCTAGAACAATATAATTAGCATGTGATAAGAACGTACTACTAATTAACTACATAATTCATGAATTATAATCAATTGTTATGTTCACATGTGCACCGTTTGTTTCGCAGTAAGTATTAATGAGGTCATATATGTCGTAAAGGTCATACGTCTAGGTCAACCTTGAATGTTAATATGATTACATGTTAAGCGTATCTTTAACTCGAGTTATGTAAATCATGTATCACATTGCTTATTATCCGTAAGTATTTGTATAACATAATTTATCTTTAAAATAACGATTGTTTAGTTTTTAGTTATATACAAATTCAACAAAATGAAGTATTTACAACATATATTTATAAAATAAAAATATATATATAATATAAGTTATATAATATTATTAATATAATATAATTTATATAATATATATATATATATATATATATATATATATATATATATAATATGAGAATGGCTTGTGTATGAAATATCACTTATATATAATAATTTCATATGTCATTGTTACAATCACGATCATAACAATGTTCATAATTAACAAACACTATCGATGTTATTACATAATTAACGTGCTATAGCACGAGAGTATACTTTCTCTCTCTATTTATACATATATATATATATATATATATATATATATATATAATATATATATATTATATTATAATATATGTAAATAGAATACAGTATAGGACATATAACTCATAATTGTTGAAGTTGTTGTATACATATGACATTATTGACTACTAACCACTTCTTCGTATTATATTACAATTAACTACATTTAAATAATACACATTACTATTGAAACTAATTATTTATATGTCTTATTTAATAAATAGTAAGTAGTCATAAGAGTTAAGAATATACATTATGAACATTAATGTACAGAACATTCATGTAAAATAATTGTAATTTCAATAATGGTTCCAAAAGTAACTATATATATATGTATGTATTATATTATGATGTATAAACAATAACATATAAACCCTAACTTTTGATTATAATATATCCTTCTAATTACACTTTTTGTATAATAGTGAAATACGCGTACCCAATCTTAACTACATTGCAGCACACAGGTAGAGAAGCCTACCACATGGGTATAGCGCTATAGGTATAGAGGTGCCTACCGGTTGGGTATAGCGCTATAGGTATATATATATAAGTCTATAGGTATACCGCTTGGGTATCCAGCATTACATATGCACGTAAGATCAGGCTATATAAGGATATGGCTCGACCCCAAGCACATCGACAAGGAATATAGTTGCCCCATTACACCACACGCATACTATAGTATTACATCTAAAGATCTATAGAATGACTAGAAGCCCTGTACAAGATACCTTCATCCAAGATAATCACATCGGTATATACTATAATACTATACACTTGCCATGTAAAATAATATGCTTTAATATATTATTTATATGAAAACTAAGTGTTAATTACTAATATATAACAAAGTAATAGGGTATGCTGGTTTTAAATGCTATACATATTGATGTGGCGAGTAAAAGCTAATTTATATTGCATGTAATTTAATAGAGCATTGAACACATTGTTATATTGAAATCGCAGCAAACCTAAATCTATTTTAATAATTTCGATACCACTGCTAGCAGTGGTATCGAAATTATGGGATTCAATGGGAAATAATGGGACTCCTGAATATTAACCACGTTACATATATATGTAGTGTTAAATATGTGCATATATATATATTCCATATCATATCGTAAAAAAAATATATATAAATATTATATATTAACTTAATATTTAAAATAAACTTTTGTAATATGTATTATTGAAATGTGTTTTATATTATATTTATAATTAAATTTAAAATAATAAATAAAGATTTAACTAATTATTGACATTTCGTTTAAATTATTAAATATTATACTAATTTTCTTTTGCCAATTATAATTAAAATTTTCATATTTGTAGGGTTTGTAAAAAATATAAATTTTAGAAATTGTTGCTAAAAAAGATAAATTATTGAAACAAAATTTATAACAACATTTTAACAACATTTTCCTATATTAGTATGCATACTGTTAATGTTGTTATAAATATATATATCTAATAAATATTTACTGTTAATTTTGTTTTAAAATATAAATTATTGAATGAGTTACAATCTAATATGTATTATAAATTAATTAAAACATGCATAATTCATATCTACAACATGTTCAATTTTACCAATTTTTTTTGCATAATTTTGATCATAACTTTAAAAAAAATTAAAACAAACTATAATATTACGTATAGCTTAGAATTCAAAAAGCTTTTTAATGATTCAATTTCACTATAGTGATATATATATTATCATCAATATACAAATTTCTGATACTTTTCCATATATGTTTTTAACTATAATTATAATTTAATTATAACTATAATTATATTATAATATATATTATAGGTAAAAATGTAATATGTATATACAATGTAATATTGTTGTTGAATTATTTATATTATAGCTAATTTATTTATAATGTTTACTTTTATATTTGTATATGTTACACATATTTAAAATTATAGTGATATTAATAATATTCATTCATTCTCGTCTTGCCATTGCATTTTTGGCCTACCCCATCTTCTTTTACCTTCAATAGAACCCTGAAGAATTGTTTTGGACATGGAATTTGATCGTATCACATGACCAAACCATCTCAGTTTCTTCGCGATGACCATTGCTAGTAGTTGCGAATGTGGACCGATTTCTTTGGTAACTATATTGCGTACTTTAATGTTAGTAATTCTATCTCTGTATGATATGTTCAATAAGCACTTAAGCATCGAATTTATAATGTTGTTATTTTTCTTTGCAGTTCCTTCGATATTATCCATGTATATAAGAAAAGTGAGTTGATTAGTGATTGCAGTAGTCGGATTTTCAGTTTCAGTTTTATCATACCATATACCCAGCAAACACACAGAGTCTAAATAGAGTCAAAAAAACAAGAAGAGTCTAAATAGAGAGAAAAAATATTATGGTCTAAATAGAGTTAAAATAGAGGACATTAATTTGAATTTTACTTCAGATAAATGTTAAAAATAACAGTATAGTCAAAATAGAGTCTAAATAGAGGAAAAAATAGTATGGTCTAAATAGAGTTAAAATAGAGTCTAAATATAAGCTAAATAGAGTATACAATCAAAATATAAGCTAAATATATTCTAAATAGAGTTTAAAATCAATTGATTTTAATACAAATATAAGCTAAATAGAGTCAAAATAGAAGCAAAATTAGAGTCAAAATAGAGTCTCGTTGTTAACATTTTTAGAGTCTAAATAGAGGTAATTGCCTCTAATGTGTTTGCTGGGTAACATTTAGTCTAGATAGAGCTGCAATCGTCTGTCCGGTTCTAGCTAATATTTCATCCTTTGAACCTTTATCGTCGATGATTGCTCCTAAGTATTTAAAACTGTTAACTACTTTTAGTAGCTCGTTATTTATTTTTATTTCTGATGTGAATTTATTATTTCTACCTTCAGCATTTGCCATTATTTGTGTTTTCGTAGAGTTTATTTCTATTCCATATGCACGTGATGTATTGTCGATTATTTTAATAAAATTGACTAATTCAGATTCACTACCTGCTAATCCATCGATGTCATCTGCGAATCTCAGATTTGTGTTTATTTTACCACCAATATTTACTGAACCTACATGATTATCTAAAGCATCGTTCATTATTTGTTCAAGCAAAATATTGAATAATTTGGGTGAAATTAGACAGCATTGCCTAACTCCAGTTAATAATATTACATATATTAATTATATAGGAAGGTTAAATTGAATTATTAATTTAATAATATATGAAAAATCAATATGAAAATATTTCGAATTAATTACTATTGTAACTTATTATTTCGAGTATCGTACTTATGATTCTATATTTATTAATCAATACGATTCGTGTATATGTTTATTTACTATAGTAAATACCATATATGGTATATAGTTGATTTACTATAGCAATTAGCGGCCTAATCATACACCTATGTATAACGTATTACGTATCTATATGCACGTTTTGTCATCTCATTCCGTATATTATATGTCTATATCTATATATCTATATAGTATATATTATATGCTACCTAATTTAAATAATAGCTGAACAATGTACAATGTACATTGTGCATCATTGGTTATGATTCTACACAATATAACGTAATTAATTAATACGACCTTGACCCAATAGCTTACCGTTGGTGTTTCCGGTTTATTATTTAACACTACCAATAGACTCATGTGACCCCAGCACATTGTTTTGTTAGGCAGGAAACCAAGATATGGATAATTAGGTAATTATAATCATTTTTAATAACATAAAATCATATATATAAATCTTATAATTATATATAATATGTTTATAATATGCTATAACATATATGCATACATTAATAATACTTACATTAATCTTATGATGTAACAGTAATCGCATAATCAACAATGACAAGGTAGGTATACCTAGATATATTATATAGTCAATTCTTGATAGCTCAGACTATCTATATATCATAATAACATGTTTATCAGGTATATCAACATTGTAGGTGTGGTTTTGTATCTAATAACACACACACACACATACACACATATATATATATATATATATATATATATATATATATATATATATATATATATATTAAAATGTTGATATATAACACAATTAAAATTGTAAGTATATATGATTTAATTATTTAAGTATCTCTTAATTGTATACATAATATAGTTAATGAATACTTACCAATCCAAATAACAAATACATTTGAATACAAAATAAAATATTACAACATAACTCATGGATATATTTTGGGTTCCTTACTTTTTATTTTATATATAAATGATATTCATATGGCCTTACATAATTTAAATATAAATATTAATCTTATACTTTTTGCTGACGATACATCGGTTAGCATTAGCGAACCAAGTAATAAGACTCTATGCACAAGTTTAAATTTATAAAAGTTTAAAAAGTGATACCTTATAAAGATTCAAATATTATTAATAGTTAATAATTAATTCAACTGAAATATGCTAAGTATCAACTTATACTTTTATTGGAGTTATTTTAGATAATAATTAAAATTGTAAAGAACATATAAGAAAAATACAATTGAAATTATGACATGTATATATTATGAAAGCTGATATATTTGTTTAGCTGAAACAATTTTTATAATTTGTATATACATTCACGAGTGAATCATTATTTAAATATTTTGTATACAATTTTGTTTAGATATATATATATATATATATATATATATATATATATATATATATATATATATTTATGTAATACATATTATGTATATATATATAAAGATGAACTTGGTTAAGTGTTTTGTGTGTGTGAATATGTTGGACTATTAGGATCCTATTGAAAGCTTAAACATCATATGTAGGTGTTCTATATATATGTAGGTGTTCTATATATATACTAACTATGTAGTTATGGATTGTGATCATTTTATTTGTTTGTAGGTTTTGCATATATCATGATTATATTTATAGATTTCAGAATAAATCTAGTTGTGGATTTCACATAGTACTTATGTCTATATATAAAGCACATAACTAATTGAATTATAGAAACCCGTAGCCGACTTTCAATGATGAGCCATCACCCACAACCAAACACATCTATTGATATACCACCATACCCATATATGGGTATTTAATGGTATCAGTGAGGAGTTTATTTTACAATATATTCTCCTATATTTCCTACGCTTGATACCTCTTGGAGTCAACGCTTTATGTTCGTTAGATGTATGTCATGCATGTTCTTTAGTGGAATATATCCACTGGTCATATATGACCTCTAACACCAATAATCGATTCGTATGATTTGTATTTCTACATCTATAAATTAGTTACCTAATTATTAATTAATACCTAATTATTATTGTATTATTCAATATCTATCGATCTATCAATATATTTATTTATAATAATATCAATAATTATAATTTTATTATTTTCTAATTCACTAATATGTATATAATATTATTTTTATTTATTTACTTTTAGAGGTGAATATATATTAATAACGGATACAAATAACGGATACAAATAACGGATACTAATAACGGATACAAATAACGGATACAAATAACAATTATTATAACGATGTTATTATTTAAATTTTCTAAATATTATTCGAATTACTATTTATTAATTAATTAATAGATGTAATCTAATTAACCAACATTATAATGTTGGCTTATCATATTACATATTTACATACACTACTATCTAGTAATACACTTGATTATAACCTATGACCTATAGGCTATGACCTATATATACCTATATATATATATCTCACTGAAAGCATACAACAGGGAAATGCATGGATTTGTCTACTGTAGAAAATGATTGTTGAAAGTTGTTTATATGTATATAGTAATATACTATAGTAATAATACTATATGTGTATATATACATACATTACTATAGTGATTAAATATAGGTCAGCTGAGTTTATGAATATATCATATGAGGTTTTACTATAATTCAGTTAGTTATATATTTTGGTCATTGACTATAATTGTATGCATATATATATATATATATATATATATATATATATATATATATATATATCGTTGTAATTCGACCAGATAAATTATTTATATACGCTTAATAGTAATCCGTACCCTATTTATGATAACTGTGATACTCCGATGTGCCGCATAGTATGCGATACCATTAGAGTGTGCGATACCATTACGGTGTGCGATACCATTACGGTGTGCGCTGATCACGTGCTATTACGTCATAGTGTGCGCGAGTGATGGCGTCATCATAACAACAACAAACCTGTGAGCCACGTGACCACCAGAAGAAGAAGATAAATCACCGGCCGCATGACTGGACGCACCGGTCCTAATGGTCCTAATGCGATGTCCACCTCGTACTGGTAAGGGGGTCAGCTTATCCGCCACAGTGACGACCAGACCTATTCATAATTAATAATTACTACATTGTTGTCGTATACACTCAGTACTTCGTCGTTGATTATATAAGAAAGACGTTATCGAATTTAATAATAACGAAGTGTTAATTATAATAACTTATAATATATTATACCGCTAGATATCACACGCGTGTACACGATGCCATGTTAATTAACTATGACTGTGATTATTTATATTGTCTTTTTTATTTATCATCAATAGTAATGTGTATTCGTATTCATATGTATGTATATATTGCATAATAATAATTAATTACATGCTAATAACATACATGTATAATAATACGAGTATTGGTTATATATATATGTAGTAATATGTAGATATCCGTATATACATACATGACTTAGAATATTATTTTACCGCAATTATTCAAATCCTTTTAATTATTTTTTAATAATATTAACAATAATTCATTACTATTATTAATTTACAATACAGTAGTATGCATCATTACAAATATATATGTTATATATACATAATTTTTAATAAACCAAATGATTTTTCAACTATTTCTTTATTTAAGGAAAATAAAATATTATCTTTATATGATATTTGTAAGTATAAGACTTGCATTTACATGTATAAAATATTCAATAAATTGTGCCATCCTATTATTTTAAATCATTTTACATTGACATCTAAAAAAAGATTTAATACCAGGAGTAACTGTGATTTTATTCAACCTTATTTTAAATATAATTATATGAATAATACCTTAATTACATTCGGACCAAGACTTTGGAATGATTTAAGTATAGATATAAGAAAGTCAAATTCTTTATCATTATTCTGTAAAAATCTTAAAATAATTTTATATTATACTTAGTCTATTTTAATGCATTTATTTTTAGTTTAAATTTTTATTTAATATATTTGACTTATGATAATATTTTTTTATAATTTATTTAAATTTTGATTTTATTTATTTAACACTATAAAAATACTGACATTAAATTAAATTTTGACATTATAAAAAACTGACTTTTAAAAAAGTATTATATATGATTTTAAGATTGTATTATCTTCTATTTTATTTTTACATTTTTTGACATTAAATAAATTACTTTGGATTATATATTTTTCTGTATGAACATCGAATATTGTTTATCCTATATTTATTTAATATATTTTCTTATTTCTTCTCTTTATTTTTTTTCTTCTCTTTTTTTTCTCTTGTTTCTTTTACTTTTAACTGTTGGATATCTCATATTTAGTTCCACTATGTTATATTTTAATTTAGATTATTTAATACTTGATGTATTTATTAGCTTTTAATTTTATACTTTTATCATTTATTTATATTATTATATGATTACATTATTATATGATTATTACATTTAGCTACATGATAAGTTTCATTATATTTTAAATATTTTATTTTATTATATATTTTATTTATTTTTATCATATATATGTAAACAGGAAGTCATAAGGTTAAATACCTCGAAAATCTTCTGAACATTTTATTTGTTCTTTTATTGTTTTTTTTTATCTCTTGCAATGATTGCAATACTAAAATATATCTTATCTTATCTTATAATATTATAAAATTATTATTATTTATAACTGTTATCTATAATGAAACTTATCATGTTAATAAAGGGGTAATTGTCTCGATAAGCAACACGGCTTCTACAATTACCTTGGCATTGCCTAAATCTGATAATAATAATAATAATAAAAAATATGTATATATGTATATGTACAATTATATATAATTAAAGATTACATTAGATAACAAATATTATTAATAATATATATATAACAGCGACAGAATGGAAAAGATAGAAAAGTTGTATTTTCCTTGTTGTCGCTATTAAATATATATATAAACTGTTTTTAATCGGACGACTATTTTTGAAGACATTTCAGAAAATAAAAATAAAAGTTCAATTTAAAATAAAAATGGAAATTATTAGAATTTAATTCTCATATATATATATATATTAAGTAGTGTTATAAATATATACAATTCTCAGAAGATTTCACAGCAAAGATCTAATGAAAATCAAAAATATAATTTATAAAAGATATAGAATATTTTTATATTATAAATAATTAATAAAGATAAATGTCAGAAATTAAAAATTACGTGACCAATGTAATGAAGACATTTTATTATTCCCGTACGTATTCTAATATATATATAGAACCTAGTTGTATTATATTATTACATATAATATAGTTCATACTGGTAAACAATCTCACATACTATATTTATTGTTATTGTTATTGTTATTTTTATTTGGTGGAGTCCTTTCATCCCGTCCAGGAACTTAGATGAAGTTTTTCACTTATAACCATATATGGCTCTAATGTCCCTTCGAAGCCGCTCTCATGTTAAGGCATCCGTGGTTTTAACGGGAGCCGGTCATTTATTTATGCACAATTATATAAGATCACTTCTAAATAATATTTTAAGACCCATTTTATAAAATTAATTAATATCCGGTCCGGATGAGGCTCTAACCCGTGTCCTACTGCGTGTGTGTCTGACGCCTTAGCCACCGAGCCACACAGGCAGTTATTATATATATATACATATATATATATATATATATATATATATATATATATATATATATATATATATATATATTATAATATAATATTGGTTTTCTATTAACAATTGATAAGCTATACAAGTCATACACGTATAGAATTAAATAGAGTATGGTGATATTAATAATTATTTAATAATTATAATTTAAAAACAACTTTTATAAACTTTCATTCGAATAAAGTTTATTAAACAGTCAACTCTGGATATCTCCGAAAACAAATTACTCAGAATTTATACAAATGCTAGTTTGGTTTTCTATGATAATACATACGTAAGAATAATCCGATATTTGAGAAATTCGATATCTATGACATACTTATCAAGTCCCTTGAATTATAATACATATATATAGTTAACTATATATATATATATATAACTGTCTATGTGGCTCAGTGGCTAAGGCGTCAGACACATAAGCAGTAGGACACGGGTTCGACCCTCGTCCGGACCATTAATTAATTTTATAAAATGGGTCTTAAAATATTATTTAGAAGTGATCTTATATAATTGTGTATAAATAAATGATCGGCTCTCGTTAAAACCATGGATGCCTTAACATGAGAGCGGCTTCGAAGGGACATTATAGCCATATATGGTTATAAGTGAAAACTTCATCTAAGTTCCTGGATGGGATGAAAGGACTCCACAAAATAAAAATAACAAAAAATAACAATATATATATAAAAATAACTCGACATTAACATGACTTAACCTTAATATCGACTGGGAGATGAGATGAATACATTTGGAGTCGTACATGTTAATATTAGAAGAAGTAATACTACTTATTTACAATGGTAGAATAGTTAAATTAAATTGATGAGTTTTACTTATAATAAAGGTTTGAACCATAGTAATTACTATTAATATTAATGTAATTATATTTGTATATAATATAATAATAATTGTAATTAATAAAAATTATATATTTTTTATTAAAATATACACATGCTTAAATTAAATTAATGATAATTCATCGTCATTCATATTAAAATTTATTATATAAATATAGTAATAAACTACTAATAAATGCATCTAAATAGTATTTTTAAAATAATATTCAGTACTAATGATATACACCGTAAGAGTAGTTGAAGGATATTCATTATTTATTGAACTACTTATAAATGCAGTCTAGCTTAATAGATTTCCTTTTAAAAAATATATTGATTTATAATTGAAAAATATTTTCGAGTACACCCTACTTTGTAGTACATGTACTACCCATAAGTAACTATTATTAGGCAGTAAATACTATATAGAGGAGGTCATATATAAATATAACACTATAGTGTAATAAGTCATTATAATATAACTAATTATATAGTCGACAATATCGAATTATCACAAATTAATATGTAATAAGTATATAACCTATAGGGTAAACATCCTATATATATACGATTTTTTTATATGATTTATAAATATAGGCTTATATGCCATACACACACACCATATATATTTATATTTTTGTCGATTTATAGTCTTTATTAAAATAAAAAATATAATATTCCAACCAAATGTGTATAGTTAGTCTTATAATCGCTATATCGAGTTATCGGCAGTTCAACGTATATATATATATATATATTCAATATTCAATATAATTCCGAGTTAGAACACAAGTGCATAACGACCACATTAAATAAGAAACCTTTTCGCAAGCCGACTCAATAGTTCTTCCTTTAATGCGTTAGGTACAAGTGCCGGTATGAGATGTATGGTTAGGAGCGCGTCTACGTGTGCACGTGTGTGAGCGCGTGTGTGAGCGCGTGCACTAGTGCGCTTGTAGAGGTGCGCGCGTGTAATACGCGATAACGTAGAGAGATGAAGCCACGGCTACTAGACGACGCTAACAAACACACAAGGACATCTAATATCGGCCAATGAAACGCCGCCGTCCTTCGCGCAATGGCGGTCGCGGCCGGTATCTTAATCCGGTGGTCAGTGGGGATTTCGGACACTGTCCAGTTACTGTCCGTCGTAGCGTAACGTCTAAAGCTATGATGACCCGTGTGGTTTTGCAATCGTATTCTAATTAAGAAATATACTAAATTTTCTATAAACGTTGATGTTAAATATATAAGAATTTGATACTAAAATAAAAGTATATCGCATTTACCTATTTCGATTAGATAATGATATTGTAAATTAATTTTGTAATGTATATTATTTAATAAGATGTTGTTATAGACTATAGTCATATATAACTATAACTATAGTATTAGTATACTATAGTATACTATCAACTATAACTATACTAGATAGTATTATAATAATATGTAATTAAAATTGTTAGGATTAATATGTAATAAAATATTTAAATAATAACATGTTGGTAAAATACTGTTCTATACAGTTATTAATTGCTATTGTTATTGTTATTATTATTTTGGTGGTGTCCTTTTATCCCATTAACTTAGATACAGTTTTCACTTATAACCATGTATGGCTCTAATGTCACTTCGAAGCCGCTCTCATGTTAAGGCATCCATATATGGATATATTAACTATAGTTAACGAGTGCCCATCATTTATTTATACACAATTATATAAGATAAAATTATCTAAATATTATTTGAAGACTTATTTTAATGGTCCGAACGGAGCTAGAACCCGCATCATACTACTTGTGTGTCTGAGCCATACAGCAGCATATAATACATATGTATATAGTAACTTTATATATTTTAAATACATAAATAACTCTAAATAACCTACAAATAAATTTACATATAAATATTTATAGAGAAAAACTAAACTAAAAGGTATTTAATCAGTGTTCTTTAACAATAAGATAAATGGTTATATTATAATGTAATTCTATAGATTAGAGGTGTAAATGTATACAAGAATACG
>OZ025241.1:37489573-37587073 GCA_964019155.1 Osedax fenrisi
TAAAAGTCTCGGCTCGGCATCAACAACCAAAAATCTCAGCTCGTCATTAATAAGCTTGACATCATTGATATCAATAGTCGCAACACTTAGTATTGAAAGTACTTTTAAGATAGGTTATTCTGAGATATCGTAATAGGTTAATGGGATTAATTTAAACAATTTAGATTATATTGCACATATATCGTGTATACATACACTCGCATGTGATATATAGAGGTTAATACATATACAAATACCCTCTATATATTACTAGAAATCATTATTAATCACTTATCTAGCGACTAATCAATGTACGCTGCACGTGATTGCTATATTGATAGTAATCTGTGCATAACAATCTTTCATTTAGGACAATTTCGTTTCATATTCACTACACACACATACATATATATATATATATCAATACCCTAAATTCTACCTAGTTTAAATAACTCATTACCATCGTCTACTATTATTGATAATAGTAATATTAATACTTTAATAAATAGCACAGAAACAAAATTAAATATGTTACTATCAAAAATCACTGAAATAAGTGATATGATTGTTGTTAAAAAATCATACGCTAATGTAACCGCTAATGTGACCTCTACTATAACCACTTCTGATACCTATACTGACAATTTGGTAAAATCAGTAAATATTATTTAAAATAATATAGATAGCAATAATGAAATAATTATTCACAATATAAATATTCCTAATAATGATAAAACTAATTTCTTTAAATACTTCAAATAATAATATTTTATTTTCAGATCTCGACAAAGCAAATACGTTAAATTCATATTTTAGTTCAATTCAACAAAATGATAATGGAAATTTACCCGAATTTTATAATTTAACTAAACAAAAATTTGATAATATTTATTTAAATCTTGAAATAATTAAAATATTTTTAAATAGATTAAAATTACACATACTTTCGGAACTGATGGGATACCATCTTCTATGTTAAAATTATTATCTAATGAATTATTTAGGCCTTTATATATTATTTTTAATTCATCTTTATTATAGGGTAATATACCGAAAATTTGGAAAAAATCTATAATCACACCAATTTTTAAAAAGGGTGAACCATCAAATTCAAATAACTATAGGCCTATTTCAATAACATGTGTAATGTGTAGAGTATTAGAACGTATTATTTCTAAACAATTAATTTTTTATTTAAAATCTAATAATTTATTAACAAAATATCAATATGGTTTTATAAGTGGAAAATCCACAGAATTACAATTAACAAAATATTTAAAATGTTGGTATAATGAATTGAATAATAAAAAATGTGTAGATATAATATATATTGATTTTGCAAAAGCTTTTGATGTTGTTTCTCATGAAAAACTATTATTTAAATTAAAATCATAGAGTATATCTAATAAAATAATAAAATGGTTTTATAATTTTTTATCGAATAGATCTCACATTACACGGGTTGAAAATTCTTTTTCAAATAGTTCTATTGTCAAATCTGGAGTACCACAAGGATCGGTTTTAGGTCCAATTTTATTTGTATTATATATTAATGATCTTCCTAGTATATTCTCTTCAAAAATTCATATTGATTTATTTGCCGATGATACAAAATTATATTTTTCTTACGCATCTGAGAGTGAAAGATTTCTTTTACAAAATAATTTAAATTTATTTTCACAATGGGCAAATAAATGGTAATTAAATATTTCATTATCAAAATGTGCAGTTATGACTTTAGGGAAGGTAACTCCATCAAAATATTTTATAAATAAAATTCAATTAGAAAACGTTACTTTTTATAAAGATACTAGCCGTACCCGACCCGGCGTTGCTCGGTTTTTTATTATTTTCCTATTATCTATTATTTATTAATTATACCTATTCCTGATTCTACATAGCTATATATATACAATAAAATAAATGTTAGTTAAAATATCAATAAAATATAGAAAAATATGTGTTTAATATCTAACAAATTATTGGAAATATATTAAAAAATAAAACAAATATTACAAATATTACAAAATATGTTTTAAAAAATGTCTAAAACTCAAACTTAAACTCAAACCGTACCCGACCCGGCGTTACTCGGTTGTTGATTTTTTGCCTATCTATTATTTATTAATTATAGCTGTTCCTGATTATTCATAGTTATATATACAATTAAATAAAAGTTAGCTGACATACAAACAAATGTAGAAAAATATTTTAATATTTAAAAAATTCGTGGAAAAATATTTCAAAAAATATATTAAATAATACAACAAATATTTCAAATATTATAAAATATGTTATAAACCTAAACCCAAACCGTTCCAAATCGACTCGGTTTTTTATTATTTGCCTATCTATCATTTATTAATTATAACTATTCCTGATTTTGAATTTCTTGCTGTACCCAACTCTGCTTTACTCGTTGTTTGATAGTTTGCCTATCTATTATTTATTAATTATGGCTATTCATGATTCTGTCTTTCATATATAATAACATACATTTGTGCTAAAATTCAAACAAATTTTTACAAATATTCGTTTTTAATATCTCAAAAATTAGTGGAAAAATATTTTAAAAATGCATAGCTAATCTTTAATTTTAATTTTTTCCAAACTATTATTTATATACAATACAATAAATGTTAGCTGACATACAAACAAATGTAGAAAAATATTTTAATATTTAAAAAATTTGTGGAAAAATATTTAAAAAAATATATTAAAAAAATACAAAATATAAAATAAAAATACAAAATATACAACAAATATTTCAAATATTACAAAATATGTTTTAAAAAAATGTCTAAATCCAAAACCCAAACCGTCCCGACACGGCGATGCTAGATTTATGATTGTTTTCCTATCTATTATTTATTAATTATAACTATTCATATAACTAAATATAACTATTTTTGATTTTAAATTGCTTGTCTTACCTAACCCGATATTTCTCGATTTTCGATTATTTGCCTATAAATTATTAATTATAGCTATTCCTAATTATGCATAGCTAATCTTTAATTGTGTTTCTAACTAATATTTAATAATTCTAACTATATCCGATGTAGATCTAGAGTTGTTCTTTTTTAAGATTTATTCGTAAAATATTTTGTAAAAATACAAAAAATAATTTAAAATATTATAAAATATATTTTAAAAAAGTGTCTACAAATATTTTTTTAAATATAAAAAATATTTCAACATATTTCAACATACCCAGTAAGTAAAGTAATCAGTGATAGTGGTTAGATTATAGTTTGATCATCATCATGATTTGTGATTAACTTATCACATACGATTACAATCATATTACAATCATTGATAAGCATCAGCATAAACTATGCTTTGATTACGAACTACACTTCTAAATCATTGATTTTAATACGATTGTAATCAATGATTATTAACTGATCACTAACATAGATTCACGATCAGTTGGTAATCATGATTGTAATACAATTGTAATCGAATCAAAATCTGTGATCGTAATCAATACATAGCCCCATGATTGTAGTCTGATTACTTGTTGGATTGTAATCTGATTACGATTGTTGATTACTTAACTTACTGAGTTCCTACACGGCGTTGCTAGGTTTTTGATTGTTTAACTATTTAGTTTTATTAATTATAGCTATTCCTGATTATGCTAAAAAATACAAAAAATATTACAAAATATGTTTTAAAAAAATGTCGAAAACTCAAATCTAAACCCAAACCCAAACAGTGCCCGACCCGAAATTTATCGGTTTTTGATTGTTTGCCTATTTATTATTTATTAATTATAATTAGGAATATATCTATAGAGATATTCCTGATTCTACATTTATAGTATATACAATTAAATAAAGTTTATCTAAAATACAAACAAATGTAGAAACATATTTATTTTAATATTTAAAAAATTAGTGAAAAAATATTTAAAAAATACAACAAATATTTAAAATATTCCAAAATATATTGAAAACCTAAACCCAAACCGTTCCAAATCGGCGTTGCTTAGTTTTTTATTATTTGCCTATCTATCATTTATTAATTATAAATATTCATGATTTGGAATTTATTACAGTACCCAACTCTGCTTTACTCGTTGTTTGATAGTTTGCCTATCTATTATTTATTAATTATGGCTATATGATTCTGCTTTTCATATACAATAACATAAATTGTTGCTGAAATTCAAACAAATTTAGACAATAATTAATATCTCAAAAATTAGTGGAAAAATATTTCAAAAATACAACACATATTTCCAATATTACAAAATAATACTTTAAAAATGTCGAAAACCGAAACTGCACCCTGCGTTGATCGATTTTTGATTGTTTTACTATATATTATTTATTAATTATAGCTATTCCTGATTCTGTATTGCTAGTATACAACAAATATTTCCAAATATTGCAAAATATATTTTTTATAAATGTTCTAAAAATAATTTAAAAAGTATAATATTTATATCTTATAATATTTATATAATTATTATATAATTATAATATTTTAATTATATTTTAAAATAATAATATTTCAACGGTTAGTTCAAAAATATAAAAAATTATTTAAATAATATTTTTTAAAAATACAAAAAATATAAATAATATTACAAAATATATTTTAAAAAAATTTCAAAAAAATGTCTACAAAATATCCAACAACATTTTTACAAATATTTCAAAAAAATGTTTAAAAATATTTCAAAAAATTGTTTACAAATATTACTAAAAATGTTTAAACATATATCAACAACATTTTTAAAAATATTCAAAAAATTTTTAAAAATATCAAAAAAATATTTCAAATATTTCAAAAAAATTTCAAAAATATTTCAAAAAATTTCAAGAATATTTCCAAAAATTTTAAAAATATTTCAAAATTTTCAACAACAAAATTCACAAATTTTTCAAAAAAATTTCAAAAAAATATTTCGAAAAAATATAAAAAAAATATATCAGAAAAGCGACGCCGAAGATTTTAGATGACAAAAAATCATTTTAATGGCAAAAAGTCAATTTTTCGGGTTTTTCTGGGGTACGCGGTAAATAATTCAAAAAAATTTCCGGACCAAGACCATACTGTTGCAAATTTATTAAGATCGGGTATAACAGATTTTCGCGACGTACCCCGGTTCTCGAGTTACCTCACCAGATACACACACACATATATATATATATATATATATATATATATATATAATTAAATAGACTTTCTTTTATATAATAGATAGGAATAATATTTGAATATAACCTTTTATTTAATAAACATATTGATTATATTTGTAAAAAAGCTTATTTTTCTCTGAATTCAATTTTTAGATGCATTACTACAAAATCCCCTATAGGGGATTTTGTATAGAGCATTATTAAATGCATATAACATTTATTGCAGACCAATTTTAGAATATGCATCCATGATTTGGTCACCTTTTTCAAAGGTTAGTAAATTTCGTAGTCTCATAGACCAAATTGAAAGAGTGCAAAGATTATTTACTAGACGATTAATTACAAGATGCGTAGGATATACAAATTCATCAAATATTAATTATAAATCATATATAGAGAGATTGGTATATTTTAAATTAGAATCACTTGAACTTAGAAGATTAAAAATAGATCTAACTACAATTTTTAAAATTTCAAATAATTATACAGATATAAATATATCTGATATTATTAACATTTCGAATAATTGTAGAACTAGAGGTAATTGTAAAAAATTAAATTTAATACATAATTATGACAATACAATTAAAAATATAATTAATAATAGATTAGTTAATATATGGAATTCATTAAATAATAATATAATAAAATCTGTATCTGTTTCATCTTTTAAAAATAAAATAAACAAAATCTGTCTGGCAAACAACTTTTTTTTAACAGAAATTTATAATTTTATATTGATTTATGTTTAATTGTGTATCTTAATTATTGCATTATCTCTTCTGGTTTTTTTTAATGTGTTTTTGTTATAGAAAATTTGGGTTTTTATATCTATATTTCAAATATATTATAATATAAAATTAATAATTCATTATTATTACAGATAAAGTGGAAATTATTATTTTATTTATGTTTGTTCGGTATTATATGTTTGTTTTATATATATTTTGTAAATATGTTTCAAATGTATTATATTACTAAACTACAATATTAATAATTTTCTATTATTTCAGATTATAGTGATAAGTATTATATTGTTTGTTTCGTAATATTATTGGTATGTTTTGTCATAATATGTATGGTACGCTTTTTTAGGGTACACTAATACTATTATTTAAGGTACATATATTTAGTTCACTATATCCACAAATATAAAATTATAGTTTTGTACCCTAGTTATGGTACAATATATAACACAATCGGTAGGGTACAGTACTATACATTTTTAGGGTACATACTATCTGTTTTTTAGGGTACACCATGTTCAAAATATAAAATTAAATTGTACCCTAATATAAATAACGCGCGGGGTGGTTGGTGTAAGGCACAATTATAGTGAAATACAAATACATATATCAGCTATGAATCTAAATATAATTATCACATCATATGTATATATATATATATATATATATATATATATATAATAATAGTTTATTTAGAGACTTAAATAATAATAGAACAAATTCTCTAAAGTGCAATCAAATAATGTTAAAACGGAATGGAAGGAGCCATTATTTAATGCCAGAGGTAGGTTGTTCCAAGTCGTCATTGACAATATTCAAGTTTATTTGGATGACGCCTCAAATAGCCAGTTCTTTTCTTTGATGGTAGCGTTGATAAATAGGAAGGTATCCAGAAATAAATACTTTTTAATTAAACATACAAATCTGTAATTAATTCTGGAAGAAACCTCTAACCATTTTAATTTATGTAAATAATAAATGACAAGATTCAACGTTACTTTGAATGTCATATATATATATATATATATATATATATATATATATATATATATATATATGTATATATATTATATATTATATATTTACATCTAATTACATAACTCAATTTATGCTTTATATTGAAGTTATAGTATAAACATATTTATATTTATTGTTTATATAAATACAAATATAACAATAATAGATAATGATTCAACAATAATAGGGACTCTTTGTGTTGAAAAAATAATATATGAATAAATAACGAAACAATAATATGAAAGTAGAAAATAATTGGAATAATAGATTTTTATATCTAAAAAATAGTTAAATATAAATAAAAGAATATTAATAATTTACTAATAACATATTATCCGAGTAGATTGAATTCAATATGAACAGTTGTTTGGATGTTACTTCAGTGTTAGACTGATAACTAGACCAAAGTACAGCTTCATATTATAGACATAATTTATTTGCATATCTAGTCAGCCTAAAATTATGATAACGAAGTTATTTGATTAAATACTATCTATAGGTTATATAATCAATCCGGTATGTCAGGAAGTATTTTAAATATATAGGGTATTAAATGTATACAATTTTGTAAATAATACAAATAATGTTATATATATATAGATCATTTTAAGCTCTATATTTATATGAATATAATAGAATGATCGGATTATATAATATAAATCCGTGTACTGGTGACCTTTGAACTCTTTTAATTTATGAAAATAATAGAATATAATATAATACTATAAGGAATTGCAGAACCATAGAGAGCGAAGTCACTTCGTGCTCTATGTGCAGAACAATGAGATAGGACAGTTTATTTAATAAGTAGTTTAAACATAATATTAAGTCAATATAAGGAATTTTTATTATTTTATGTATTTATTCATAACATACACTCGATATTTAATCAATACAAATTGGCTTAAATAATAATATCACAAATAAATTCAAGTTTTCAGCACCATTTGTTGGCGAAATAATGTGAATATCAAAAATTTCTTACGGTAAAATAGAATATATACGACAACATTTACAAGAGAAGTTTTGGATATATTTGAAATTATATTAATTTATAAAAACCAATAGTTTCATTAATTTATATAATTCAACAGATGATAATTATCGGAAGGAATAGAACGTAATATTTACATTTGAATTAACATAATACATATACCTATATATAAATATATATATATATATATATATATATATATAGATATATATATATATATTTACATCATACGAATAAAGATGATAATTGATACCAGGAAACTAATAGAACTATCACGTTACAGACACATTGAGAATATTATGTTCCCAATTATGACATCTTGTGATACGCTATAACTAAGTGATTTGTTATTCAATGAATATTCATTATTTATATTAACAGATTAACATATATTTTGAAGATAACATTTAAACAATAATAACACACAATCTTATACAGTGTATAGTGTATTGGTGTATATTATACACCAATAATTGTTAAACGTTCGATAAATATATCTATAATTGGTTGCAAAGACTGACAAGTAGGTGTGTATATAAATGCTTGTATGTTTGATACCAAGTGTGAATCTCTGTTATGATCCAACGTCCATATAATATAATAATTCATTGAAATTAATGTATTTTCTATAATATGATATTTTCTGAAACCACTCAGTTTGTGATCAATAATATTAAAATTCAATAGATATTAATGTAATTGCTTAACCACAATGTGTCCATTATTTGTAAGTTATTATATAATAATCGCGCACTAACTATAATTACACTTATACCTATAGGTAACTATAAATAGTTATATATCTATAGGATATTCTAGAACGAGTCAATAATCTACTTTATATAAATATAATTGACAAACTATTGATAATCTAACTAACACTTTATTAATATGTATATAAGTGAAAGAAACTAGCTTGATAAAAGCTTATTTGATCACAAACACCAAGCGTTATTAAACGCGGTCTCAATTACAGTGTTTTGAACTAAAGTTGAAACCATCTTTGCAAGAGTGGATACGACATTATTACATTCGTGTCTGAATCTTGTGTTGTCTACCGGATATATTTCCTGTTGCATTCAATTTCGGGGTTCAATAATTAATAGTGATTTATATACGTATACGATGTATATATAATAGGTGTATAATAAATAATTATATAACTATGTACACATTAATACCTAATTAAGTAACAAATAATGAATAGTATATAAATATATAACACTTATCTATTTTATAAAGGTAATTATTATTGGTTATTATTATTATTTGTAATACATTTATATTATTGAAATGAATAAATAAACAATTAACTTAGTTAATTATAGTTAACGTAATTATTATTTATATATTCTTAATCAATAATGTGATAATATTATCAGATGGACTATTAATAGTAATTACTAAATATATATAAGTTTAGAAAATATGTATATATCCTTTCCATCTTAAAATATTAATGACAAAATGTTGCTACCTACATAGGGGGAAGTAACCTAATACGGGGGACACTTTAACAATAAATGGTCTTAACATTTTATGATTAATTATTTTTATTTTATAATTATAATATATTAATGTTATATTAATATTATATGATTATACATATTATTGTGATTTTAATATTTTATTTAATCTTTATATTCCATAGATAACGGGGGTTCCGTATTCGGTACCTATGTCCGAATACTGACACAATGTGTTATAATACGGATACCCTATATACCACTATATAAACAATATATTATTGATGAATCAATTAGACAAATTACAATTACATGATTTATAATTAATGTTATGAATAATTTATTCTATTTTAATTAGTTAATAATTTATTTATTTTTATTATTTTTTTAATTAATAATACAATTTAAGTATCTAAATAATATATTGAGTAGATTGATCTTTATTGGTGGTATTAATATTATAACTTACGCGATTTTTATGAAAATCAGAATAGTTCATACTCGGCGCCCTGATTGGCCGTATTAAGACATATAGAGTATCCGTATTAGGGACTTATATGACATATATATATATTATTATAACTTAATGAATATTTGATAACAAATATAGAAATTAAATATATAATTTTTAGAATGCTTAATTTTTTAATAATATAGTGTTATATTTTATATCGATACATTTGTATATTCTTGAGAAGGTTCTTAAGTTGAAATTTTTTTTCATAAATTTAAAAACGTAATAAAAAAAATCATTATATTGGATATATCAGCAATATTTTGAGTAATTAAAAAATAAAAAAAACTTTTTTAGACTATTTATATAATTATGCATATTTTATTCATTAAAATGTTTGTGTAGGATTTATGGTTTCTGAGATATCGAGAGTGTCCGTATTCGGGCACTGTCCGTATTCGGTTAAATTCCCCTAGTATAATTAATGAAAATACCACTCGTCTAAACTGGCATAAAGTTCAACTTAATTTTGAAACAAAACTTAAGGAATATAATTTAGCCAAAGAAGCCAATCTGATAATAAGTATATTTTCTATAACTACTTAAATAATAAACTACATTCTACTAACTCAATATCACCATTTTATGATGGAACTAATAATGTTATATTATCATCTGATTTTGAAAAAGCATCCTGCTTATCACGTTAATACCAATCGATTTTTAATAAAAGTATTGATACTAATTTACCACCATTACTGGCAATATGTAACACACCATAAACACAATCGGCATCTCCCTCGTTTTCCTTACAACTCCGTACAACACCTTACAACGTATACCCTACAACACACATGACATGGTATGTACAGTCATATGCCTAATATCCACAAAGTATAATAACTCATCTGATGGTATTCCGAAATCTTTATTAATTATTTTAACATATCAATTATACTACCCTCCTTCAATCATATATATTAATATTTTTAAAACATGAATTTGCCCGGATATATGGAAAATTTCTCATATTATCCCAATTTAAAACAAAGGTAATGCAACGAAGGAGATTAATTACCGTCAAATCAGCATGTTACCGAGTACATTAATATTAATCGAATCCTCTCGCATTATAATACTTTCTAGATACGTTCTAATAGATATATTACGCAATACCAGTATGCTTTTCTCGCAGGGATATCGATTTGCCAGAAACACATCTATTTCTACAAGTATATATATATATATATATATATATATATATATATATATAAACCTAGAGTTGCATCTTCGCTATCTGCAGATATTGTATAAATAGATTTATCAAAAGCATTCGTAAAGTATCACAATCTACATTATTACATAATGTATCTCATTATGGGATGTGTTGTAACTTTATTATTTTGTTATAAGCCTACTTAAATAATCGTAAACAACGAGTATAAATTAATAATACGTTTTCTATCCATATATGGTTACAGTATACATTTATGTATACACAGGTCATATCGGGTTTTCCCACAAAGATTAGTTATTGGTCAATTACTATTTCTGATATATATAAATGATATTCTTATATAATAAATAATTAGATTTATAAATCTCTATTCATAGATGATACTAAATTGTAATTCTCGTTAATGAATTCTCCTAATGATAATAGTCTCGTACTATAAAATAAACTCGATGATATCAGTAAGTGGATGAACACACGGGAACTCGAATTGGGTCCGACTAAATACGTAATGATGCGAGTAGGAAATACTTAATTTTATAATTTTCCGCTCATGTATATAATTTAAATGGACACACTTTACCAATTCAAACAAGTTTTAAAGATATGGAAATTAAATTTAGTGATAATATTAGTTTCAATAAACATATTAAATATATATGTAATAATGCTTATCTAATAATTAATAGATTATTTAGATTCTTCATTACCTATAATTATATATATATATATATATATATATCTACTTAAAGCATATATATATATTTAGTATGTACGTCCATTGGTTGAAACTGAGTTTGTAATCCAGATCAATTGTATAAAACTAATTTGAACCAAATTAAAAATATTCAATATTTCACCAAACGATTATTTGCGAAATGTAATATTCCACAATTTTCTTACACCAATAGATTTCTCGATATTAAATAAGTATAACTTGGTAGATTGGTAACGGATATGGTGTTAAAAATCAATATACTGAATGGATTTGTGGATGTCGACCCCGACAAGATAATCAACGTATACGTTAATAGATGTGGAGAGCACAAAAGATTACAAATATACTATGTATAACGGTTGCACCCCTGCACTACTTCGACAATATATTTCTATAGAGGAGTATCTACTGATTGGAATTCTCTCCCCATCAATGTCACATCAATAGTCGATTTATGTAATGTATTAAAACGTACTTTGTTAATTACATTACGTTAATTAAATTTTAAAATATATCCATATTATTTTAATTATTAAAGATATATATATATATATATATATATGTTATTTCTTGTTTTCTCATAAATAGAATAATTATACACTATTATAATTGTTGGTTTAGCTCTGTCTTTGTGGCATATTTGTGATAAGTTCTTAGATTTTTGTGATCTGTGATATGTCTCGGAGATTATGAGTATGAGTATATATACTGATGTATACATTCTATTGGCTCTAGAATATTTACATTATATAGAAATTGTTCGCCCTTTACCAGAAAGTTGATTAATCGCAGGTCAAAAATCAGCTAGACGAGACATAATAATTCATAACTAAACATTTATTTTCTATATTAATATTCTGTCTATTGATATAATAATATATATATATATATATTATTTTACTTATAGCATGTGTAAACCATCATTCTTTTTTTTATTTATTATTTATTATAAAATGTGTGTTTCATGTTATTTTGTTGGTATTTAACACTCAATAAACTATATATCAATCTATATATACATATATATATATATATATATATATATATATATATATATATATATATATATGTATGTGAGTATATACATGTTTCGTTTCATCATTTGTTACATAAGTGTTATCAACAGATTTATCACCAATTAAAACTCTAAAAAACAAGATATGGGTAAATATGAGAAATATAAAGCTATGTAAATTATGTAAATTGCATAATTATAATAAATAATAATTCAATTGTGAGATATTCGAAATATGTAGTAATATAAGTAAATTAGACATAACGTATTCATAATATATATAAAAAGTATTGAATTTATATAATTTTAATTAATTTAAACATACATATCTATGTATACATATATATATATATATATATATATATATATATATATATATATATATATATATATATATATATAATTTTATAGAATATATGCATCCGAAAAACAGGGTATAGAATAATCAAAGAATTATAATCAAATTATATCTAATTGTATGAATAGAAAAATTTCATTTAAGCAATTAGGCAATACCTATAGGCAATTTGTGTAATTATATCGTAGTGTGTTATAGAAAACTAACTTGTAAACTGAATTAATATAGTCTAGATAATATGCTTTCTCGGTAAAAACTCTTACACACATATTTACATATAGTGATAGATAATTGTATTATGTATAGGTGGGTTAGTTATTTCTAACAAATGTTAAAATACATTTTGTAAAAGTTAGCATATCTATAATCATATGCTTAGGATGATAATGATGATGATGATGATGATGATGATGATGATGATGATGATTATAAGTATGTTTAATAATGATCATAGGCTTAGAACCCATCGTATACGACCTATAGGTGCATAGAATAACTACACAATAACTATAACAATAATAATAACAATAACAATAAATAACAAGATCAATAAACATAACAATAAAGATTGATCGAATAATAATATATAATTAAATATATTTTATATCATAATATATCGGAGTGGTGTAATTTTGTGGTAAATAGGGGTGCATAAATGTGCATAGGGGTGTATAGTGGTGTAGAATGGTGGATATTATATATAATATCCACCATTCTATAACCTTACAGGAGGAATGGGAGCTTAGAAATCCGAACGGTGGTGGAATTGTATTCTTCAATTAGTAAATACTAAGTTATAACTTTTATAACAACATTTATTTATAAATAAACGTTCAGGTAATGAAATAGATTACGATTCAGGTATATCACGTGACAGTCTTGGTCGGAGGGGGGAGTTAAAGGCATAGTAAGGACATGATATAAGTTATACAAGAGGGTGAAGAGGTGTGCATTTAGTTATGAAAGCGAATGACAGTAGTCTAAAGAGGGACTGATGTTTAAAGTAAGGTATTTTGATAACATTTTATGGAAATAAGTTCAGAAAATATAAATTAAAAGTAATTATTATGTTTATCATCGCAAGAGGTAAATACTGAACTAATAAACTAACTGAACTTTTACTGAATTTAACAGAGTAATATTATATATTATATATTAGAATCATATAGAGTGTAAACACTCAGGAAAACACAAAAGCAAAGCTTGACTAGGTATTTACCCACTCAACTTGATAACAGCATTACAAGAATAACAATTAATAAATAAATATAAGTAAATTATAAAATGACAATAACTTATTTTAAAATTTCAATTTTGTATATCATTAGAACTATAATTTTGTATATATACTATTGTATATATTATTAAAGTTATTTGATTGTAAATGTGATTCGTGTAAATGAAAATCGTGCTGAATAAATAAGTAGGTATATACTTGTATATACTTGAACATTGTTATTAAGGAGAGGTCATCATTTTCAGTTAAATACAAAATAAAATATAATAAATAATAAAAGTATATACAAATAAGAAATATATAAATGTATATTAAAAGAAGAAAAATATATAACACAAATTAAATAAATGCATAAATTATGTAAAAATATAAAATAAAAAGAGAAATAGATTAAGTAACTAAACACACACAAAAAATATAAAAAGTTAACTAATACGAAGAGGTAATAAATAATTTAATTTTTTTGTTAAAGTTGTTTTATTCATTAATTTGTAAAAAGAAGCTGGTAATGCATTCCATATCTCAGAAGCTTTGTTAGAGAGACAAAACGATTGTCTATGTGTTCTAATTTTGGGTAAAACCAATTTTTTAGATAAAGGCTTATAAATATTTTAATTTTGTGTAAAAAGATATTGTAAAATTATAGGCAAAGATGTAGTCATGTATTTATTTATATATTTTAAGATATTAATCTTTATAATATCTTGAAATTTTAAAAGATTGAATTTTTTATAAATTGTATTATATCAAGATTAAAAGAAAAAAACAAATTTTGTATTACCCTATTTTGCAATATAATAATTGGTTGAATATTAGACAAAAATATATTACCCCAAATAGATGAACAATAATTTAGATGACTTTCAAAAATACTATGATATATATGTATACGATTTGTTAAAGGTAGTTTATGTTTTATTTTATTTATAATAATAATGGATCTACTTAGTTTTGTTCTGATATAATTTATATGATAATTCCAGTTACATTTATCATCAATTAGTATGCCAAGGAACAATAAATGATTCACCTGCTCTATAATTTCATTATAAACTTTTAATTCTAGTTTCTTTTTGATTTAGAATTTCGAATATTATAGAGTATAACTTTGGTTTTTTTTACATTTAATGTTAATTTATTACTAAATAGCCAGTGAGTTATATTATAAAGGTCGTCTTGTAGGTATTATTAGTTTGCTATATTAGTTTGCAGAATATCAAAAAATGTACTACTCAAAATTAAATTTGTATCACATGCACAAATTATTTATATATATACATATATATACAATATTAATATTAATATCTGTATTGTATTTATGTAGGTTTATCCTACTTTTGTATTTTATTATCTATATGAATATAACAATTGAATCATATTGAATATGAATCTCAGTAATTGTAAACTTCGTTCAGATGTATTATACAATATCGTATGAACCATCAGCATACTGGTTAATGCTATGTTAATACTGGTTAATGTATCGATATTTCGTTATAAACAAAACGTATGACTGTATTTACGCATGGAGCTTCATACACATCTAGATGTTAACATTGTTTAATAATTTTATAATTATATTATTTTGTTAATAGCGTTATTACATAAAATATTATACTAATTATTCAATAATTATTACTTATGTTAACGTAATAAATATAAACTATAACATTTGGTATTTCATATATATACAGTCAACTCCCGATAAGTCGGACTCGCAAGGGGCCGGGAAAAGTGTCCGACTTAGCGAGATGTCCGACTTATCCGAGATTCAGAATATCATGCAAATAAGACATGAAATGCGCAGCGCGAGTTAAATGGTTACCGAAATGTAGAATTATGCAACAATCAACAACATAAAATGTTGTATTCATTAATATTAATTACTAAAATTATAATATACATTATTTAAAGTAAACATTTCTGACAATTTATAAAAAGTCCGACTTATCCAGTATAAAAATCATAAAAATGACTATAATATGTGTCCGACTTATCCAACCAACTTATCCGACTTATCCGATTAATTTAACATGGAACTAGATACAAATCCAACCAAACCAACTATATGTGTCCGACTTATCGAGAATTCCGACTTATCCGTAGTCCGACTTACCGAGAGTTGACTGTATATATTATTGTATTTTTAGGATATCTTATAAACTAACTAAATTAAAATTGTATATATATATATATATATATATATATATATATATATATATACATATATTTATTATAATATAGTAACCATATAGAAAGTGAAACATATAAATATATATAATAACAAATAATATATTAATAGATCTTATGTGATTTCATATAAATTATAATAATACACATGATTTACATTATTTATTTTATTATTAAATACATATATGTATGCTATATATATATATATATATATATACGCATGATGTATATGTAATTACTAAGATTTAAAAGTTTATTTATATTATAATTATTTATAATATTCTTTAAAAGTACATTTTAATATTCATATATATATTTATTAATATAATATTAATAATATATATATACTAATATATAAAAAATAAATTGCAGACATATATGTATATTGTTTATTATTTATTTGATATATATATTATTTATTTAATTTATTAACATTATATGCATACATGTGCATAAATTAATACTATATTATTTGAAATACTAATTCGTATACGTATAATATATACAAATATGTATATAATATAAATTATGTTCATATTTAATGCTATTACATAATTATCATTCCTTCTAATTGGCAATACATTAGGCACTTATGTAAAGATCAAAAGATGACGTTTATATGAGTCATAGGTAGTTTGATTGGTTAATATAATCACGTGGGTAATTAAGAATAGTGTATATATATATGTCAGGAATTCTATCTAAAGTAACTACTTCAAGCACAACTTCAACTAGAACAACTACCATTACCCAACTGACAAGGTTACTAATATTTAGTTTAATAATTTAGTTATAATAGTAAGTTAACTATAGTAACGTAAGGCTATGTACTGGTATGGACTGTCTAATGTATAAGATTAGGGAAAAATACCATAATACTAAAGACTACTTCTCATTCAATAATTAATGAATCGACATGTATTTAATAATATTTACCATAATAACTTAATGAAACTCAATTATATAATTAACTTAATTAAAATAACACATGTAAAATATATAATATTATTAAATAATAATCTACTTTATAATATACAATCGAATTTTAATTAATATTTATAATTTAATGTCAACAGAAAACATGAATTATTTAATTTTCATCGCTGCTTTGGTTACCATATCCATTGCTAAATGTTAGTAATTCAATTTTATATTCTACAATTATAACGTGTTTATTTAGTTACTGAAATACATAATATTATATTTTTTAACTTTTAAAATTAAGATATATTAATAAATTATTGAATTCTAAATCAAATATATTTAAATGATATTAATTGTTGAAGATATAAACTCTTTTATATATATATATATAAAATAGTAACTGATATGTATATTTATATCTTTAATTGCGATTTATAACTATATATATTGTATATTTATATTTATCATAAATTATAATTCATAATCAATATTAAATAATAACAATAACAATTGATAATTAGCCGTCCCCACGGATGATTGCGTGAATGCCGACAAGAATGGATTCGCTCCAGTAATAGCGGATTGCCATAAGTTAGTTACTTATATAGTACAGTATATTCTATGTAATTATATCTCATACCATTCTGTACAAGCCTCTTTACGCGTATTTTAATTCACTATAGATATGTGAGATGTCTTTACTTTAACGAGGACACAAAGCAATATTCAATGGCATCGGAAATGACTTGTAACAACTTATACTGGAATCAGGTCAACTTTCATATTTAATTATACGCACGTCATTCATATATTATTATCATAATGTATTCATAACCATTTATTAAAGTTTTATAAATATAAATCACATGAAAATAATGTTTATATTATAAGTAATATACTAAGTATTATATAATCGATTATACAATACATTATATAACAATAACGCATCGTCTTCAGAATACAACAAATTGCTTACCTACGCTAGAAGAAGATCATTTGTGTGAATCTATGTTTACGTCAGAGGTACCGATAACCCCCGAACAAGGAGTCACTGGTTAGTAGTATATTACTAACACAGATAACTTTGTATTCATTGTTAATTTATTATTTACATGCTATTTCATATCGCATGGCTATAAGTAATATATAAAAGTGTTGTTAATACATGGTATTAATACATGTAATGATACGCCACTAGATGTTGTATGCGACATGGAAGTAGACCCAGAAGACAACAAAAGATTCAGAAAGGAAGGTAGTCAGGCGGCTTATCAATCTTGCAGAGATGGATTTTACTTTAATTTAGATAACTGTAATTGTGATAAGGTCGAATAATTAAACACTTTTATTTCATTCTCGCAGATTTAATATTCAATAAATCAAATATTAAATCAATGACATGATTCTTCTTTAATAATCAATTAATTTCATATATTATTATTTAAATATAATAATTCTAACTAATAAATCGTTATATTACTCAATAAAACCATAGACTTTATAAGTTATCATATTATTGATATACAAATAAATATAATAAACTAATAATAATATATTTTAAAAGAATACATTATAATGATAACGTATACATATATATATATATATATATGTATTAAGTCATAAAAATAAAGACATTTGATAGTAATAAAATATGATATAGTGCATATTACGGACTCCGTAAATAAATAGGAAGACATGGTACATTGGAGAATAGTAATTAATAAATTGTAATTAATTTAATTAAAACTATCTGTTTAACATTTATTACCTATCAAATAATTTTTATAAATATTTAAAAGGTTCTTGATTACAATTTGTTAACACATAAATATTAATTTTTAGAAAATGTAAAATATATCTATTATAAGAACATTCATTAATATAATATAATAGTTTAGTTTCAAATATTTTGTAATATATATACGATATTATATTATTTATATACAATTAAAAATGGTATTATTGTAATTAGTTGATAGTAATTAAATATCACTAATAATATTAAATTTACGAAATTTAAATCGTAATATAGAAATTATTACAATAGGATTATGATTATATAACTACCATATATTTGTTAAATATATAAAATAAATAAAACTATATAGAAATTTTATAATATAAAAACAATATAAAATATTAATTACAGCGTATTGATTTATCAAAAACATTCCAATAATTTTAAATAGTATTCATCTAAGTAACAAATAATACTATATAACGATATATATATACTTATATTTATTATCAATATTTAATATTATCAATTTGAATGTGTCAACATAAATATTAAATAATAATAACACTAATAATTGATAAAAGCCGTCCCACCAAAGACTGCGGGAATGCCGACAAGAATGGATTCGCTCCAGTTATAGAATATTTCCATAAGTTAGTTACTTATATAGTACAGTATATTCTATGTAATTATCATACCATTACACATTTAGTATAACCCTTTAAAACCCTTAACTATTTCCTTCCAATCGTCATTTATCGTCACCTATACAACGCGTATTTCAATTTACTATAGATATTTGATATGTATACATATATATTTAGAAATATATTTAAGTATATTTGTATTTTATAAATAAATTAATAATTATAATATTACATTATAAATTGAATATATGACACACATTGTAACAAACATAATAATTGATAATGGTGAAATATACATGACTATTAGTTATATAACGTAGCAACAATTCTGGCAGAATTTCTGTGTAAATACAACGAAAATAGATATGAATAACAACTATATCTTAGATAGAAACCGATAATCAGATAAATACAATTCACTAATATTAATTTATTTTTGTTGTTTACATGCAGATTAATAGCGGTTATGTTTTCTGTTAGAAATAATCAACCGCATAAGTTACACATATATGAGATATTGAAGCTATATTCGTAGTAAACTTAATTATCGATAGTAACTTAAAATAGATAAATATTTATAATATTTAAATCTACATAAAATGAATGATACATTCAACAAAGAGAACATATTTAAGCTCATTAATACATCTAGTACGAGAAGTTCTCTCGCCATACATGAGTCGAGTGAACAGATGGAGAAGCAAGATGAGGAGGACGAGGATGATGATGAAAAGGAGGGCGTGGTTATAACAATGTGTATGCTACTATGCTCATCGTTATTATTAATTATAAGTTAACTTATTAATTTCATAGTACAATTATTTCTATATAAATGATTTCGATTTATATTTATTTTATTAAATTATATATATTATATATATTTATTTAATTAAGTAATGTAAGAATGGTAACATTGAATGGTTGACGGTAATGTGAACTATATATGCCTACACCAGGATGTAATACTTGTAGCTGAAGTAAAGTATAATAATGCTATACATCATTTGTAGTAAGTATGGTATTATTTATTATAACAGTGGTGAATTATATTTAAATATATTGGGAATGTTGTTTGATAAATCACTTTTATATTGTTTTTATATTATAATATTTCTATATAGTTTTATTCATTTTATAAATTTAATAAATATATGGTAAACTAGTTATAACATATTTCTATTATGATAATTTCTATATTAGTATATATTATTATAATTTAATATTTAGTAAATTTAATATTATAGCTGATATTTAATTACTATCAACTAATTACAATAATATCCTTTTTAATTGCATAGCAATAATATAACATCGTATATTTATTCTTTTTATATTAATTTATTCTTTTAAAATATATTATTATTCATTTATTATATTTATTTGTATATCAATATGATACATATAAATGTATATACTTTTATTGAGACAATACAAGTTTTATAAGTTAGAATTATTATATGTAAATAATAATATATGAAATTAATAGATTATTAAAGAAGAATCATGTCATTAATTTAATATTTGATTTATTGAATATTAAATCTGCGACAATGAAATAAAAGTGTTTCATTTTTCGACCTTATCACAATTACAGTTATCTAAATTAAAATAGAATCCATCTCTGCAAGATTGATAAGCCGCCTGACTACCTTCCTTTCTGAATCTTTTGTTGTCTTCTGGGTCTACTTCCATGTCGCATACAACATCTAGTGGCATATCATTACATGTATTAATACGATGTATTAACAACACTTTTATATATTACGTATAGCCATGCGATATGAAATAGCATGTAAATAATAAATTAACAATGAATACAAAGTTATCTGTGGTAGTAATATACTACTAACCAGTGACTCCTTGTTCGGGGGTTATCGGTACCTCTGACGTAAACATAGATTCACACAAATGATCTTCTTCTAGCGTAGGTAAGCAATTTGTTGTATTCTGAAGACGATGCGTCATTGTTATATAATGTATTGTATAATCGAGTTTATAATACTTAGTATATTACTTATAATATAAACATTATTTTCATGTGATTTATATTTATAAAACTTTAATAAATGGTTATGAATACATTATGATAATAATATATGAATGACGTGCGTATAATTAAATATGAAAGTTGACCTGATTCCAGTATAAGTTGTTACAAGTCATTTCCGATGCCATTGAATATTGCTTTGTGTCCTCGTTAAAGTAAAGACATCTCACATATCTATAGTGAATTGAAATACGCGTAAAGAGGCTTGTACAGAATGGTATGAGATATAATTACATAGAATATACTGTACTATATAAGTAACTAACTTATGGCAATCCGCTATTACTGGAGCGAATCCATTCTTGTCGGCATTCACGCAGTCATCCGTGGGGACGGCTAATTATCAATTGTTATTATTATTGTTATTTAATATTGATTATGAATTATAATTTATGATATATATATATATAAATATACAATAAATATAGTTATAAATTCGCAATTTAATATTTAAATGTATATATCAGTTACTATTTTATATAAATATATATATATATATATATATATATATATATATATATATATTTATATATATATATATTTATGTTTATAAAAAAAAAGAGTTAATATCTTTAACAATTAATATCATTTAAATATATTTGATTTAATATTCAATAATTTATTAATATATCTTAATTTTAAAAGTTAAAACATATAATATTATGTATTTCAGTAACTAAATAAACACGTTATAATTGTATAATATAAAATTGAATTACTAACATTTAGCAATGGATATGGTAACCAAAGCAGCGATGAAAATTAAATACTTCATGTTTTCTGTTGAAATTAAATTATAATAATAATTAAAATTCGATTGTATATTATAAAGTAGATTATTATTTTATAATATTATATATTTTACATGTGTTATTTTAATTAAGTTAATTATATAATTAAGTTTCATTAAGAATTAATTTTACTATAGTGAATATTATATCTAAATTATTAAACTAAATATTAGTAACCTTATCAGTTGGGTAATGGTAGTTGTTCTAGTTGAAGTTATGCTTGAAGTAGTTACTTTAGATATAATTCCTGACATATATATACACTATTCTTAATTACCCACGTGACTATATTAACCAATCAAACTACCTATGACTCATATAAACGTCATCTTTTGATCTTTACATTAGTGTCTAATGTATTGCCAATTAGAAGGAATGATAATTATGTAATAGCATTAAATAGGAACATAATGTATATACATATTTGTATATATTATACGTATACGAATTAGTATTTCAAATAATATAGTATTAATTTATGCACACGTGTGCATATACTGGTAGTAAAGTAAATAAATAATATATATATCAAATAAATAATAAACAATACACATATACGTATGCAATTTATGTTTTATATATTAGTATATATATAATATATATATATATATATATATATGTATGTATATATATAAACTGTCTGTGTAGCTCAGTGGCTAAGGCGTCAGACACACAAGCAATAGGATGCGGGTTCGATCCTCGTCCGGACCATTAATTAATTTTATAATATGGGTCTTAAAATATTATTTAGAAGTAATCTTATATAATTGTGTATAAATAAATTATCGGCTCTCGTTAAAACCATGGATGCCTTAACATGAGAGTGGCTTCGAAGGGACATTAGAGCCATATAAGGTTATAAGTGAAAACTTCATCTATGTTCCTGGATGGGATGAAAGGACTCCACCAAATAAAAATATGATATATATATAATATTAAAATGTAATTTAAAGACTTTTATAAATAGTTATAATATAAATAAACTTTTAAAACTAGTAATTATACATCATGTGTATATACATACACACACATACATATATATATATATATATATATATATATATATATATATATATATATCATACATATATGTATTTAATAATAAAATAAATAATTTAAATCATGTGTATTATTATAATGTATATGAAATCATATAATTATAATCTATAAACATGTTATATTATTATTTTATATATATATGTATGTGTGTATATTTTTATATTTATTATTATTGTTATTATTATTGTTTTCGTTCTTATGAATTTATTCTATTCACCTAAGATGGGATCCAAGCCTATGATAAGTATTAACAAACAAACTTTTCATCATCATCACCACTATCATAATCATCATCATCCTCATGAACATCATCAAAATCATCAACATCAATATTTCATCAATATCATCACCAAAAGCATATGACCCCAATAGTCAAGTCTACTGTTTAACAGCAGTTAAACTCAAGTAACTTATTAAAACTTAAGTTACATGAATTAAACTGATGCAGTTAAACTGATGCACTTAAACTGATCACATTAAACTAAGTTTTTAAAACTCGATTTTAACTTCAGTAATTCTAGTGACGTATATCGGCAGTTTTATAGCGGGTGTTAAACTGCTGCAGTTAAACTGATTACATATACACCGAGTTACTTAAGTTATTATCTAAGTTATAGGTATATTATTTTCTTAATATAGAAACAATACAATATTATACCTTTTATTTATTTTAATATATTTATTATATTGTTATTTATGCAAATTAATTATTAATTATTATTTTAATTTTATATTTAAGTTAATATACTGCATTTATTAAATAAAATATTAATTTTAAAAACTAAATTTATTTAAATAATCCTATTAATTTTTCAATATTACCATAATCTAATTCAAGTGATACATTGAACTACAATTATAATCATAATTATATTGATAATGCAATTGAAAATCATGTTGAACTAATTTCTCTATATTGACAATTGAATATTGATTAAATATTGTATTCAATATTAAAATGTTATTATTATTGTATTATGTTTTAAATCTATGTCAAAAGAAATTATATAATCTATCGTAACCCGTTTAACAACAGTTTAATCTTAGGTTTTATTTCCAGTTTAACTATAGTTTAATCTTTAGTTTAACTACAGTTTTATTTGCAGTTTAACTTCAGATACAATTTCATTTTAACTTGAGCCTTTAATACTGGGATTATATACATGCATATCCTTTAAAATATGAACTTAATGTTAACATTTTAACATGTGTTAGAAATAACTATCTATAAATAACATAAATAATTATCTATATAACTAACTGTAAATATATTTTACCGAGAAAGCATATTATCGACACTGTATTAATTCGCTTTATTAATTAGTTTTCTATCTATATTACACTTTGATATAATTACATGAATTGCTTAAAAGAAATGTTTTATTAGTTTACATTTTCTATAAATTAATACTTAATCAATTATAATCAACAACTTTTAAATATTTATTAAATTATTTGATAAGTAATAAATGTTAAACAAATAGATTTTATTAAATTAATTATAATTGATTAATTACTAATGTAGATATATAGTAAGACATATCTTCTATTTTATTATGTCTTCGTAATTTCCTTACGGACTATATCATATTATATTACTTTCAAATGTAGTCTTTATTCATATACGTTATCATTATAATTTATTCTTTTAAAATATATTATTATTCGTTTATTATATTTATTTGTAGGTATATATCAATATAAACCTATATCAATATAATACATATAAATTTTTTTCGTTTTATTCAGTCAATACAACGTTTTATTAGTTATAATTATTATATTTTAAATAATAATATATGAAATTAATAGATTATTAAAGAAGAATCATGCCATTAATTTAATATTTGATTTATTGAATATTAAATCTGAGAGAATGAAATAAAAGTGTTTCATTATTCGACTTTATCACAATTACAGTTATCTAAATTAAAGTAGAATCCATCTCTGCAAGATTGATATGCTGCCTGACTACCTTCCTTTCTGAATCTTTTGTTGTCTTCTGGGTCTACTTCCATGTCGCATACAACATCTAGTGGCGTATAATGACATGTATTAATACGATGTATTAACAACACTTTTATATATTACTTATAGACATGCGATATGAAATAGCATGTAAATAATAAATTAACAATGAATACAAAGTTATCTGTCGTAGTAATATACTACTAACCAGTGACTCCTTGTTCGGGGGTTATCGGTACCTCTGACGTAAACATAGATTCACACAAATGATCTTCTTCTAGCGTAGGTAAGCAATTTGTTGTATTCTGAAGACGATGCGTTATTGTTATATAATGTATTGTATAATCGTGTATATAATACTTAGTATATTACTTATAATATAAACATTATTTTCATGTGATTTATATTTATAAAACTTTAATAAATGGTATTGAATACATTATGATAATAATATATGAATGACGTGCGTATAATTAAATATGAAAGTTGACCTGATTCCAGTATAAGTCGTTACAAGTCATTTCCGATGCCATTGCATATTGCTTTGTATCCTCGTTAAAGTAAAGACATCTCACATATCTATAGTGAATTGAAATACGAGTAAAGAGGCTTGTACAGAATAGTATGAGATATAATTACATAGAATATACTGTACTATAAGTAACTAACTTATGGCAATCCGCTATTACTGGAGCGAATCCATTCTTGTCGGCATTCACGCAGTCATCCATATGGACGGCTAATTATCAATTGTTATTATTATTATTTAATATTTAGATTGATTATTTAATATTGATTGTAATCATAATTATGGATCATAATTTATGATACATGCAAATATACAATACATATAGTTATAAATTCGCAATTTAAGATATAAATGTACATATCAGTTACTATTTTATATATATATATATATATATATATATATATATATCTACTATATATAACAACTATAAATCTTAATTTCAAAAGTTAAAACATATAATATTATGTATTTCCGTAACTAAATAAACATGTTATAATTGTAGAATATAAAATTGAATTACTAACATTTAGCAATGGATATGGTAACCAAAGCAGCGATGAAAATTAAATACTTCATGTTTTCTGTTGACATTAAATTATAAATATTAATTAAAATTCGATTGTATATTATAAAGTAGATTATTATTTAATAATATCATATATTTTAAATATGTTATTTTAATTAAGTTAATTATATAATTAAGTTTCATTAAGTTACTATAGTGAATATTATAACTAAATTATTAAACTAAATAATAGTAACCTTATCAGTTGGGTAATGGTAGTTGTTCTAGTTGAAGTTATGCTTGAAGTAGTTACTTTAGATATAATTCCTGACATATATATATATACACTATTCTTAATTACCCACGTGACTATATTAACCAATCAAACTACTTATGACTCATATAAACGTCATCTTTTGATCTTTACATTAGTGTCTAATGTATTGCCAATTAGAAGGAATGATAATTATGTAATAGCATTAAATATGAACATAATGTATATACATATTTGTATATATTATACGTATACGAATTAGTATTTCAAATAATATAGTATTAATTTATGCACACGTGTGCATATACTGGTAATAAAGTAAATAAATAATATATATATCAAATAAATAATAAACAATATACATATACGTATGCAATTTATGTTTTATATATTAGTATATATATAATATATATATATATATATATATATATATATATATATATATATATATTATTAATATTATATTAATAAATATATATGAATATTAAAATTTACCTTTAAAGACTTTCATAAATAGTTAAAATATAAATAAACTTTTAAAACTAGTAAATATATGTACATCATACGTATATACACACACATGTATATATATATATATCAAAATTCGTCGCATAAGAAAATACCTAACTCGCCCTCTTACACTGTACTTTTAAACGTACTAGTCCTCTCTCGTATCGACTACAGCTCCTCACTGCTATATCATCTCCCTAATAATTCAGTATCCCCTTTAAATAGTATAATTCGTGCATCTATATGAACCATTTTCTCCATAAATCGTTTTGATCATTCCATTACCGACTCCCACTAACTCATATCCAACTGGTTTCCTCAAAAAAACGATCCCTCATACACCTTCTATCACTAACTCATAAAGCAATATATTATACTTCTCCTCCTTATTTAATTTCCCTACTAATACTAAGATGCTCACTGACTTCCTTACGTTCAAATGCAGACATTTCCCTAATTTGCCCTCGTGTCTCATACATGAAATACCATAAACTCGACTTCAGTTATATTGTTTCATCCTTATGGAACTCCCTCCTTGTCTCAATTAGATCAATCCATTCTCATCCTTACTTTATTACACACCTCAAAGGTTACATATCATCAATGTAATATATTCATTTATTTTAATCATACAATATTACTATTTTTATAAATTATATTATTTTATTGTTTTGTATTTATTTATCTAATTTATTTATCTATTTATTGTTTTCGTTCTATATTGTTATATATAACAATGCATATATGCAACTACGAGGGGTGCCACACCTATGATAAGTTCCAATAAACCTTATTATCATCATATATATATATATATGTATATATGATGATAATAATTATTATAATAATAAAATAAATAATTTAAATCATGTATATTATTATAATGTATATGACATAATATAATATATAATCTATTAGCATTTCATATTGTTATTATATATATATATATATATATTATAATTAATAAATATACTCATTATATACAATTTGTAATGTACTTACTTTATAAGATACCGTCAAAATACATTAAAATTCATATGAAATAATAACTTTAAAACGATTTTCTATCAAGTTATAATGGGTACCCCTTTATAGTTACTATATTTCAGGCAAGTTACCGGAAAGTAAGGGGGTATCCCACTACAATTGTAGTTAATTGCTAGAAAAACACTTCTAGAAAAAATGTCTGGAGTTTATTTCCGGAAATACTGGTATTTGATACCACCCTCACTTAAACATCATCACCTCTTTAGAATACTGTCATTAGCTTTCATAACTAAATGTACACATCTCCACCCTCTTGTATAACTATTATCATGTCCTCACTATGCCCTTAACTCCCCCTCCGACCAAGACTGTCACGTGATATACCTGGATCGTAATCTATTTCATTATCAGAACGTTTATTTATAAATAAATGTTGTTATAAAAGTTATAACTATAGTATTTACTAATTGAAGAATACAATCCCATAACCCTTCGGATTTCTAAGCCTCCATTCCTCCAATAATAATATACACCATTACACCTTTATACACCACTATGTACACCATTACACCCCTCTTATATTTGATGATATAATATGTATTTAATTATATATTATTATTAGATCAATATTTATTTTTATATTTATTGCTATTATTATTATTATTATTGTTTTCGTTCTTATGAATAAATGAAATCAGTTTATAGATAATTGTCTAATGATGATTATTGAAACCTATAAGTAGCTTTATTAAATCGATACCTCCGTATTATATGAATATACTAGCATTATGACAGTTCTACAATAATAATAAGACTAATGTACTAGAATTCAATATATTAATATGATTCAACTGTTATATTCATATAGATAATAAAATACAAAAGTACACCAATACAATACGATATTAACACTACTATTGTATATATATATATACATATAAAATATAATCATAGAATAATTATTAATATATGTTTATTAAATCATAATTATCAAAAAATATGAATTAATATTATTCTGTTAAATTCGGTAAAAGTTCAGTTAGTTTATTAGTCCAGAATATATCTATTGCGATTATTACTTACTTTTAATTTTAGTCCCGTGACTCGGAAATCGTAGGGGGAATCAATTACGTCCTTTCTGCCTTAACAACACACTTTCTCCAGCCATCACGATCTTGAACTTTGTGCAATAGTTGGTTCGCGTCCATCTTAGTACAATCAAATATATTGTTGAACCATTGACTCTTCGGACGACCCTGCTTTCGCGAACCTTCAACAATACCTTGCATTATAGTTTTGCCGTCATGTCTGGATATATGCCCATACAATTTTAACTTGCGTCGTTAAATCATGTGTAACAGAGGATCATATTCGCTGATTATTGCTATAATCTTCTCTTTTACATACACATTCGTCTTTTTTTCCTGATATGTTATACCCAGTAGCTTTCTGTGTGATTTGTTTTCGAATGCTTGCAGTTTCTTCTGCATTTCTGTGCTAATGGTCCAGGCCTCACATCCATAAGTTAATATAGAAAGGACGAGTGAACGGTATAAATTGTATTTGTTAAAAGCAGCTTAAATCAAAAAAGCATCATTTATTCCATATAACATATAGTCGTATCATGGTTTAAGTCGCGGAGCTAGTCGTATTCTGATGTCAGTTTCACATGAACCATCCTTTGAAAAAATTGCTCCTAAGTAACATAAATTATTGAATTCTTCCATTTTATTATCATTTAGTGTGATGTCAGCATGAAGAGAGGAGTCATTACTATTAACCATTACCTTGCTTATTTCTGAACTGATTTCCATGCCATATCTGCTAGAACATTTAGACAGTGTATTGGTCATATCTTGAAACTCTTAATTGGTGCCCACTATTAAATCAATTTCACCTGCAAATTTCAGATTCCATACTGTTCTACCACCGTTAGATTATCTTATACTTCCGAAATAATTTCCTCGAGGTATATATTGAAGAGTAAAGGTGATAGTATACATCATTGACGTACTCCAACCGTTTATTTGAACGAATTTCCTATGTTGTTACTAATCAGGACTAAACTGGAATTGTTATTGTATAAAGCTTTAATCATTGTAATTAATTCGTGATCGATACTACAATTTTGAACTGTTGACCACAGTCCTTCGTGATAGACTATGTCAAACTCTTTCCTGAAATCAATGAAGTTGTGGAACAGGTTCGTCTGGGAATCAATATTCTTTTGTATAAGGGTTCTGACATTTATTATCTGTTCGACCGTACTTCTGCCTTTCCGAATCCCTGATTGTTCCTCAGATATAATTTGTTCAGCTTGCGGTGTTAGCCTTTAAAGTATTATTTTTAGTAATATCTTGCTTGAATGGCATATTAAGCTAAGGGTTCTATAGTTTGGACATTTTTTCAGGTCACCTTTCTTTGGGATGGGTATTACCAATGATTGGGTCATTGGGTAGGCCAGATTTTATTATCCAGAGGTGTTTTGCATATCTGAGTGAGGAACTTAGTTGTCGAACTTCCTCCATGTTTGATTAGTTCGTTTGGTATATTGTCAATTCCTTGTGATTTCCCTTCTTTTAACGTTTGTATAGCAGCGCGCTAACTTCAGATTTTAGTATTGTCAGATCAGGGTCTGATTCTTAGCTGAGAATTTCCGTGTTATTCAGTATATTAACATCAGGTTGTATAGGATAATTATATAAGTTGTGGCAGTATTCAGTCCAGCGGTTTAGGATCGATGAGTCTTCAGATATAGCACTATAGTGGTTTTCCATTACTGTATTCAATGATGGAAGTAGTTCTTCTTGATGATTTCGTTAGAATTTACAGTGTGTTGTAAGCTATATTATTATATGTTCCATATCTCATGTCGTCGTCGATAGATTTATACTGTATTTGTATCCAATTGTATTTTTCTTCTTGTATTGCCTACCGAATAGTCTTATTTATTTTTCTGTACATAATATCTAGCTCAGGTTTTTGTTTCTTTTTAGATTTCAGTTATCTTCTCTCATCACATAGGTTAAGTATGTCATCTCTAATCCAATGTTGTTTTTTCTTTCTATATTTGCCTATTATTTCTGTAGCAGTGCTTATTATTACATCTTCAAATGTTGTGTACATGGCGGTAGGGTCGGAATTATTTTATTCAATATTCTCAAGTTTCTCGCTAAGTTTATTTGCGTAGAGGTGTGAAATATGTGTATCTTTCATTCTATCGATATTGAATCGGATTCGTGTTGATCAATGACGCTTGTTTGATCGCCGTTTAATGCGTAGGTTACACATCACAAGATCGTGATCGCTATTTATGTCAACACCTGGGTATGTAATCGTTGCACTTCGAATAATGCTTGACTTACATCTTTGTGGAGTTAGTATATAATTATACAAGTGTTATATATATATAACACTGGTCTGCATCATAAATAGGATGACATTATTTCAATTGATTCTAGACTTATTTTTGATAGATTTTTAACGCTACTTTCAGATATGTTTTTAGTTTTTACATGTCGGGTTTAGTTTTTGTTGTTGTTCAATTTAAAATATTTATTTTTGCCTTTTTTCTCAATTTTATTAAGTTTTTAAATCATGCTATTTAATGTATTTAAAAGTATTCAATTTATAACTATATTATATTATTAACCATTTATTATACTTATTTATATATTCTATATTATTATTTAATAAATATAAATGAATATATTTATTTATGAATATAATAAAAAATGAAGTTCACCTACGATGGGATCCAAGCCTATGATAAGTATTAAATAACATACTTATCATCATCATATTCACCACCATAATCATCATCATCATCATGAACATTATCATAATCATCAACATAAATATGTCATCAACATTATCACCAAAAGCATATACACCCCAGTATTCAATGCTACTGTTTAACAGCAGTTAATCTCAAGTAACTTATTAAAACTTCAGTTACGTGAGTTAAACTGCTGCAGTTAAACTGATCACATATAAATTAAGTTTTTTAAACTCGATTTTAACTTCAGTAATTCTAGCGACGTATATCTACAGTTTTATAGCGAGTGTTAAACTGCTGCAGTTAAACTGATTACATATAAACCTAGTTACTTAATTTATTATCTAAGTTATAGGTATATTATGTTCTTAATATAGATATAATACAATATTATACCTTTTATTTATTTTAATATATTCATTATATTGTTATTTATGCAAATTAATTATTAATTATTATTTTAATTTTATATTTAAATAAATATACTGCATTTAATGAATAAAATATTCATTTTGAAAACTAAATTTTTTAAAATAATCCTATTAATTTTTCAGTATTACCATAATCTAATTCAAATGATACATTCAACTACAATTATAATCATAATTATATTGATAATGCAATTGGAAATCATGTTGAACTAATTTCTCAATATTGACAATTGAATATTGATTAAATATTGTATTCAATATTAAAATGGTATTATTATTGTATTATGTTTTAAATCTATGTCAAATTAAATTATATAATCTATTGTAACCAGTTTAACCACATTTTAATCTTCAGTTATATTTCCAGTTTAATTATAGTTTACTCTTCAGTTTAACTAAAGTTTTATTTGCAGTTTAACTTCAGATATAATTTAAATTTTAATTTGAGCCTTTAATACTGGGATTCTATACATGCATATCGTTTAAAATATAAACTTAATGTTAACATTTTAACATATGTTAGAAATAAATAACCCATATATAAATAACATAAATAATTATCTATATAACTATCTGTAAATATGTGTTACCGATAAAGCATATTATCGACACTGTATTAATTCGCTTTATTAATTAGTTTTCTATCTATAATACACTTTGATATAATTACATGAATTGCTTAAAAGAAATGTTTAATTAGTTTACATTTTCTATAAATTAATACTTAACCAATCATAATCAACAAATTTTAAATATTTATTCAATTATTTGATAGGTAATAAATGTTAAACAAATAGTTTTTATTAAATTAATTATAATTGATTACTTACTAATGTAGATCTATAGTAAGATATTTCTTCCATTTTATTATGTTTTCGTGGTTTTCTTACTAACAATATCATATTTTATTAGTTTAAACATGTTGACTTTATTCATATACGTCATCATTATAATTTATTATTATAAAATATATTATTATTCATTTATTATATTTATCTATATATCAATATGATACATATAAACGTCTATCGTTTTATTAAGTAATATAACGTTTTATTAGTTAGAATTATTATATTTTAATAATAATATATGACATTAATAGATTATTAAAGAAGAATCATTTCATTAATTTAATATTTGATTTATTGAATATTAAATCTGAGAGAATGAAAAAAAGTGTTTCATTATTCGACTTTATCACAATTACAGTTATCTAAATTAAAGTAGAATCCATCTCTGCAAGATTGATATGCTGCCTGACTACCTTCCTTTCTGAATCTTTTGTTGTCTTCTGGGTCTACTTCCATGTCGCATACAACATCTAGTGGCGTATCATTACATGTATTAATACGATGTATTAACAACACTTTTATATATTACTTATAGCCATGCGATATGAAATAGCATGTAAATAATAAATTAACAATGAATACAAAGTTATCTGTCGTAGTAATATACTACTAACCAGTGACTCCTTGTTCGGGGGTTATCGGTACCTCTGACGTAAACATAGATTCACACAAATGATCTTCTTCTAGCGTAGGTAAGCAATTTGTTGTATTCTGAAGACGATGCGTTATTGTTATATAATGTATTGTATAATCGAGTATATAATACTTAGTATATTACTTATAATATAAACATTATTTTCATGTGATTTATATATATAAAACTTTAATAAATGGTATTGAATACATTATGATAATAATATATGAATGACGTGCGTATAATTAAATATGAAAGTTGACCTGATTCCAGTATAAGTTGTTACAAGTCATTTCCGATGCCATTGCATATTGCTTTGTGTCCTCGTTAAAGTAAAGACATCTCACATATCTATAGTGAATTGAAATACGCGTAAAGAGGCTTGTACAGAATGGTATGAGATATAATTACATAGAATATACTGTACTATATAAGTAACTAACTTATGGCAATCCGCTATTACTGGAGCGAATCCATTCTTGTCGGCATTCACGCAGTCATCCATATGGACGGCTAATTATCAATTGTTATTATTATTATTGTTATTTAATATTGATTATGAATCATAATTTATAATACATAAATATACAATAAATATAGTTATAAATTCGCAATTTAATATATAAATATACATATCAGTTACTATTATATATATATATATATATATATAAAATCAAATATATTTAAATGATATTAATTGTTGAAGATATTAACTCTTTTATATATATATATATATATATATATATATATATATATATATATATATATATATATATATATATATATTAATATTCAATAATTTATTAATATATCTTATTTTAAAAGTTAAATCATATAATATTATGTATATCCGTGACTCAATGAACACGTTATAATTGTAGAATATAAAATTGAATTACTAACATTTAGCAATGGATATGGTAACCAAAGCAGCGATGAAAATTAAATACTTCATGTTTTCTGTTGAAATTAAATTATAAATATTAATTAAAATTCTATTGTATACAATATATATATATATATATTATAGTAGATTATAATTTAATAATCAAACATATTTTATATGTTTATATTAATTAAATTAAGTAATATAATTGAGTTTCATTAAGTTACTATAGTGAATATTATAACTAAATTATTAAACTAAATAATAGTAACCTTATCAGTTGGGTAATGGTAGTTGTTCTAGTTGAAGTTTTGCTTGAAGTAGTTACTTTAGATACAATTCCTGACATATATATACACTATTCTTAATTACCCACGTGATTATATTAACCAATCAAATTACCTATGACTCATCTTGATTTCATATTTTCATCTTCGCATTAGTGCTTAGATTTATTGCCAATTAAATCTACTGAGAATGTTATACTACCAAATATGTATACATATTAAGATAACATAGTAAATATATACATATATATATACATATATATATATATATATTTATAAATATATATGTATATAATAATTTTGATTTTAATATTATGTTTTAAATATGAGAATATAATTCGGATTAGTAAATAACATATAATTATCTTTCTTCAACTCATGTAAAAGTTATTGTACTATATTACTATTGTGTATATTTACTATATATATATAGTATCTATAGATACAATTGATAAACACATTTGTGACTATCCTCCATTTAAAAAGTACAGTAAACTTATTTCATTAATCCTTATATAATAATTAGATTAACTCATTATACTTAAATGAATATCATTTTCAGATAAATGAGTATATTTTTAACTCTTCCGGAAATAAAATAAACGATGAAAACATCCGGTATATGAAACACGGATATACACGTAGTACCACTCTTCCATTCTAACTCTATATCTCTTTATATATTCACATATATCATCCTAGTTAGTCATCTATATACTATAACACATACGCACATATACACGCCACACATATCGCGATCATACACGTGACGTGTAGACTTCATCACGTGACCACGCCTACTTCCGGTTATGAAATTCAGTTATTACGTAATATAAGTTACGTAAGATGAATAAGATCGCGAGATGAAAGTTATCGAAAATATAGAATACCACTACTATAATCGAGATAGATTTGTTTAGGATCATTAGATTGATATATTGATGTGGATATAATAAAGAGAAGTATACTTCTATAGAAGAACCTATTGTACGATATATTCATATGATATGCAAAACTCACTTCTGATTGGCCCATTAATCACAATTATAATAGTATCTTCTTCGTAGACTACTTATAAACGTGATAGTATATAATATATACTAAATGAATACAAATTAGCTATTATATTTACAGATATAAATAATAAAATTACATTATTTCTGCATGAATAATATGTGGATTTATTATATGGAGTCCATATTATGGACACATATATGTATACTAAATGTTTAACGAAATGTTGTTTAAAATGTTTAAAATAAATAGAAATGCTCGGTTCTCTAAATTATCACAAATTAAATCTGAATTATCAAAAATATAAACAGAATATATTTTTAATAATTAATAAAGGTAAATAAAAGCAATATTAAGTTTTTAATATAATACAGATATCTAATGGGTATACTTTATAAGTATACATATATGTAAAATATAATATTATAATATATTATAATAAATATATTATATAAATTGTATACCAGATAATATTTGTTGATATTTTAAATAATATTATATTATAATTAAATAATATATTTAAATTATATATATACTCCCAGATACTCCTTAAAAATTTAGTTGTTATATTTATAACATCTCACATATTAATAATTATTAATATTAATATTTTATTTGTATTCTTTAAACCTTTTCGTCCGAGCTGTTGATTTATGATTATCAACTTTAATATATGTTTACACCTAATATTAAAATAATGTAATTTATTTTTAGAATTTAAATAATAATGGTATACCACTAATTAAATATAATAATTAGTATTTTTATTAAAATATAAAGTAGTATATCGAAAATGAAATACTATATATATACAATAATATACCAATGTTATACAACATATGATGTATGTATAGTTCTTACTAATAAACTATATGATATTTCATAAGGTTACATTTTTAAAATCATAATGTGTCTAATTAGATCATAGCATATATTACTGTATAATTATATAATATTAGTGATATATATATATATATATATATATATATATATATATATATATATATATATATGAATATGTTATTGATGTGACGCAATGCGAATATGTTAAGTTGAATTAGGTAAAAACTAGTCGTAAACTATAACTATGATTTTATTGCTTACTTGTAATAATACATAGCATATTTAAAGTATATTTAATGTGTATTTAAGTTATATGTAATATAATATAATTATAATTTATTTAAAATATAATATTGAATTGAATTATAATTTTGTTGAACATATTTTTTGAGTATATGTTTTCAATATTTTGATATTTCAGATATTTTATTTTTAATTCGATCATTTACATTGTTTCTATTACAAATTAAGAAAGGTGTATTTTCCACATTGTCGCCGTATCCTTAGTAGGGATACTTAGTTTTTTTTATTTTAATTTCCTTTTTTTTAAATTCAATATACATTTTTAATTTAATTTTATTATTATATTTTAGATAATTAAATCATACATTCAATCACATAACTAGAGAGAATATAGTAGTAATACACAATGCCTGGCAGCGTATATGCTTATAATCCAATGCGTAGAGAGGAAATAAAAATAAACCATCTTGTTCAGACCAAATATTCAAATATTATATTATTTTATTTATTATTATTGTATAGAAAATACGTATATAATAGTTAGTAAGTTATTTTATTTAAATAAGTAACATGTATGTATGTGTTTGTGGTTGTGTAATACATATTATATATACTGATTTTGATATTTTAATTATTTTTATTGATTTATAAATCTAACACATGGATCTTATCGAAGCACCATAGATGTAGCTCTTTTAACAAATATTTGTCCCTGTTGTAGTCAACTACGTTATATATTAATAACTATGGATTCACCCAATAGAGCTAGATATATATATATATATATATATATATATATATATATATATATATATATATATATATATATATATATCAGTGTTCATTCTAGGTTTCAGGGCAACTACCAACAAAAAATTATTATAGGGCATTTAAATATATTTTACTAAGTGAAATTTAGGATGACATATATGGCTAATTTCGCCATCTATTTATAAATTCATTTATGATAAATAATATATTAGATGGACACTTAAGATGGACACTTATACCCTGAGGCAATTTAAACCTGTAACAATTGTTACTTACAAAAGCTACTTAGGAGACTTTTTGAATTAGAGATGTAAATAAATAGCAAATAAGTATTCGATTCGATTACTTATTATTCGTTTACAATTAAATGATTTACAAATTTTAATTCTAATACATTGATATCAAATAATTCATTTTATATTCAATCTCTCAACATTTGATTCATGAGATATTTAGATATTAAAAAATGAAATTCAAGCATTTATAATATTGAAAATTATGTTGTCAAGATCTTATAATATTGAAAAGTAGGTAGTCGAGATCTTATAATATTGAAAATTATGTTTTCGATGTTATAATATTGAAAATTAGGTAGTCGAGATCTTATAATATTGAAAATTATGTTGTCGATATGTTATAATATTGAAAATTAGGTAGTCGAGATCTTATAATATTGAAAATTATGTTGTCGATATGTCTTAATATTGAAAATTATGTAGTTGAGATCTTATAATATTGGAAATTAGATGGTTGATATGTTATATTGAAAATTAGGTAGTCGAGAAGTTATATTTTTAAAATTAGATGTTCGAGTAGTTTTATATATAAGTAATTTGGTTCTCGATAAGTTATAATATTATGATTATTGTAATATCATATATATAATTATATATTTATTATAATAATGTAATAGTAACTCTATCAAACTTATATATATATACACTTATTTTTTTATATAAATGTATTGGTAATATTACTAATCAATCGAATAGTATATTTATAATTTAAACTTTCATATTATTATAATGATTATTATAAGCATAATGATATATTTCGCGAGAAACACCTGTATACTATTATGTTAAGTATAAGGATTAGTTATTTGCTTGGAAATGTATTTATAGGAATATATAAATAAATAAGTTTCTATATAATACAAATTATAAGATACTAAATATATAATATATATAGTAATTATTTTCATTAATTATATATTATATATATATACAATTAACGATATATAATATATCATACTTATAAATACTTAAAAATACTTATAGGTAGATAAATATATACAAAAATACCTATATCTATATTAATATTATTATATCATACTGGTACACATTATTATATATAATTAATATAAGATATTTTAATTTCATAATATAAAAAATTAATTAGAATGTATATTATTATTGTATTGATTATTAAAATGTAATAATTTGTTTGCACATTTTTGTTAATATCTTTTGTTTAAATACAAATTAAAAAAAAACATAATATGAATTGTATTATATAATTTAATAAGCTTTCCAGTGATACCAATTTTATCATAATAAAATCAATATAAAATATATCATGCTCATGTATCAACATGCAGTACGTACTCCAACGGTTGATTTTAAATTCAATATATATAATAACTAATAAGTAGTATAATACATGACATTTATGACATTATATTTTAAACATTATATATTATATATAAGAATAATAATTATGATAAGTATGATAATTAATATATAATATGATATTATTAAATATTAATGTAATAATAAAAATAATAATTTTAAATTTAATAATTAGATTATAATACATTTAAAAAGTATACAGTTTAATTATTATGAATATAAAAAACAGTGAACTTATTAATAATATTGGTGATTAAATGTTTCATTATTTTTATATTTTCATGGTTTTTAATATGTCATATATCACTTTAATATTACGTTTTAAAATAGGATTTTGAATAAATATATAAAAATTACAAATTTTAAATAAAACAATCATGTGATTTATATATATTGGGAGAAAAGAATTGGAATAAAAATAATTATTAAATTAATTTTCATATATTATTATAAATATAAATTGGTAGCAAATTCACTATCCAATATTTAAAGTTTGCTACCCAATTTTCATTTTGGGTAGTGAATTTGCTACCCAATCTAAAAATAGATTATTCTAAATATAGATCAAGCAGTTTATTATCATATTTCATATTTAATTTATATTTGAATCTAAATTGTTTGTTTATATAAAATATCAAATGGATATAACAAAGGGCAAATAGTATATATTCGCCATTATTTGAAAAATAATGAATTTATCCCAAGCCGTATCACTCAGCATATTCTATATATAAATCTGCGTATCAAAATGACGACCGCAAAACGCACGCAATTTGGTAAACAAATATTTACTGGATGACAGAATACAATATTTATGAAATATCATCCAGCATTATATTTAATGTATATCGCTTGAATATAGTTAACTATATTTGCAACATATATAATTATAATATACAATACATATATATATATATATATATATATATATATATAACATATACTATTATAATTATATATACACATATATATATATATATATATATATATTATATATATATATATATATATATATATATAACATATACTATTATAATTATATATACACACATATATATATATATATATATATATATATATATATATATATATATATGTGTGTGTATTGTATATATAATATTATATATATTTATATATATATATATATATATATATACTTGTGATACTATATAATATCCAAAATCATGTATAAACTATTGGGCATACATCGAATACAATGAAAACTTTGATACAGGTATTACTACTATTAATACAAGTAGTAATACAATTGTAAACATATAGGTTAACATATTTATAATAATCCAAATTCCTAAGAAGTGAAAGAATAAGAGGTAAAGTTATACATATTTATTAACAATTTATTAAGAATAATTAAGAAAAGACAAAATATATGTTTTATATATGTTTTAATTTTAACATCTTTCTACATGTTCTTGTAGGGTCTGCGATGTAACATAAATTATCTTTAGATAATAATGATTTAAACTTAATATTGATAAAACACAAAATGACATACGTTGGTCGCATAATAGCACATTCTTTACAATAATCAAACATAGTTTTTTCATTTACAAGATTCATGAAGTGTGTACACACATTATCTTCATGGAGAATGATTTCAATATTATTATGGTATACTGTCTCTAATATTTTGATATATTCTAAAAATGACTTTGTTGGAACATTGGAATATTCTTTCGAAGAATTTTTCTTTTGCTGCATACAAGCTACATATTATGCTGCGAAAGAAGCCGATCCATCTTCTAACATTAGAATACTGCATGCTTGGCATGGGTATTGTATCAGGTTACTAATAGCAATATCTTCAGCCAATACAGTAGCCGCATTGGTTTCAATGATATCTAGATTTCGTAAGTTTTCCGTCAATATTACTGGCAGTGTCTTTAACGGTTTGATGTGAGGAATGTTTTTAAGTTCTTCCATTTTAATCAGGAATTCACCTGCATCAAGTTCACAATTGCTGCCATCGATCTTATTAAATAATTCACTGATACATACCTTTATATATTCAGTAGAAAATTCTGCAGCTGAAGGGTTGTCTCTATTTCCTCCACCGCTTCTCATTCTTGAAAAGAAGTTCTCGACATAATCCTGGTTTATATTTCCTGTATTTAACTCGTATATTGCATATTTATCTACTAAATCGTGAGACAAAGAAATAAGTGCTTTAACATTGGCGATCCATCCTAAAATGCATGGAAGATTGTCATTCCCATTGTATGCACATTTAATTCATTGAGCATTTCATTTGCTAACCTCAAAAAATCCATGGATTTGGAATTTTGATTTAGTGGATTCTTGTATACATAGTGATCATTGGATTTTGAGTTAAAAATATCAAATAAATTGTTAAAATATTCGCAAAAGTCTGCAGTCTTTAGGGAATCTTCAGGAAGAAGTTTACTTAAAATAACAACAGTGCGTATATTCGACGCAACCGACATACTCAACACCTGGGTTGCCAAGTTAACTCTCATTTTACTAAAACTTGAGAGTTCAATGTGTTTAGTGGTAAGTTTATCCTTAAGTTGTAAACTTAATCTTCTTTTTATATTATATATATCTTTAATATATTTAAATGAAATATCGCCAAATCCTTTATTGTATAATGCATTACGAATACTTTTAATAAGATGAGGTGGGTCATAGAAGAAATAAATCTTAGAATTATTGTATTTAAAATAGCTATCTGTAGATAAATTTAATAATTTGCAGCAACCTCGATTGTTTGGCCCTTGATCACATATTACTACTTTAACATATAAATTACAGCCATGTAAAATATCGATACACTCCATCAGTTTATTTTTAACCATATCTGTTTTCATCGGCCCAGATGTATAGAAATAACCAATAGGTTGTTTCCATTTCCCTAGAAGACTCTTCACCATAAATACTGTAACGTACGTAGCAATAAGATCACTTCTATCTTCTCCCATATCTTCATAACCTATTACTTTGTCTAGTCTAGAATTGTACTCCAGGTTCATCTTGATTGACATTTCATCAAATGCAACTACGACTAAAGACTCCGTCATTGTAAATTTCTTAGTTTTCTCTCTCAACGCGTCCAGAATTATAGAATGAAAACCTGGTTGCATTTGGATCATTCTTATTGATCGTCTAAGTGTTATTATTGAAGGTAGCGCAAAATAATTGTATAGGAGCCTGTAACATTTAGGGCTAGCATGCCACAGAGATAAGGCGAACATCTTATTGGCATGCGTGTGTCTATAACCGTTTGCATATCTTCCCTTTCGAATTTTTAATATCAAACTATCAGAATTAGATTTTTTCGGACTATTCATTATTGGTGTTACTTTAGATAGATTATTTTTTGTATTAACAATATTATATCTATAGATTTTAGAATAATATTGGCGGTTGATTCGTTTTAGTGATTTAACCTTATCAGATAGTTTATTTATTTTGATTTTCATTACATTTATTTCTTTGTCCTTTTTGATTATAATGAGTTCATTTTTCGTTAAGATTGGAATGTTGGCTGTGTAACTGTTCTGGGCTAATGAGTGATCTTCATCGCATGAATCCGTATCTTCAGATGAATCGTTAACTTCTAAAATAATATAATACTAAATTATTATATATGTATATATATATATGTATATTTGTTATAACCTTCTGGTCTGCAGCTATGAGCAATGTGTTTAATAATCTCTCTTCTAGGAGTTACAATCTTAGGTGGATTAGGAATATCAAATAACATAGGGATGGCTATCTTAGATAAAGTTTTCCTGTTTAAATATATAATACTATTAACAAATATATATCTATATTATATATAATACTAAAATAACTGCCTAATAGAGTTAAAATATGATCTTATATATATACACACACACATATATATATATATATATATATATATATATATATATATATATATATATATATTATATATATTATAATATATAAATGTATACTATATTATAATAACAACCTAATAGAGTTCAAATATTGATTATCATCAAAGTGTTGGGAGCATAGTCTTAGATTTTGTGTAGCTATATTGCATCCTTCCTTTCTGGCCTTAATCAATAAACTATCGTTCTTAATATTAATAAGCCATCTCATACATCTGTTATTAATATAAATAAATCAATAATTAGTATAATTTATATTTTAATAAATTATTATTCTCTATAATTAATAGTTCAATAGAAGTATAATTTATATTTTAATAAATTATTATTTAATATAATTAATAGTTCAATACATTGTTATTTAATATAATTAATATCGATTAATATCCATAAGAATAATATATAAAATAAAATCTCAGATTTTAAAATCATAAAAGACCTTTTAAAATTAGAGCCGATATGATCTAAATCCTATAATCATAGGATCGTAGATTATAAATAATATAATTTATATGTTAATTTTGCTAAAAATATGATTTAACCTCTCTTTATCTTTTGGAAATCTGTGAAATGGTATATTGACATTTCCCGAATAATTATTACATTTGATAGCAGTGCATCTAAATCCTTTGTGTATTCTCATTATTAAATATAATTAATATTAATATAATTAAATAAATGTATAGTATTGTAATTTTAAATTTGAATTATTCTGTCATCCAGTAAACCACGTGATATTTACATTCGTGAATGTAAACAAATACGCATACTTGCTCGAGTGAAACGGCTTGGAATTTATCCTAATGTTATGACAGAAGTTATTCATATTCTCCATTATTTTAATACTTAAATAATAATAGAATAATAATAATACATTTAATCGCCATTTTATAAATATTTATTGAAAATCTGCCATTTATTAAATACAAATTCTTCATTATTTTAATACTTAAATAATAATACATTTAATCGCCATTTTACAAATATTTATTAAAAATCTGCCATTTATTAAATAATAAATTCTTCATTATTTTAATACTTAATAATAATATAATAATAACACATTTAATCGTCATTTTATAAATATTCATTGGAAAACTGACATTTAATAAATAATATATTCCTTTAATTATAGATATAACACATTTAATTAATGATATTACAAGTATATTAATAATAACTTAATAATTAAACTTGATCCATATAATTATATATTTAGGGCAGCTACCCACAAAATAGGGCACTTCCCAATTTGGGTAGCTGGGTAGCTCTAGAATGAACACTGATATATATATATATATATATATATATATATATATATAAGTACATATATAAGTACATATTATTGATATATATACATCATACAAATGATAATTATAACAAATATAATATTTTACTTGATTGATTTTTAAATAGAAACTAGTTCTAATCCGCCATCTTGCTTAGACCAATTTAGATTGATACTCTCCGAATGTCAGATTCCTTATTTAGTAAACAATGTTTACCACTCTATTCTCTCTAGCTCTATTATTTCAATTAAAGAAATTTAAACATAGATAGTGAATAAAGAAAATATAAGAATATATAAATAATACATATATTATAAATATATATAAATATATATAATATACATAAATACAGAATAATGTATTCATTATTTATAAATATGATTTTGAAGATTTAAAAATAGATTTAAATATTTGTAATGTAACCTTATAGAGATATTTTTATTTGTTTAAAACACATTAAGTGTATAGTACTAATACTATTATTATTGACGGATGATTTTGTATATAATATATGAAAGGTTTGATTAATTCCTAATAGTTCTTTTTTCATGAGATAATAGGGGTATCGATATTATGTGCAATTAGGGTGAAAATGTATGAAAATGTATGTTGCATAGGTAAAAGTATATAACTTTGTAACAAATTATGATAAATATAAAATCTTTTCGGTACATTGTAAAATATAATTAGATATTTAAGATTTATTTTAAATATTTAAAATACCTACATTTTTAAATGATTGAGAATCGATATTGTACTTCATAACATTTCATAACTTTAGTTGTTTGAGTTGTAACGATAAATCAGTTTTTTATCGATATGGTTATCGTTATTTAGACTACATGTGTATTGTGTTTATCAAATGCGTATACAAATGTACATATATTCCTACTTAATTCCTTATGAAACTTACACGTATATATGTAAATATATAGTATTCATAATAATATATTAATATTATATAAAACTAAACTATATATTATAACATTAACTTATATTAAATGTAATAATATATTTGATTAAAATGATCAATAAATGTTAAATAATTATTTTTTTAAATCTTTTATTATACTTTTTTTTTAAACTTATTACCCTCAATATGTTATATATATATATAACATATATTAATAGTATTCCTATTTTGTCATTAAATAGAAGTTAATTAACCTAACTGTATATTATAAAGATCATAACATATGCACTATAACTATATATGTTAATTATGTAGTCTAAGGCGTCATACGCAGGCAATAAGAGCCCGGTTCAAACCTTATATGGACCAATACAATAGATTTTATAAACATATTTTGAAGTATTATTGTATAATTATGTATATAAAATGATCGATTATTATACAAACTATGGATGCCTTAACCACGAGAACGGATTTAAAGGGGATTTAGAGCTATTTGGTTATAACTTTGTTAAAGCTAATGATAAAACATCAAACCTACTAATTCCAAAGAAAGAAAAGCTGAAAATAAAGATCATATCTGAAGACACAAGAATAATTGATGCCAGAGATAAGGTTAACGTAGCTTTCAGTATTTACTCAAAAACGCCAACAGATAGCAACCAAGATACCCTTAGACATGCAAAACAGAAACTCCAATCTGAATATGATAATATTGAATCTGAAGAACTCGATAGAGATATTCAAGTTATTGAGCAAATAAGCTATCCAAACACGCAGCCAGTTGGAAATTAATTAATAAGATTACTGGTCGGAAACTCTCGAAAAGATGTATTATCAAAGCAAGAAATAAGGAAGACAGATTAACAATATGGTATGAATACTTTAAGAAAATCCTAGGTGATAAACATGAAATTAATAATACTGAAATCATAGTTATCTATCCTGAAACTCTTGATATATCCGTTGGTTATTTTACGAATAGCGAATACACTAAAGTAAAGAATAATCTTATCGATGGTAAAGCAACTGGTCCTGATGACATACCCCCAGAAGTTTTTAAATATACTAACATTGATGATATAATCCTCGAATTTGCAAATCAAATGCTAATATAAAGTAAAAAACTAGCTCAATGGTCTAAATATGATATAGTTCCTATTCCAAAATCTGGCAACCTAGAAGAAGTTGGTAACTATAGAGGAATTGCATTATCAGCAGTCATCGCAAAAATAATTAACAAGATGTTATTAAATCGCATTCAACCGTATATTGACCCTCTATTAAGACCAAACCAAAATGGGTTCAGATCCGGTATATCTACAATGGCACACATCCTTACACTGAGAAGGTTAATTGAAGGAATTAAGAGCCATGACTTAAAAGCAGTTATTATTTTTGTTGATTTCAAAAAAGCATTTGATAGTATTGATCGCGGGAACATGCTAAAAATGTTAGCAGCATATTGTATATCATCTATCATAACCAATGCAATAGCACTATTCTATCAAAACACTGAAGCGAGAATTATAACACCTGATGGCGAAACAGAATTCTTCAAAATTTCAAAGGGTGTTCTACAGGGAGACACTCTAGCACCCTTCTTATTTATCATAACTCTAGACTACATAATGCGTCAAGTATTTGGTGAAAATGATTACAATCTCGGTTTCAAGTTAACAGAGAGAAGATGTAGTAGAGAACCAGCAGTCGTTATAACCGATCTAAGTTATGCTGACGATATAGCACTGATATCTTAAGAACTATAACAAGCTCAAGAACTGTTACAGAGAGTTGAATTAGAAGCTAAAAATAGGTTTAACGCTAAACACTAGAAAAACAGAAGTTATCGGATATAACCTTCAACAATCCCCATTTATTAAAACAATAAGTGGTGAAACAATAAAATAAGTGTCCAATTACAAATATATGGGAGCATGGATTTCAAGTTCTGAAAAGGACTTTGAAATCAGAGAGGCTCTTGCTTGGACGGTTATGCATAGAATGAAACGACTATGGACATCTAACATGAGTAATCAGTTAAAGATCCGGGCTTTTAAAGCTACTGTTGAAACCGTTCTGCTATATGGAAGTCAATGCTGGACCGTAGACAGTAAGCTGAGAAAACGGATAGATGGATGCTATACTCGCTTACTACGCATGGCACAAAATATCTCATGGAAAAGTAAAACGAACAACGAAAAACTGTATAATGGTTTAACTAAAGTAACAGATATAATCTCTGAAAGAATGCTGAATCTTGCTGGACACTGTGTACGTCACAAAGAAGAGATGGCCCATAATCTAGTTCTATGGACGCCCACACGAGGAAATAGAAAAAGAGGACGTCAGCAGCTTACATTTGTAGATGCTCTAAAACTTCAAACTGACCTTGAGAATATCGATGAGATTCGTTCTGTGATGATGGATCGTGGTAAATGGAAGATACTGTCAAAATTGGGTCGAGCGAGAGCTCGACGAAAGTAAGTAAGTGGTTATAAGTAAACACTTCATCTAAGTTCGTGGATGAGATAACGTGGCTCCACAAATTATAAATAACTATAATATACACACATATATGTATATATACACGTGTGTACATATATATATATATATATATATATATATATATATATATCTAAACAATTTCTTACAAATATATTAAAATATGTGCGATTTATATGAATTTCTGATGCATTGCAATTAAGTATCAATAAACTACATATTTGAGAAATAATACCGTGTAACCATATCCAGTATACTATACTATTCTTCTCTATATGGGTATACGATGTATACATCTATAGGCGGGGTTATTATCTATGACCTAATCGCGTCGTTGCGAAATACGCTAATTTATATAGAATGTCAAGAATCCTCTCTAGTATTCAATTAGAACCGTTGTTGTGCTGTGTGCGGTGTGCGGTGTGCGGTGATTTACGTGCATGTATTACATAACGAGTGGGGTGACGCACGCATGCGTGAGATGAAAGTGATTACCGGAAGGTGTCTGTCTTGGCTTACAGACATTCTTACATATACCTATAGGTGTATGTATATGTAATCATTACATATATTGCATACGTGTAAACACGTATAAAACGCATATAAGCACTATTTTGAACTAGAATGAATGTAATAAAGTATATATATATATTATGTAATAGTATTTATTATATTGTATTAGAATACATTTTGTTTTCACTTTTTCTTTTGATTATAACATAATATATATGTTCACTTCTTCTACAGGGTAACCCTGTCTATAGACATTAATAGGCTTTTCAATTGTTGTGACTAATAAATAAATTATTATATAACAAAATATGCAGTAATATAATTAATAATATTATTAAGATAAATTAGTAATATATTTGTCTATAATAAATTCGGTCATTATTTTAATTTGTCATCTATAGATCTATAGATCTAGATATATAACATAATTTATTACAAGAATAAGTACATTTTTTATAATGTTATTAACAATATTAAATAATAAGATGTGTGAAAGAATATTAAAAAAAGGATAAAATAAACACTTAACAAAGTATATATAGGAACATTATATACAAATATATACCCAACAAATAATAAATAGTAAATATAATGTAACTAAGTGTTATTGATACAAACACAAATTATAAAAAAAGAAATAAAATACAAAGTTATTATCATAACTGCTATAGAATATAGGGAAAGATGGCTTTTTTAAATGATATACCCTTATATACCCTAGCACTATAAACTCGCTATAGCGAGTTATAACGTTATAACGTAGATAGGCCCTGTTATCAAAATATCCCGAAGATGCATTATTCTATTAAATAATATAAAATTACATTATTTTTTATTAATTTGTACTTATTTCATGAAATTATGATGAAATATCGTATATATATATAATTATATATATATATATATATATATATATATATATATATATATATTTATATATACGCTTGCCCTGATAATTCAATGTACAAAATAAGATTTTTTTATATTTAAATAATTAAGTTATTTTAATTCAGAATACGGCATTATAGTATGCAATGTTATTTATAAGAAATTATATGAATCATAAGATACAATAGTGTTTTTCGTAAATATAAGACATCTAGTAATGGTAAAAAAATTATTTTTACTTATTTTTATTTTAAACTATTTTTATATATCATACAAAGAAAATAATTTAATAAGCCCTACAATTTCATAATTTAGACATGTCATAAAGTTATGAGCATTATTTTTAAGATTTAAAATTAGGCTAAAATAATTATTCTGAGATAATCAGGTTTGAAAAAATGACATCTAAAATATTTATATACAAAAAAGGTGATGTTTAAATGTTAAAGAATTGTAAAAGTTTTATTTGTATGCTTTATTGATCGTTTATGATGTAATATTTGGATAGGTTATAGATAAATATATTATTTATTACATTTATCAACAACAACAAAATATATATTCTTTTATTTTGACTGATTTTTTCAGGTCAAAAGCATATACCCTTAACTAATTAAATAAATATATACATATATATTCAATAAACATTCTATATCATAAAAACCCCACTAATTCAAAGTTTTTACAAATGCTAAACGGATTTGAATCCATGTAAATATATGTAAGAATAATTCGATATTTCAATTACTCGATATCTCAGATACATTTATTCGGTACCTTAAATTATGAGATTTCGAGAGTTACCTATATTTATAAATACATATATATATATATATATATATATATATATATATATATATATATATACCTATATATATATGTATATATATATATATATATATATTTATATATATACCTATATATATATATATATATACATATATATATATATATATATATATATATATATATATATATATACCTATATATATGTTGTGGCATAACGTGCACGTGAATACCGTGACGTTGACTGTCTTTGTTCGGGTAGTAACGAGACGAGTTGTGATTTACGACCGCGTCTGAATACAGCACACAAACAACATTAGAGGTACTTATGCTGTTCGCTAGGGGTACTTTGTTGTTGTTCAACGATGTGTACATTTTTATGAGCTCACCGTCACTAGTCGGTAATTCTGTTGTTTTTATTTGTGGCCGACCTATTTGGCGACGTTAGGTTACCCACCACGTGACTAATACACATCCGGTTTCTAATATACACTTATTATATAATATATCATAAATATAATATAATTAGTAATATATATATATATATATAATTATGATATAAATTATGAGAGCATTATATACTTGATATAAATTAAAATATATAATTAAGAATATAAAAACTTCTTTATATTATAATTTATTAATTGTTTGAATTAACTCGGTATTCTCTCTTCCCTAAGCCATATGTTATTTCAGCCCTAACTATAACAACTCTAACTATATGATGTACTACTAAGACGTAGTATGCACACTTCACGCCGATTTCATAGTTCACCCTCTCTGTTTGATCATATGAAAACCTCCTTTAACTATTATATCCACTCGGATAGTATTCCCTCGCTATTATAGGAGTGTTATTCCATACGCTCTGTTATATCTGTGAAACGAATGCTAAATATTGCTTCTTCTTTGCTATCATCCTCTCAGCTATAAAACATCACATCTATTATGTCCGTATTCGCTATTCTTACTTCGTTTTATCTTCAAAATATTATTATTATCTAATTTTTATCAGAAACTTAATCATTCAATGTTCTTATATTATTATTTAATTATTATTTTCTCTTCGCAAATGAGAAAGGGAAAATATGGTCCTAATTTTAGTGTTAATAATAATTCATCATCATCATCATTATCATAAACATCATCATATAATAAAACAATATTATAAAATGATATATATTAAAGATATATTTATGATGAAACTTATAGTTACTATAATATAATATGATATTTCAACAGTATAATGTAAACGACATATATAAACGATATTAGATCCCAAACCATTTTCTTTATGAACTATCAATACGGGTATCTATAACCAATCATGTTAATCATATTTCGAAGACAACTAGAATATACAAAACCCTTTAATTATGTTAAATGTTTGATATTTTATATTAAAAAACTAAAAAGCATTTTATATTTGTGTATAATAAATAGAAATTCGAGTAACCTATATTATATATATGTGTTTATTATTATTGTTATTGTTATTGTTATTTTTATTTGATGGAGTCCTTTCATCCCATCCAGGAACTTAGATGAAGTTTTCACTTATAACCATGTATGGTTCTAATGTCCCTTCGAAGCCGCTCTCATGTTAAGGCATCCATGGTTTTAACGACAGCTGATCATTTATTTATACACAATTATATAAGATCACTTCTACAAAATATTTTAAGACCTATTTTATGTGACCGGACGAGGCTCGAACCCGTGTCCTACTGCTTGTGTGTCTGATGCCTTAGCCAACTGAGCCACAGATGCTTAATTATGTATGTGTATATATATATATATATATATATATATATATATATATATATTTAATAAACATATATTTAATTATAAGTCTATGACTATGTGATATAATATTATAATCATATTAATATAACATCGTATATGGTCGTCCAATTACCAATAGGTCGACTATGACAAATATACTAATATAACTAAAGTGGTATATAGTGATATATAATGTTATTACAATTTTTAATGTTTTTAAGTAGCAATAAATTTAAACACTTATGCATAAATGAAGAAATAATATATACGTGTAAACTTACATATGATTGGTTGTTATTATCACATTGTTAAATTGAATAATGTATAAATATGCCGTCTATCCTAACTTAAATTAACTTAAATATAAACAATCAAATATCATACATATAAACATTATATTACTGCATTAAAAGGTTACTTAAATTCTTCAAAATAACCTGTATAGTTTATATATCCATGCTATATTATTAAATATATACTATATACATATAGAAAAATTATCTAAAGTTTATTTAATTTACTAATTAATATATTACAATATGAATAGTCATTATTTACAATGATACGAAATTTGCTACGTTCAATGTATGCTGTCATGTATATGTTATGCATCACGATTATTCTAGTGATTATCTGTTTTAATACCATATATGGTAAGGATGTTATAACAAACAAATAACAATCACCTACATTAATCATATAATCATGAATATTGAATAGGAATCATGAACTCCATCATCTGTATTTCTGTTTTGGTTACCCTCGCGATTGCTAAATGTTAGTAACTTCTATTATGTAAATGTGTAGTATAAGTGTTTTGTGTTTTGTTTTGTATGTTACACATTTACACTATTACATACTATTGCATGATATCTATATATATATATATATATATAGAAAATATACAAAACAAAATACAAAACACAAAACACTTATACTACACATTTACAGTTAAAATTTAGTTTAAGTTTAATTCACTTTATTTAATAGTTATAAATATAAATTTTTAACTCGCAATTAAATAATATAATTACATATTTATATTTATTATTGTAACTATGCATATAACTATATATATATATATATATATATATATATATATATATACCTATACATATATATATATTATCTACATTTAATATTATCAATTTATTATTATCTTTCATGTGTCAATCTAAATATTAAATAATAATAACAATAACAATAACAATTGATAATTAGCCGTCCCCACGGATGACTGCGTGAATGCCGACAAGAATGGATTCGCTCCAGTAATAGCGGATTGCCATAAGTTAGTTACTTATAGTACAGTATATTCTATGTAATTATATCTCATACCATGCTGTACAAGCCTCTTTACGCGTATTTTAATTCACTATAGATATGTGAGATGTCTTTACTTTAACGAGGACACAAAGCAATATGCAATGGCATCGGAAATGACTTGTAACGACTTATACTGGAATCAGGTCAAATTTCATATTTAATTATACGCACGTCATTCATATATTATTATCATAATGTATTCAATACCATTTATTAAAGTTTTATATATATAAATCACATGAAAATAATGTTTATATTATAAGTAATATACTAAGTATTATATACTCGATTATACAATACATTATATAACAATAACGCAACGTCTTCAGAATACAACAAATTGCTTACCTACGCTAGAAGAAGATCATTTGTGTGAATCTATGTTTACGTCAGAGGTACCGATAACCCCCGAACAAGGAGTCACTGGTTAGTAGTATATTACTACGACAGATAACTTTGTATTCATTGTTAATTTATTATTTACATTCTATTTCATATGGCATGTCTATAAGTAATATATAAAAGTGTTGTTAATACATGGTATTAATACATGTCATTATACGCCACTAGATGTTGTATGCGACATGGAAGTAGACCCAGAAGACAACAAAAGATTCAGAAAGGAAGGTAGTCAGGCAGCATATCAATCTTGCAGAGATGGATTCTACTTTAATTTAGATAACTGTAATTGTGATAAAGTCGAATAATGAAACACTTTTATTTCATTCTCTCAGATTTAATATTCAATAAATCAAATATTAAATTAATGGCATGATTCTTCTTTAATAATCTATTAATTTCATATATTATTATTTAAAATATAATAATTATAACTACTAAAACGTTGTATTACTTCTAAAAAACGATAGAACGTTTATATGTATCATATTGATATACAAATAAATATAATAAACAAATAATAATATATTTTAAAAAGATAAATTATAATGATAACGTATATGAATAAAATCGAAATTTAAATGTAATACAATATTATATAGTCCTTAAGGAAACCACGAAGACATAATAAAATAGAAGATATATCTTACTATATATCTACATTAGTAATTAATAAATTCTAATTAATTTAATAAAAACTATTTGTTTAACATTTATTACCTATCAAATAATTTAATAAATATTTAAAAGTTGTTGATTAAAATTGGTTAAGTATTAATTTATAGAAAATGTAAACGAATAAAACATTTATTTTAAGAAATTCATGTAATTATATCAAAGTGTAATATAGATAGAAAACTAATTAATAAAGCGAATTAATACAGTGTCGATAATATGCTTTGTCGGTAATACATATTTACAGTTAGTTATATAGATAATTATTTATGTTATTTATAAATAGTTATTTCTAACACATGTTAAATGTTAACATTAATTTTATATTTTAAAGGATATGCATGTATAGAATCCCAGAATTAAAGGCTCAAATTAAAATACAAATTATATCTGAAGTTAAACTGCAAATAAAACTTTAGTTAAACTGAAGAGTAAACTATAATTAAACTGAAGATTAAACTGAAGATTAAGCTGTGGTTAAACGGGTTATAATAGATTATATAATTTAATTTGACATAGATTTAAAACATAATACAATAATAATAACATTTTAATATTGAATACAATATTTAATCAATATTCAATTGTCAATATTGAGAAATTAGTTCAACATGATTTCCAATTGCATTATCGATATAATTATGATTATAATTGTAGTTGAATGTATCATTTGAATTAGATTATGGTAATACTGAAAAATTAATAGGATTATTATAATAAATTTAGTTTTTAAAATATATATTTTATTTATTAAATGCAGTATATTAACTTAAATATATAATTTAATTTGAAATAGATTTAAAACATAATACAATAATAATAATTAATAATTAATTTGCATAAATAACAATATAATAAATATAGTAACATAAATAAAAGGTATAATATAGTATTGTTTCTATATTAAGAAATTAATATACCTATAACTTAGATAATAACTTAAGTAACTCGGTTTATATGTAATCAGTTTAACTGCAGTTTAACACCCGCTATAAAACTGCCGATATACGTCACTAGAATTACTGAAGTTAAAATCGAGTTTTAAAAACTTAGTTTAATGTGATCAGTTTATCTGCATCAGTTTAACTCATGTAACTTAAGTTTTAATAAGTTACTTGAGTTTAACTGCTGTTAAACAGTAGCTTTGAATACTGGGGTGTATATGCTTTTTGTGATAATGTTGATGAAATATTGATGTTGATGATTATGATGATGTTGATGATGATGATGATGATTATGGTGGTGGTGATGATTATGGTGGTGGTGATGATGATGATGATAAGTTTGTTATTTAATACTTATCATAGGCTTGGATCCCATCGTAGGTGCACTTCATTTTTTATTATATTCATAAATAAATATATTCATTTATATTTATAAAATAATAATATAGAATATATAAATAAGTATAATAAATGGTTAATAATATAATATAGTTATAAATTGAATACTTTTAAATACATTAAATAGCATGATTTAAAAACTTAAAAAAATTGAGAAAAAAGGCAAAAAAAAAATATTTTAACTTGAACAACAACAAAAACTAAACCCGACATGTAAAAACTAAAAACATATCTGAAAGGAGCGTTAAAAATCTATCTAAACAAATATATTACATATGTATCCTCTAATTTTTGTCGTCAAATATTTACTTATGAATTTATTTTGAAAAGAATCCAATACTGTATACTTGAATATATATATCAAATATATACAGGCATATTTATATGATTTTATAAAATATTATAATAATAATTAAGGTTTTACAAATTATAAAAATATATTTTTTCTAGAAATCTCACTTTTTGGAAAATATTTGAAAGTCGAATACAAAAAAACTAGGCGTGATTAAGAAAAACGGTTTTCACATTTGAGATCAATGTCAAAAATAAGTTTAGAATCAATTGACAGAATGTCATACTATTTTTGATTCATACCAGTGTTATATATATATATATATATATATATAACACTGGTATAATTATATACTAACTCCACAAAGATTTAAGTCAAGCATTATTCGAAGTGCAACGATTACATACCCAGGTGTTGACATAAATAGCGATCACGATCTTGTGATGTACGTCTTTAACTGCGATCAAACAAGCGTCATTGATCAACACGAATCCGATTTAATATCGATAGACTGAAAGATCCACATGTTTCACAACTCTACGCAAATAAACCAAGTCGTTTAATGAAATGTTAAATGTATGAGGCTTATAAACGACAAAAAGTCTTATACGACGTTTTATCTACATTTAATATTAGTTTATTAAAGCATAACCATGAATAGATGTAACCAATATATTTGTTAGCTTTATTTTCCAATGCACAGTGGTCCATATCAGTAAATAGCAGCGTAGTGTCATCAGCAAATAGAATACATAGAATATTATGTTTATTAATATAATTTAGAAGACGTTCTTTAATAATTTTTTCTAAAATTTTAGAAATTTGAGGAAGTAATGAGATAGGTCTATAATTACCCATATTATTTTTCTTACCGCTCTTATGAATAACTATAACTTTGGCAATTTTTAGACAATTTGGGAAATATCCAATTGTAATACATTTATTAAATAAATATGTGATAGGAATAGCAATATAATAAACCAATTAATTTAATAAAATTCATACTAATATCATAGTAATCGCATGTAAAGCTATTTTTAGATTTGTCTATAATTTGAATAATTTCACTTACTGATGTGGGTTTGAAGAAGTGTGATGATAGAATAGGAATTTGATTAATAGGTATTAATATATATACCTATAATTATCAATATTAGATACTGGATTAATTATTTTAGATAGATTAGATCCAATTTCACTGAAATATTCTTTAAATTATGTGAAACTTCAAGATCGGCATCACAAAAAATAAAATTATCTGATTTACAGGTATCATCATTCAATAATTTATTTAAACGGCTCCATTTATTTTTAGAATTGTTTAACAAAATTGAATTATATTTAATTTCGAATTCGCGTATTAATGTTGTGCATTTATTACTTTGTAATCTATATGCATATTTATTCTCTTGGCAAGAGTTAGAAATACATTTATTATATAATTTTTTTTTTTTAATATCTCTTTTTTAATTGATTTATCATAATAAGGTATACGTTTTTTAATGCTGATAACTGATCAACATCATAACTTCACTTTTTTATTCTACAACAAGCTCTATTTTATTGAACAACCAAATTGGTGTTCCCTTTCCAATGCCAGTATATGTAATACAGTGTTGCCAATTATCTCCAGTATTATTTAATACATTTCTAGAGTAAAAAATACAGGACACTCTAGGAAATTAAAGTTAACAATATCAATAGGAGGAAGATATATTTCCAAACTACGATTAGCTGATGAAATTTATCTTCTATCTGGTTCAGAAAGTGAATTACAATCGCTAACAGACACTTTCGAAAAAACTTCTGCACAATATAGGTATCCTAATATGGAGTGACAAGAAGAGCAATATGTTATGCATACGCTTAAACGGTGATGGATGTGGACCAAACATCACTTTATATAGAACAGCTCTAAATATTAAAACCGTCAAATATCTGGGCGCAATGCTTACTGAAAATTGAACGAACAACAACGAGATTATAATTAGACTAGCCACAATAACTGTAGCAATGGTGAGATTGGAGAAGATTTGGAAATCTAGAGAAATTAATTCAATTTCAAATAAAATCTACAAATCTTTAATCTTTCTACTATCCATATTACTATATGGATGTGAAACCTGGACTTTTTTGGAAGAGTCTAAACAGAAGATACGTGCATTTGAATCTAAAGCCAATAGAAGACTCTTATATCACATTCAAATAAAGGAAAACAAATATCTACTTATCAACCGAAAGAAGAAGGAACAGGAAATGATTATCTTTTCTTAGGTATGGTGGTACGTAAAAAATAACTTTATTTGGACATATCTCTAGAATTGACTCGCTAGCTAAGATGATAGTGCAAGGTTCAGACGAAGGAAGTATAAACAGAGACCGTCCAAAGAGAAACTGTATGGATTACATATTTGACTGATCTCCCCTTAAGAAAACTCTTAAATAAGACTATTGATCATGAATAATGGAGGAAGGTGTGTTCGTCATTATCATATGATCCCCCTACGACGACATCATCAAAGGACTAAGTAACTAAGTAATGATATGTATTATCATGGTAAGTTGTTAACCACTATTCTACATAATAATAAATTAATGGTATCGTGTAAAAGCTATATTATCGAAAATAGCTATCTGAATAATATATAATATTTTATATATTACTATATTTATATGAATACTATGTAATACATAATCTTTATAATATACATTCATAATATGTATTAGTAATATATATCTAAGAATGAATACTACTAACATATAATTACGAGTTATCACATTATTTGTCACACAATGTATTGGGTTAATATTTCACAAGATAATATAATATATAATATAATATATATAATTTGTAGATTTATTATATAATACTATAATGTATATAATTCACGACTATGAATGTATATTTTATACTATTATACCATTATTACGTATATAATTATAATATATATATATATATATATATATATATATATATATATATATATATATATATCAATAATCAATGATTTAAAATCAAGTTTTTTCATTGTTTTATTCCATTCAACCGTTCATTTCGTCACATCCGTTTCCGACTTTGTTATCAATCCGTAATTTTCATTTCATTTCTATTGATGAATATTTAATATTATAAATCACAAACACACACATATATATATATATATATATATATATATATATATATATATATATATATATATATATAAATGATACATAAACGTAATAAATGATACATAAACGTAATAAATTTAAATATTAAATTGATATGTTTTTTTAAAGTAAAGCACGAAGCTATTATTATTATAAATACTCATTCAAAGTTACAAGTCGAGGTTACACATCAAGATTACCAATCATGTTAAAACTCTGTGAATCCCACGCATCTCAAATCGCAAATAATTTATATAATGTAATGCTTAAAAAAAACTCAGTAGTTGAATTTTATTAATAAAAATGATTTTATATATAATAATATCCTATAAAGGTGATAGAATTCTTTAAAATATATCTTTATATCTTAGATTTTGAGTATTATGTTAAAATACAACATTATATAATATTTATTATAAAAATACTTTATTAATTTTAATAAATAAATATATTAATTAATATAATAATTAATTAATATATAATATTTATTCAGTTTATTATTAAGTAGAATGTTATAAACATTTTATCTATTAGAATATTTATGTATATTATAATATTTTATGGAATATTTATTTATTTAAATATGAAACTATTTTTAATTAACAGTTAATTATAATTATTATAATTAATTAAGTATAATATTACGAATAATAATTCAAATCCAATGTTGTTTCCAGATTTATATAATATATCTTATATTTTATAAAATAAATATACTTGTTATATATAATTATCAATATTTAAATACAAATAATCATTTGTAAAAATTTGCGTACACTTTTTGTTAAATATAGATTATTTTCATATTTTATTAAAAATGGCTGGGATTCACAGGGTTAATGATCAGTCAATGTTACAAATCAAGAATACTAGTCAAGGTCAAATTAACTTTACTGTTCGAAGTTAATAGTAAATATTACAAGTTAAGGTTACCATGGTAACATGCATGTTATTAGACACGTACCTATGGCCTCTTTTCGCTGTGTTTCTTCGTGAATGCTTCGGCTGTTTTCAAGAACATCTTTTTGTTGTTCATGAACTGTTCAGCAAGGTCTGACCTCAACGGGTGACTCGGTTCCGGTTCGTTAATCATGGCCAGTAGGGTAGACAGCACTGTATCGATGTATGTGTTATACGTATGATGTGTGTGTGTGTGTGTGTGTGTGTGTGTGTGTGTGTGTGTGTGTGTGTTATATTGTGGGTGTGTGTTTATATGAATACACACATACATATACGTAGTTTGCGTTTGTGTTAACAACATATTATTACGTTTATAATAATTTAACATTCCATTTGATATATTATGAATTGCATTAAAAATGTATATTTCTAGTTTTATAATATACTAATAATTAAAAGTTGGTCGAAATACTAAGAAAACATTTAAAGCTTAACCGGTCATTCGTCTGTTTAAAGAGATTTGTATGAGTGTATGTGTGTGTATGTGTGTATGTGTATGTGTGTATATATAACAAGATACATACATATATCGTATGCTAAATATATAAAATTAATTTTAATATTTTCATAAAAAGATAAAATACATGCGAGCGATTCGCTTTACAAATACCACTAGTGTAGATAGAGTGTCATATAAAACATCGGCAAGTATCTAATGTAGTAATGATAAGTTGAAATAATCATTTCAGCCAAGTTTTATGTTCTCGATAGTAATTGTACATTCCCCTCTAATCTATACCTATATGATAATGTTCTAATCTCTTTAGGTAATCGTATACACTGGGTATATGGTAGGGCGGCTTCAATCCCTATTCAACAATTACATTAAAATAATAATTAAAAGTTAACTTATATAATTGTGTGTACAAAAATCACCTGCTCTCATTGAAACCATGGATGAATTAACATGATAACTTCTTTTGAGATATATTAGAGCCATATGGTTGTAAGTGAACATTTCATCTAGTTCCAGTATTGCAATATCCAATGGGATGAAATGACTGAACCAAAATAACAATAACAATAATAATAACTATAACAATAATTACTATTTAACCTTGGTTGACTTTGGTGGCTGGCTTCCAGTTATCGGGCAAAATAAGTGGAAGACATACTTGACCTTGCTCGTCAACATTGGGGTGGTAGATCTTGGTCTTGAACTGGATCTTTGGGGGTTTGAAGGGGTACGTTGCAGGGAAGGTCATGTTTATACGGAATGCTCCTTTGTCGTAAGGGGCGCTATCCTGTGCAAGTAACACAAACATAGTAATGTATATGGGTTTATGTATGTATTGGTGTGTATATATACGTATGTGTGTGTATACACGCGTGTTTCTGTGAGTTTGATGTGTGATATAATTATATTTTAAAAGTAATACTCTAATATATAAATATCACTACTACTACTACTACTACTACTACTACTACTAATACTACTACTACTACTACTGGAAGTACACATACTATAGTAGTAGTACTACTACTACTACTACTACTACTGGAAGTACACCTACTATTATAGTAACTATAATAGTACTACTACTACTACTACTACTACTACTACTACTACTACTACTACTACTACTACTACTACTACTACTACTACTACTACTACTACTGCCTACTAATCAGTATTAACTACTACAGAATAAAGTATTTGCACAGAACTGTTAACTACGTATTACTAACATGTGAAAGTACTCAATAATCATATTAACTACTAAGGTACTAACTGGTATAAGTAATCCTGTCCATTGTAGTATACTGGAATCTTGCAACTCAATATTGTGTAAACTACCATTTTCTTGAGACTTCATTTCTTCAAGTTCCTAATTAATAATCAAAACGTGAATACAAAGTATATATATATAATGTATGAAGATAAACAAACTAAATCGAATACTACTCTTAATATGTGGAACCTAATTAGGTATATTAAGATAACGATGTTATATTATATTTTAATAATTAAATAAGGAGGTGTAAATATTTCATATTCTACATCATGAACTAGTCTACAATATATATATATATATATATATATATATATATATATATATATATATATATACATATAAATATAAATATATTTACTACTCTGAATATTATTATTATTATAATATATATTTATAAATGCCTGTATGGCTCAGTTGGATATTGCGTTAGACACAACACCAGTAAGATAGGTACTATCTGCGGCCTAAATGGGTCTTACGATAATAGGTGATCATATAATTGTGTAGGTATACATAAATAATCGGCTCTTATTAAAACCATGGATGCCTTAATTAATATGAGAATATCTTCGAACGGAAATCATAGCCATATATGGTTATAAGTTAAAAATGTATCCATGTGCAATAACAATAACAAATAAGGTGAGTTTAATATAGTTGTTTACATCCGTAACCATGGTGATGGCCAATGTTAGATATAGTGTGGATACGAATAGTCAAGTGATACCTACAGTAGTATTACATGTGTTGGTAACATTATGCTAATATATCATATTCCTATACGTATACGTAATAGGTAACATTTGTCATTCGAGCTTATCTCGACTCGCATGGGTTTATTAGCGTATATAATATATATTATATATATATAATATATATATATAATATATATATATATAAATACATATATATATATATATATATATATATATATATATATATATATATATATAAATATATAGGCATTACATATTTGCATTAAAAACAAAATTAACTAATAACATAAGTAGTTAATATATAAATATAATTTGTATTAAAGGCAATTCGAATACAATTATGATGATTACGTTAATGTTTAATTAATTAAACGTGTAATACTATTTGAAAGATGTAATACTATTTGAAAGATGTATACATAAATCGATTACAATATTGTACTATAATTACACGATTAACTAATTATTAATTAATATCATATCATATAACTAATATCATAAACATTATTTACATATTTTATCGTATGTTATTAGTAATCAAACTATATTTCTAGTTACTATAACGTATATATATAATACCATACTTACAATAGAGTTTAAACCTAACCTCGTAGGTTATGCGTTATACCTCTGGGGTAGCATACCTCTGGGGTAGCATACATCAGGGGTAGCATACATCAGGGGTAGCATACCTCTGGGGTAGCATACCTCTGGGTAGCATACATCTGGGGTAGCATACATCAGGGTAGCATACATCAGGGGTAGCATACCTCTGGGGTAGCATACATCTAGGGAAGCATACATCAGGGGTAGCATACCTCTGGGGTAGCATACCTCTGGGGTAGCATACATCTAGGGAAGCATACATTAGGGGTAGCATACCCCTGGGGTAGCATACATCTAGGGAAGCATACCTCTGGGGTAGCATACCTCTGGGGTAGCATACCTCTGGGGTAGCATACATCTAGGGAAGCATACATCAGGGGTAGCATACCTCTGGGGTAGCATACATCTAGGGAAGCATACATCAGGGGTAGCATACCTCTGGGTAGCATACATCAGGGGTAGCATACCTCTGGGGTAGCATACCTCTGGGGTAGCATACCTCTGGGGTAGCATACATCAGGGTAGCATACATCAGGGGTAGCATACCTCTGGGGTAGCATACCTCTGGGGTAGCATACATCAGGGGTAATATACCTCAGGGCTAGAATACCCATGGGGTAGCATACCTCTGGGGTAGCATACCTCTGGGGTAGCATACATCAGGGGTAGAATACCCCATGGTTAGTTAGTGTTAGTATTATTAATTACGCATATTATAATAAACGAACACAATTAGTTAGACAAGCCTTATATAGTTATATATGTGTATATATGTGTATATATATATATGTTATATATGTATATTACCTTCATCAAACGTTTAGTAGCAGTCATTATTAAGCTAGTTTTATTGTTAGGTGTTGCTTCTTGTGAGCTTTTCAGAATAATGAATGTATATTTGTTTGTTTATTGACTTTAATTTTTCCGATAATTTTAACTAATCAATTAGGCGTTTTAAAATATTGTTGTTAATAAATTATTTAACAAATGCCTAATTAACAACAATTTTATTTAAAATGAAATATATTATTTACAATTATACATGTGTAAATTAAATGCATGTAATACACACACAAACACACACATACACACACACCCACACACACACACACTATTGCATACACATATACTATAGTATATGTCTATATACCATAGACTATACTCCTTTCGTTTATGTCATACCTAATAATATTATAATACAAATACTCACACATATACACATATATACGTATATATATATATATATTGTTATTTTTATTTGGTGCACTCCATGGAGTCCTTTCATCCCATCCAGGAACTTAGATGAAGTTTTCACTTATAACCATATCTGGTTAATATCCCTTCGAAGCCGCTCTCATGTTAAGGCATCCATGGTTTTAACGAGAGCCGATCATTTATTTATACACAATTATATAAGATCACTTCTAAATAATATTTTAAGACCCATTTTATAAAATTAAATAATGGTCCGGACAAGGGTCGAACCCATGTCCTACTGATTGTGTGTCTGACGCCTTAGCCACTGAGCCACAATATATATATATATATATACGCACACGCACACATACATATAGCCTATAATGTATAGGATAATAATTGAAATATGTCGTGCATTGCACTCATGAAATGTTCACATTAACTTGATGTGTGAGATTTACAATTAAAATGTTCACCATCACTATTGTGAAATTGAATGATATTTATAATGTACACTGTACAGTAGACCGGTTCGTTGGATTCAATTTTTAATCCTTCATATAAAATATAATACATATCTATATTTTAGTATAATATGTATTAACAATTTTTGAAGTTTGAAATATAAATTATTATTTTTAAATAAAATGAATATTCCATGTATAATAGTAATGACGCCATCTTATTATATTTGATAATTACAAATATTTAAATTAATATTTAAAATTACTTATGTATTTGTATTATATTTAATGAATTGGTATAATATATACCATTATTTATATTTATTAATAATATAATATCTATATTTCATTTTTATATCTACAAATTACCAATATTAATGTCTCCTAAAACACGAGAAAATACACCATTTTACAGTATTAATTTGAAAGTATTTATTTCAAAATAATTCAAAAAAATAATTAATTTTTAAAATTAATATATATAATTATACTTTACATAAATTTGAGTGATCAGATTGTATTGAATTGTGGATATAAGTTAGATATAAATGTCCTTTATACAAATAACATTAAAAAAATTAAAAAATATGTAAAATTATTTTGTGTTTCATATTTCAAATAAAAATCCAAAAAAATGTACAAATGATGTTAATTTTTTTTCTAAAAATAATTTTTAATTTTTTAATAATTAATTTGAATTGAATTATTATTATCTATGAATTATATATTTTAATTTTTTAAATTAAATTGTAATAATTTATTTATATTAAATTATACGATTTTTAGACATTTTTTTTTACTAAAATTATTTTATAAAATTTGTGCATCTAGATTGTTATGAAAAATATTTTGTATTGTTTATACTACTTGTAATATATGTTTCTAGGATATATCCATAGTTGGCTTAAAAAAAATCATTCAATTTTATAAAAATTGAATAAATCTTATTTCTATATCTCCCCCATGTTAAATTTTATATGTATTCAATGTTAAAATTAAAAGGTCTCGTGACATAACAATATTTAAGATATAGGTCTAACATTTTAAACACTTATTTATCATAGCATACATAATTGTTATAGATGTGAAGTTTTATAAAATTCTAAAAAAAATTGAGTACGAACCGGTCTACTGTACAGTGTACATTGTACAGGGTATGTGAGGGAGGTTTGCTCGATGTTAATATAATCACAACGGTAATAGATATGAACATAGTTTATAGTAATGAATTGTGTATAATGTTAATGTTACCTAATATTTAAATTGAAAATGTGTAATAATTCTATAAAAGTATACATTTACTTAAAATCCACTCATTTATACTACATGTTTATATATATATATGAGATTTCAATAAATAAATATTAATATTATATATATATATATATATATATATATATATATAAAGGTTTAGTTACTCAATTAAAATTATAGACGTCATATTGATATAATAAAATTAATAAATAAATAGATACACGAATAATAATAAATTTTAAAAGAATACATTATAATGATAACATATGTGAATGTAGTCGACATTTGAAAGTAACAAAATATGATATGTACCGTAATTCATCGGGAAGACTGTTCCAGTACTTCGGAGCAGCAACAGTGAAAGCAGCATCTGCATACATAGATGAGACAAACGTCACAGAAAGTTTCATCAGCTAACATGCGCTACTCGGACGCGTAGTTGCAACTCGAATTGTGATTCCCTTCGATAGGTAAGACGGAACTACCATATATATAGCCTTGTTAGTAATGCAAAGAAGACGAAACTTTCATATATCACGAAACTTCAACCACCCGAGAATCGTCATTATGGAATGAATATATATATGTTTATATCAGTACGCTTAATCTTAAATAATATGCGAACAGCTCTACGTTATATTGAATCGCATTTTTTCATCAATTTTTGCGGAATATTAATAAAAAGTGAATTACAATATCTAAATCTACTAAATACGTGAATGTATGTAATAATGATTTAGTTAACATAAATGTTAACTTAGAGCGAGCCTTGCCTATATAATACAGGACAAATTAGCAGTGCGGACAGTGTTTGATAATATGTATAGGTTACATATTAATACTTTATATAATATTAATATATAATATTAATACATAGTATACTGAATAATCAAGAGTATTATTAATAGTAAAACCTAGATTAGTGTTTGTGTTTAAGATAGGAAGTGTGATAAGGAATGAATGAGTTAGAGTAATTGAAGAAATAGATCTAGAAAGCATAATGCTATCAGTTTTAGTAATATATAATTAAAGAGAATTACAGGAAAAACAAGAGATCAAATCATCAATACAGTTAGCAATTGAAAGTTGAATTATGTCAATATCAGAACCAAGTGGAAAAAAGGTATACATTTGTAAGTTATCATCAAAGAGGTGATAACGAATATATGGATATACAAAAATTATATATTATATATTATATATTAATGGGAAGAATATATAAAATAAAAATAATATAACCCAAGCAAACGTTTTACTCATCTCGAATCTCTCAAAAATATAAGATCTTTGCATATGATAAAGTTACCAGCAGCAAAATCTTCCTTCTTTACTTCCTTCTTTACCTATACTTAATAAGTATGGCAATTCTTACAAAGAAGCTTTTAAATTAGATTTTTCTTTAATTGGTAAAAATCGGAATACAAAAACTACTAGATGGTTCTGATGATAATATATGTTCTTCATTTGCTGATTTTTTTTCAAAATAAAGTTTTAAAGATACTAGAAGATCTTCCTATAGTAGATTATATTTATTTGGAAAGTCCACCTATATTTTTGATACTCACTGGTCTTGTTTTAATTTACCCTCTTATTATATTGTCATTTCTTTCATGTCGTGTTTGAAATCCAATTATCTACTTTACCCTCTTCAGCTTAATTATTGTGTTGATCTCCAGTGTACATGACTACTTACAATATCGTGATGATCCACACGTGTATGTTCGTTATTAATAGTAAATCTCAAGTGTATATTGATCTCCTTTTTTTAACTTACACACAATAAAAACTATTTAAAGCTGTTTATCTGATACAATTTGTTAGATCCTTATAGAATCTACAGTCTTATCTCGTATTGGGTACTGTAATTCTTTATACCACTGAATTTATTTATATTTTACAAATAGCATAAATAGAGTTATACGGTCTTCAGTACGCTTACTATTTCGCATAACATTATTTGATCACTATTGCACTTCCGAACAATTATATGGCATAAAATAGTTTCCTGCTAAACGCGATCAATATATAAAATTATTATGATTGTTTATAAATGCATATAGGACATATGCATATCCTACCGTAATCACCTAAATATTTAATTAAAGGATATGTTTATTTTATATTATTTTATTTTTTTCACGTTTATTAATCTAACAACCATATGTTTGTACTTATATATTATTTTATCGTTTATTTATTTATGTATTATTATTTTTCTAAAACACAAATAAGAACTATCTTTGTTATATTTGTATATAAATAAATCATTTATCTATCTATATAAACAGCGTTAAATACGAAAATCATTGTTATTGTATCATTCACATATTTGTTATTTATTGCGATTTCTACATTAAATATTTAAATTAGGTATAGAAAGTTATATATACATATATATATATATATATATATATATATATATATATATATATACGAGGGTACATTATAGCCATATATGGTTATAAGTGAAAACTTCATCTAAGTTCCTGGATGTGATTGAAAGGACTCCACCAAATAAAAATAACAAATAATAAATATATATATATATATATATATATATATATATATATATATGTGTGTAGAAACAATACAAGTATTAAATATATACGTAAAATATCATTTATTGTTTATATTTTATTTTTTAAATATTTAAAAATTCATTTGTTTACAAGTGCAAATGTTATTATATTTTTAGTTCAATAGAATATTAAATAATACATTAATTACATAACAATATCACAAATAGATTAACAATGGGACGTTTGATAATAGGGAGGTTTAGTGCATGGAATCCAACTTGATAATTAGTTAATAATATAGGAATACATGAATATGAAATAATAGTACATTAATTAAGCTTCAGAACGGATGTATAGATACATTTATAGAGAATATAAATTAATATTAAAACAAAATATTAATGCTAAACAATGCCAATCCTACGGGGGGGTATCCATGTTAACATATGCAATTCCAATAATACATAGTTGTAGAGTATAAACGCTAGATTAATAATTAGATAAATGGATTTTATTATTACTGATTATCACGTATACTGTATATGCCACGAAGGTGAGATCACAATAAACATCTCCATACTTCTAGATATGAAGACTATCTCATATATTCGGTAGTTGGAATGTCAGACTAGTCTACTATGTCATTCCCCATTTCTTAATATATATCCTGTTATCACATATACATTAAGATCGTATCAAATCTCAGTACTACTAAATGTATATTATATATACATACTAATAATAATTGCCTGGGTTCTATGGGTCAGTGTAACTAGGGGCGTCGGAACGATTTCAGAATAGAGGGGGGCATGATTTTGTTCTAGTTACTTTTTTTTGTACCATCAATTACTATTGAATTACATTATAAATCCTCTCTATTGGAATACTCTCGGTGAGATTTGTATATGCATATGGTTAATGTAAATGCAAGATTTACATTTTTTTACAATATAAATAAGTAAAATAAAAATTCTATAATATTTATTAAATTATAATCTTACATATGTATATACATTACAAAAAAGTTAGGGGAAAGTCTCCGATTACCGACCCCCTCCTAATACCCCCTCTCGTATCTCAGTAACTATAAGTGATATCAAAAAATTATATATACATGAACTGTTAGCAATGTAATGATAAATATGAATAAGTATATTGTTTTACAAAATATTCAATCCTACAATTTTTATTTGATAAAATGTAATATTCTGTTTTTACAGAAAGATTTCTCTCTAGCTCTATGCATTTTCCTAATAGCGACCCACTAAATTACCCTAATACCGACCCCATGTGATTTATAATATCCAATCAAAATAGATCAGTATTTTACTTTAAAATATGTCATAAGTTGTTAGTGTATCATTTATATAAATTAAGGATACATGATTCCATTCTATTATATACTGATTAATAACTAAATATTAAATAATAATACACACTATTTTAATATAATTACTATAAAGATTAAATTTAAATTTAATATTACTATTAAAACATAAATTTAATAAAAAAATAATTGCGTGCATGTTATAATTATTTATATCTATGGATATCTACTATGTTGATTGGATATTATAATACTACAATTATTTATACCACGATTATTTTAGGGGGTCGGTAATAGGAGAAGTGGGTCGGTATTAGGAACAGGTATCCGATTACCGACCCCCATGTTTATTCTTGTAAATATAATTATATCAACAATTTAAAATAGCCACATTATTACCATAATATTACCCTATTTACAAAATTTCAAATAAATATATTTAATATTGAATAAGATATTACAAATAATCATGTATAGGTCGGTAATCGGAGACTTTCCCCTACATAGGTTTACTTAATAAATTTTATCATATCAATATTATATATATATATTAAATTTATTGATGATACAATATATTATATTGTAAAATTAGTTGTTAAATATATAATAGATTAGTATACTATTAATTATATTATAATCATCATTGATGAGCATGGTGAGTTAAATTCGGCCTTTTGATGAAAAGGCCGAATTTTGCCGAATATAAGGATTTTCAAAGGCCGAAAATAAGCTAAATTCGGCCTTTTTTTTTAATATTATTTATCCCATCTTAAATCATTAAAAATAATCAAAAAAAATACTTATAGAGTAATATGTATATTATATATAAATAATACTACAAGTAAATATATATTGATACAATATTAGAAATGTAAGTAAGTTAATTCGTAATTATTAAGTATTACATGTATGATGCATTATATTAAAATGTCTGCAAATAAAAGACATAATATTGTTTATATAATTGTTTTCTTATACAATTAAAAATTGCACAAAAAAAGACAAACAGTTTTTAATTTGTCAAATCAATTTAAATATGAACTTAAGATTACAGAAAAGTGTGCTATTACTCAAAGAGTCATTTCAGTACAATTAAAACTGTGTGATGTTTATAGAAGATAAGTTAAAACAGGTTAATAGTGCATTTATTTAACATTTCAATTTTCAAAATATAAATTTAAATAATTACGATTTTATATTTTTTAATTATTAGAATAACAAATAAAGAATTAATATTTTAATTGATGCATCTTCTCATATATATATATATATATATATATATATATATATATATGTATATATATATTATATAATTATTATAATAATATCATATATTAAATATGTTGGATCGAGTGAACATTGTGATCGATGGAAATATTGGGTTGCCTTTGTATTAAAGATGATTATAAGAATTTATTTAATTTCATTACCGGACTGCTTTGTATTTATTCAGGAACTTTATCCGTTGAATCATATTTTGTATCAGTAAAGTCGATAAAATACCCATCTTTCAAACATTGCACTTGAAGGATATATACACTCAACACAATTTAATTATTTAATAAAAGTACAAATATTTTTATATAATTTTCATAAAAATATAATAAATTTCTTATTTAGGTTAAATTACTACTTGTACTTCATTATTGATTTAAATACTATAGTAATACTAATATATTTGTATATACTAAAATGATTGTAATGCATGTAAGTATATATAAAGATAACTATATTGATCAAATATAGAAAGGCAGAATTTAAGCCGAATATAATTATTTCAAAAGGCCGAAAATAAGCTAAATTCGGCCTTTTTCCTTAAATTAGATAAAGGCCGAATTTAACTCACCCTGTTGAAGAGTCATAATTTATATTTTCTATGTAAATCTAATGAAATGGCATATGTATTAACATGTCGAAGCGTAAATAATATAGTTTACATTTTATATAAAGTGTTTAACAATTCATTACAATATTATGACTTTGTTAATCTATTATTTAAATACTGTACACTGTACACTGTACAGTGTACAGTGTACAGTATACAACTAAAATTATTTTAACATTGACAATTATTAAAAATATTTTTAATAAATCATATTTCTATTCTATTATTTTGATTACTACTTTTAAATAAATACATATACTATATATATATATATAATCTAAAGGTTATATAATGTATTTTCAATTGTAAATTAATTCTTAAAATCATGGGAAAAGTAAAAACCTCTTTATAAGATAACCTCTCTATAATAAATTAATTATTGAAAAAAAAATAATTTATTATATAGATGTTTCACTGTATATATATTTATATATATATATATATATATATAAAAATTTAATTTAATTAAGGAACACATATTAATTGTAATATTATTATATTATATTAATTAAATTTCTAATATGTCACATATAAATATTATATGGGTGAATATAATTTCCAACCTTTAACTATTATCATTATCTTTAGTGTTTTTATTTAAAAATGATCTAATATCCATTTTATATAAGTAACTTTTAATAATGTTATATAAAATGAATATTTACAAGAATGTAATGCAATGTAATAAGGGTTACAAGTTATAAACTGTTTTATAATACATATGGTACACTCCATGTATTGTTAAATTGTAATTCATTCAAAGTAATAAATTAATAATCAATAAATAAATAAATATTATAATTGAATAGAACAATAGTTTTTCAATTATTAAATTCCCTATACAAACAAAAACAATTATTGTATTACTCTATTACCAGAAACAATTATTTTATTACTTTATAATAAAGTAATAAAATCATTGTTTTTTGATTAGTGAATTTAATAACTATACAATGTAAATATATATATAATATATATATATATATATATATAGATGTGGATATATTAATATATACATATAAGTAAAAATATGGGGGGGGGCAATATATATATTGCCCCCCTATATTTTTTCAGGGGGGGGTAAAAGATATACTGCCCTCCCCCTATATTGTTTCAGGGGGGGCCGCCCCTCCTTGCCCCCCCCCCTATTCCGACGCCCCTAAGTGTAACAGCCAAAAGCTAGTAAGCTAGAAGTCCCGGTTTCGATTCCAGGCAGTTTTTCTCTTGTGTTTATCAATAACTTAATACACAACAAATCAAAACTCAAGAAAAAAAATGTCACTGTTTGTATTGTATTGTACTGGGCCCCTCACAGTTATTTATAACACGTACGACGTTCCAATGTTCTCCTTCGATCAATTCATAATACGTTTGGGCAGAAAAGTTTATTTTTGGTTTTATAAACTTTCTAACTTCATTAGATGTAGAGGTTCGCCGAAAGTTGAGAATTCTCTCAACTGCTAGCGTTCGCACATTTGCCTGTGTCGAGGCTAGCATAGCGCAAAGCATATTTTCGCTATGCAAGGCATACGCATTAGTTTGTAATACTTTGTGCGCTATCACAGTAACTCTATCATCGCCGAAAGAGGATATCCGTCTTATCATATTAAAAATATGAATCGGCGCTTGTGTAAAATTTGAATTGGACTTGATGTCGAACCAGGTTCGGGCGTATACTTCTATTATGAAGTTGGTAATTAGACATAAGTTTTCTGAGGGATTTACTGATGAGATTAAAACACGCAATACGCGGTTGGCTGTTGTAAGCCATCTTGCGTATCCAAGCTTTCCCGGGGATCTACGTGCAAGACTATCAGATACAGACTTTGAGTGGATCGCTAGAATCATATCTCTGAGGTAACACTGGTCGCTACTGATGTCGTCGATTCTTTCTAAGGTAGATACAAAGTCACTAGATATATGTATCACTTTAAAATCGACCGGTGGATTGTTGACGCACCCGGATAAGCTCTTGCCAATCGGTCCCTCGTAGAGATTTGGACCTACTGTTTTCCCATCTATAGCGATGAACAGATGACGAAAAGGTAGCTCGTTGAGATGAAGCAGACAGATCTGTAATAATAATATATGTTATTATATTTATTTAAAACAATACTTTAAGTATATATATTAGGATTTATCAATCATATATTTAGCTATTATATTATTAGTATTCCGAATTAAAATAGAACATACATATATATTACAAACATTCCAATGGAGTTTTCGATGAAGATGATATTCTATACGCATAATCACGCCTTTATTGACTCCAGTATTGCCACTCGTGCCATCTGCTCCAACGACTTTCAGTTCTTCGAGCTCCTCTTCAGTCATACCATTGATGATCGATGCCGCAACGTGTTCACTTTTTCCGGAAATTGGAGATGTGTGAGTGATGTAATGGTGTCCCGGTTCATTAATAAATGTTATATGTTCTTCAACCGTACTCGGACCGTTTTTTTGTATAGTCATATCCTTCTTGCCATCGAAGTACAAACCGCCAAGTTTTTGGCGAACTGGCTTATTTTCTATACGAAATCTTTTCCGTTGATTAATCAGGATATTCCTGTCAAGCATCATATCTCTATTTGTGTCTGTTAATCGGCCGAGATCTTCGTTGTATGCGTTCAACGCTAGACTCATTGGGATTAACGGTATCCCGTGCCTCTCCGTTATTGCCAAAAACCTCTTGTAGTACTGATGTGTTGTCCTGAAATATTTAAATAGTATTTATACATAGGGGTCATTAAACAATCGAGTAACTGATAACATCGCAGAATGCTATTCATATATAAATTCTTTGATGATTAAATTACCTTTTAGCTAATAAATCGTTATCTGGGATATAAACTTCCTCATCTTCATCTTCCATAAATGTATATATTTCATCATCTTCATGGAGTTCAAGATCCTCGGGGTCAACGTCACTCCATGGAACAGAGCTCTAATTCCTATGATCATAATTGTAACATAAAAAATAAGTTATAATTTTGTTATACATTGTAAATTTAGAATATTTTAACTTGACATTAAATTGATAAATAAATTAATCAAGTATTATATTAATTATTGATTATTTAAATTGAATAGTATATATTATTAACCATAACTTAAATTCTAAATCTATAACCATTTATAACTTATAACTAACCTATAGAGTTATACTTTAAAATTTAAACTTATAATTAAATTAATCAATGATTATATTAATTATTTATTATTTAAATTTAAGAGTAAATATTAATAACCATAACTTAAATTATTAAGTGTATACTTTATAATAAACTAGGATATTTATATACATACATTTTTAAGTTATATATTTTAAGTGTATATTTAAAAATTAAAACATGATATTAAATGGTAAACTGATGATAAATAAATAAATGATTAATTTAATTAATAAATGATTATATTATTTAAATTATATAGTAAATATTATTAACCATAACTTAATTAGCTTGACATGTATAAGTTATAAATTTACATTTAAAAACTTTAAATTAAAGATATTTGTTATAACTAACATAGATGATGCCATTTCACTGGACGAAGAAGCATATATTCGAGGTCGTTTTCGGCTCTGGATCGTGGTTGGTTCTGTAGAATAAGTCTGTATCAACAGCTCTCATTTGTTACGCTGATCGAGTATAAATGATCGTTCAATTGGTGGCACTCTATCTTCTCTCTTGCATTGACAGGCATTTAATTCTACGCACTTGCAAATAGAAATATCGAACAAAACTTCATATTTCTCCTGGTGTTTTTGATAGTTCGTATTGTAATATTGTGTAGATTTAGATTTTTTTAGTGACTTTACATTATAAATGTAGATTTTTAATTTATTTCTTGACGTTTTGTTGTTAAATGAGGTAAAGATGACGAATGCCAGATTTCATTAATAATATCTACTGTTTTGTTTATGGCGACAATTTGTTTCTCGTTAATCGTTAAAAAGTGACGATACACATCGAAATAAGTAGGTAACTTTAACCTGGACATTTCCTTTCCACTAAACAATAAACACATACTGTTATTACGCAGATCCATGTGTATTATGTAGTATATAATGTGGTATAATAATGAAAAATATGAAAAATAATTATATGTTGTTAATGTTGTTCAATATTGAATGTAAACAATCAATGCGCTCGCGATTTCGAGATTAAATTTGTTCTATGATTTTCGAGATTATTATTTTTCACTTTTTTAAAATGTGTCCTGAAGGCTGAATATTGCACCAAAAATTTTTTTGTTTGCATAATTATAATATAATTTATTAAATATTTCTATTCTAGTACTAGTCAAATCCATGTTTAGAAATTAAATCACCCTTACTGTACAGTGATGGTAATTTTCTCCTTTGTAATTTATGAATAGGTCAAATAATGTTAGTTAATTAAAAAAATTGTAACGAATCTCAGTCCGAATCGATTCGTTTGAATCACTAATATATATATATATATATATATATATATAACTCGGAAGGGTGTATAAATCATCTATACAATCGTTACTATATATAGAGTATACTCTTGTTATATATAATCTTGTTACACTTATTACATTGCTACATTATTTATTTTCTATTTTTATATTCTATTATAATGATGTTTATTTTATGATTTTATATTATTATTTATTATTAATTTATATGTCATAAAGGTTTATTTAATAAATAATATAATATAAAAATAAAAAAGGATAATATTTTATTTTATATAATACAAATTATGTTAACATTGATAAGTTACATGCTTAGAATACGTGATAGCTACCGTAAACATTGATACGGTATATAAGTAGTATACGTGAATACATTTATATAATAATAATTTCTAGTTGTATCTGTATCTGTATCTGTAAAATAATAGTAATTATAATATGTGTTTATATATGTATATATATAATCGTACCTTTATCAAGTATTTTTCTTTTTTTAATTTCCATTATATCGCCTTCAACCCATATGCAATTAATGTATACGGCTCCTCACACTTTCCTTGCTCCAATATATCTAAATACAATAACACATAATTAACCAAACCAGTATATTTATATGTGCACTATATATAACTAAGAATTATATTAGCTAATAAAATTATAACTAACCTAATTATATTTTAAATGTATTCCTATCTATTATTATATATATATATATATATATATATATGCTTACTTGCTTAATTTCGAGGATGATCTTGTCAGTCTACTCGAGCATCAGTATGACACAGCTTTCTCCAGACATCCCTATCCAGTATGCTGGTTCTTATTCCTTCCTTCTCATGAAGACAACACTCTTTCTTCAACATATCAACATAGCTTATTCTTCTGCGGCCACGACTTGCTTTACCTTGAGATGGTTCCCACATAATCAGAGGGTGAACTGAGAGTGCAGGATGGCGTACACAGTGTCCAGCCATTTTCATCCTTCTGGCCTTAATTTTGGAGGATACCAACGGAAGCTTCCCATATACTTCTTTATTAGTTACGTGTTCCTGCCATTTTATATTCAAAGCTTTCCGGAGCATTCGTGTGTATATGCCGTCTAGTGAGTTCTGTTGTTTGACATTCAAAGTCCATGATTCTGATCCATATAGTAATACACTTTCGACCGTCGCAACAAATAGTAGTCTTTTAAGTGGTAGGTTTTTATTAGATTTCCATAGAGTCTGCATGCTGTGTAGCGCGTTCCAAGCTAAAGCCTTTCTTACTTTAATATCTTTTTCCGACGAGTTTATCCACGATCCAAGGTATTTGAAATCTTTTCTACATCTAATATTTGTCCATCTGCTGTTTTTAATATTATCGGATCTAATGTATTGAAGGCCATTACCTTTGTCTTATTATAGTTGATAAGCAGTCCGACTTTACTACATTCTGACTCTACTCTTTGTAGTAGCTCTGAGGCTTGACGTACATAATCAGATATTAAGGCTATATCGTCAGCAAAATCTAGGTCAGTTAGAACAATTGGGTGCACTCTTCGACTTCTACGTGGGACAATAGTGAATCCTAGTTCCTCTTCACGACCTTTGATAGCTTTCCTTAGTGCATATATGCACTATAGTCGAGTATTATGACAAATAAGTAAGGTGATAGGGTATCTCCTTGTAAGACTCCTTTAACTATATAAAATACTTCCGTTACACCATCTGGTGAGTATACTTTAGATCTAATACTAGCATAGCTCGCTTCTATTGCATTTACTATCTTATCAGGTATACCATATGATCTAAGTATTTTTATCATCTTACCTCTATGTACTGAGTCAAATGCCTTCTTGAAGTCGATAAATGTAAAGACAACTGGTACATTTTTACTCTTAACACCTTCTAGTATTCTTCTTATGGCTAGAATCTGCCCAACTGTTGTTCTTTCCTGTCTGAATACATTTTGATTGTTTCTTAGTAGAGGGTCTAGTATTGGGCGTATTCGATTTAAGAGCATGCGGTTATAGATTTTGGCCATTATAGACGTGAGAGAAATTCTCCGATAATTATCAGTTATAGTGAGATATATATATATATATATATATATATATATATACTAGCTGTTTTGGCCCGGTGTATGTGCGGATAGTTGATAATTATGAGTTATTATTAGAAAATTGCATGATCTAGGAGTATTTTAGAAATAAGAAATATATTATTTAATTGATTTAAATTAATTATGTTATAAAAAACAAATATTGAGAAATTAATATAATATACATAATAAATGGGAGTTAGCCCTATCTGAATTAGCCCTGTCGGAATTAGCCCTATCTGAGTTAGCCCTATCTGAGTTATCCCTATCTGATTTATCCCTATCGGAGTTAGCCCTATCTGAATTAGCCCTATCGTAGTTAGCCCTATCTGAATTAGCCTTATCTGAGTTAGTCCTATCTGAATTAGCCCTATCGGAGTTAGCACTATCGTAGTTAGCCCTATCGGAGTTAGCACTATCTGAATTGGCCCTATCGGAGTTAGCCCTACCTGAATTAGCCCTATCGGAGTTATCCCTATCTGATTTATCCATATCGGAGTTAGCCCTATCTGAATTAGCCCTATCGTAGTTAGCCCTATCTGAATTAGCCTTATCTGAGTTTGTCCTATCTGAATTAGCCTTATCGGAGTTAGCACTATCGTAGTTAGCCCTATCGGAGTTAGCACTATCTGAATTGGCCCTATCGGAGTTAGCCCTACCTGAATTAGCCCTATCGGAGTTATCTCTATCTGAATTAGCCATAACCGAGTTAGCCCTACCTGAATTAGCCTTATCGTAGTTAGCCCTACGGAGTTAGTCCTATCTGAATTAGCCCTATATGAGTTAGCCATATCTGAATTAGCCATATCGGAGTTAGATATTTCTGAATTAGCCCTATCTGAATTAGCCCTATCTGAGTTATCCCTATCTGAATTATCCCTATCGGGGTTAGCCCTATCGGAGTTAGAACTATCTGAATTAGCCCTATCGTAGTTAGCCATATCTGAGTTAGCCCTATCTGAATTAGAAATATCGGAGTTAGCTCTATCGGAGTTAGCCCTATGGGAGTTATCCCTACCTGAATTAGCCCTATAGGAGTTATCTATATCTGAATTAGCCCTATAGGAGTTATCTATATCTGAATTAGCCATTACCGAGTTAGTCCTACCTGAATTAGCCCTATCTCAATTATCCCTATCGGAGTTATCCCTATCTCAATTAGCCTTATCGCAGTTATCCCTACGGAGTTAGTCATATCTGAATTAGCCCTATATGAGTTAGCCATATCTGAATTAGCCTTATCGGAGTTAGATATTTCTGAATTAGCCCTATCTGAATTAGCCCTATCTGAGTTATCCATATCTGAATTAGCCCTATCGGAGTTAGCTCTATCTGAATTACCCTATCTGAGTTATCCCTATCTGAATTAGACCTATCGGAGTTAGACCTATTTGAATTAGCCATATTGAAGTTAGTCCTATCTGAATTAGCCCTATCGTAGTTAGCCCTACGGTGTTATCCCTATCTGAATTAGCCCTATATGAGTTAGCCATATCTGAATTAGCCCTACCAGAGTTAGATCTACCTGAATTAGCCCTATATGAGTTAGCCATATCTGAATTAGCCCTATCCGAGTTAGCCCTATCTGAATTAGCCTTATCGGAGTTAGCCCTACATGAGTTAGCCCTATCTGAATTAGACATATCGGAGTTAGCTCTATTGGAGTTAACTCTATCTGAATTAGCTCTATTTGATTTAGCCCTATCTGAATTAACTCTATCGGATTTAGCCCTATCGGAGTTAGCCCTATCTGAATTAGCCCTATCGGAGTTAGCCCTATCTGAATTATCCCTATCGGAGTTAGCCATATCTGAATTAGCCCTATCGTACTTAGCCCTACAGAGTTAGTCCTATTTGAATTATACCTATCGGAGTTAGCTCTATCTGAATTAGCCCTAACTGAGTTAGCCCTATCTGAATTAGCCCTATCGGAGTTTGTCCTATCTGAATTAGCCCTATCGTACTTAGCCCTACGGAGTTAGTCCTATCTGAATTCGCCCTATATGAGTTAGCCATATCTGAATTAGCCCTATCGGAGTTATCTCTATCTGAATTAGCCCTATCTGAATTAGCCCTATCGGAGTTAGCCCTATAGGAACACCTCGTCTATCAATAAAATAAGTTATATATATTCGTATAAGAATTGTATAATTATGAAATAAATTAAAATAAATTTAATAAATCGTACGAAATTACCTCGTACGAGATTATTGGTAACCATGAATCTCATTGGATGAAATTAATTTTATTAAAAAGCTCCACCTATTGATTATTAGAGGCGAATTAATTTAAAATCTTAATTTATAAATCCACTTTAATATATGATAACACGGTACAATGTAATATTTTGATAATGCATATTAAAGAGGAATAAAATATGAGTATAACTGGTGTCTTCCGATCTTGCATTTATTGTTTAATTTCGTAGAATCGTCGCTTCGCGACGATGCCGCATTGTTATATGTTTAGAGAAATATATATATAGATATATATATATAACTCGGAAGGGTGTTAAAATAAAAAAATAAATGGAATATTAAAAATTAATTTTTCGACCTCTTCATCATCGTATTGAGCCAAACTAAATAAAATATAATAAACGCAAACTAATAATAAAAATATGAATAACATATTAAAATAAAACAAATAAAATATAATAAACGCAAAATAATATTAAAAAAATGAATAAAATATTAAAATAAAACTAATAAAAACAATAAAATAAATTAACTATAAAATTCAACGATCGGGCTCTGAAGCCCTCTTGACATTATCATATTGGCATTTCCTCGGTGCATAGCTACAGAAAGTTTTTGATAAATCCAGTTTAATACGTACTATGTTAAGATACTAATATTTATTTTAATTTAATTTATTATTATTTATTAAACTAATATTTATATATTTACATAAAACCTTTAGTACCTTTTCAAATATCAGTAAAGGTTATGAAAACCTTTAATACTCTATTTGCATAAATCATTTATTAATATTTGATTTCGATATATCTTATATAGCACGACCAGATATCAAGCGAAACGGTATCATGATTACTAATATAAATGATGTTACATATTATAATAAACTTATTTTGTTATTGTTTAATAATTAATTTATTTTATATATTTATTTTTATATATTGTGTATAATTTTTTTTTTCTGTAACATTTATTTATCATTTGTAAAAATGATGATATTATTTATTTTACTTATATATTATATGTAAACGTATATAATAATAAATACAATACATTAATATTTGTTATTCTAAGAATGTTATCAATAGTATATTTCCATACTCATTGCGGTAATCCACACTTTGCTTTGCCATGCTTAAACATGGTTAAATATGAATTCCATACTAATGTTTTACCGATGCTTTAATACAAGGCTAATGCCTAGTAGGTGTCTTCAATGCTTTAAATATAAATGCTTAACCATGCTTAAACATGCTAAGATATGAATGCCATACTAATGTTTTACCGGTGCTTTAATACAATATAATCTCCCAATACATCACCTCTAATAAATTCAACATCATCGCACTTACTGAAACCTTGATTAATGTCCTTGATACTGTAAATCCCGCCGCCATAGAAGCCCTTAACTACCATCTTATCCAAAAACCCATGTCGCCGCAGTGATGGTGTTGCCCTTCTCACTGACTCTATTTGCAAGATCACATTTATCAAAAACATTACTATAACACATTTTGAACTATTACTTACCAAACTACTTGTTAATAACTCAACATATTTTACTATAATTACTTGTTACAGACCCTATAATAACGATTATAATATATTTATTAACGAATTAATAGATATATTTCTTGAATACGTGTCTCGTACTAAAATTCTTACGAGCGACTTTAACTTTTACTTTGACTCTGATAAACACCCCAACTCAGATGTCATTGACATTTGCAAACAATTTAATCTCCATCAACATAACTGCTTCCCAACACATATACACGGTCACACTCTTGACCTCATATTTACAACCATCGACTCGTTATTATTTACTGCACCTCCTACTAACTCAACACTCATTACTGACCATTAAGCCATTGATTGTATCATCAACATATATAAACCTAAAGTTATTAGAAAAATAACTTCTTTTCGTAAACTTAAAAATATTAACTTTACACAATTTTCAGTAGACATTAATGATTCCCCACATTCCACACTAACTTCAATATCGCCCTTCCATAATGTACTTACCTTACTCCTTAATAAGCACGCATCACTAACTAATAAACCTATACCAATACACACAACTACCCATGGTTTCTATTGAACTCGGACTCCAAAAACGACTTGTTAGAAAGAAAAACAGAATCTACAATAAATATCCTACTGAATACAAACACTCCCAAGTATCCCTTAACCAAAACATCTACCGCAAACTTCTAAAAAATTCAAAATCCAACTATTATAATGACAAATTCAACTGTTACAAACATGACTACAAACACCTCTATAAATTAACCAATAAACTGATTGGCAGAACTAAGAAAATCATTTTACCTGATCTACCAGATATTCTCCTATGCTCTACTTTCTCTGACTATTTTTCATATAAAATTAAATTAATCTATGATAATCTAAACACTCTAAATAAACAATTACCTGACATACTCATAATATAAACTATATTATGACTGTGCCATTCTGACACTCAAGTTTACTGTTTTTTCTCTTTATATCACTACTGTGATCTATATTATTATTATTACCTCCAAATGTTATTCAACATCAGAACCCCTACCACTAAAAACTGTGAAAAAGCTTGCCTCAACCATAGCACCAATATACAAACGTTTCATTTATGAATCCCTTATAACTGGTATTACCCCTTTAGACCTAAAACATTCCATTATCAGCCCTTTAATAAAAAAAACCCTAAATCGACTGCAATATAATCTCAGACTACTCAATAACTACAGACCCTATCCCAACTATCAATTTTAACTTAACTATTTGAGAATATAATCTACAAACAATTACTCCTCTACCTCACTGCCAACAATATACTTGATCCTTAACAAAGCGCATTCAGAAAACTACACAGTATCGAAACGACTATACTGTCACTACTCGACGATCTACTGAAATCCCTTGAAAATTACATCCCAACACAACTACTGCTTTTATACCTCTCTTCGGCATTCGACACCATTAACTTAGACATACTTATCTATAGACTAAAACTAAGTGGACTTGAAGATACTGTACTACTATGGTTTTCCAACTACATCACTAACAGAACATACAGTACTCAAATTAACAAATCAATATCACCCAAACGCAAACTTATCTTTGAAGTACCTCAAGGATCGTCAATCTCCCCTATACTCTTCTGTGTTTACCTACTCCCCTTTAGCAAACTTATTAAATCGTTTCCTTTCGACAAACACAATATTTATGCAGGCAACATGGAAATTCACGCCGATTGTCACAAATTATCCAATATTCACCTTCAAGCATGTCTCTACTATCAATAACTGGCTCACCAATAACTATTTACTACTTAACCCCAATAAAACAGTACTTATGAATTTGTCACCTCCACATTCCCTTCCCACCACAATATTCACACAAATGTACCTAGGTCATACCCTCCTTCTACTACATCAAAATATCTTGGAATACCTATCAATAATAAATTAACTTTTGATAAACACATATCAACATTAAAAGCTTCCACATTTCACCATTTATTCAATATAAACAAAATACATCCCTACATATCAACATCCACCGCACTAACTATTACACATACTTTAATATTTGCATACCGTACTATATATAGGAGGTACCCGTTACGGATTTTAGTTATATGATAATTTATATGATAATCTATATGATAATGTATATAATGATTATGCATTAAATATAAATTATTTTTATAATATTTAAATATAAATTATTTTTTATATATATATACCTAATCATAACTTTAACGTTATTTATATTCTCCGCTTCAATTGTCATATAGGTATATCTATTAGTATCAAATTCATTCTTTCAATTTGAATTACCAGTAATCATAATTCTATGCAATGATCACGATTAGTTATTGTATAATGTGTATATAATAAAATGTGTATATATAATATACGTAACCGGCGTTTACATTTTACACGTTTACATGTTACCCTAACTTTACCCTAACATTAACCTAACTTTACCCTAACTCTACCCTAACTTTACCCGAACATTGACCTAACGCTAATCTAACATTAACCTAACTTTACCTTAACATTAACATAACGTTACCCTAATATTAACCTAACTTTACCCTAACATTAACCTGACTTTACCATAACATTAATCTAACTTTAGCCTAATATTAATATAAGTTTAATCTAACGTTACCCTAACTTTACCCTAACATTAACCTAACTTTACCCTAACATTAACATAAGTTTAACCTTACATTGACCTAACTGTTACCTAACGTTACCCTATCATTAATATAAGTTTAATCTAACGTTACCCTAACTTTACCCACACATTAACCTAACGTTACCCTACCATTAACATAAGTTTAAACTAACGTTACCCTAACTTTACCTTAACATTACCCTTACCGGATCGGGATAGTTTCCCGAGCACTTTCAACAATTTTCTTCCACGTCATCCTGTCTTTCATAGCTGTCTTCAGTTCTTCAGTCGTCAGTCCCGTATCATCACATAGCTGTTTTACATAGGTTTTTCTGGGTGGTCCAATCTTTGTTGTTCCATGGTTCGGTGACAACAACAAAACATCTTTTACGATTTCTTCCTCACTTCGATAACAATGGTCTGCGAAACGTGTTCTTCGTATACGTATTATACTTGTTAGTGGTGGAATATTTCCTTAAAGGCGAATCTTTGTTGGATGCTCTTTCCATGATATATTTAATATGGCTCTCAACATTCTTGTGTAATTTCCATCGAGCTTTTTCTCATGTTATTTAGTTAGGATCCAAGCTTCAGAGCCGTATAATAAAACAGATTCTACCACGGCTCTGAATAAGTTCCTCTTTAAAATTGTGCAGAGTGGTGATTTCCATATGGAACTTAACTTGTCTAGAGCTACCCAGGATTAGGCTATTCTTATTTTTATTTCTTTATCGGTCGGTTCTATTTCGCTTCCAAGATAAATGAAATTATCGACATTTTTCAAGACTTCCCCATCTATAGATTTTACCATTTTATTTGAGTTTATTTGTGTATTATGTTCATGTGTTGCGTCTTTTTAATATTTACTTTGAGACCTACTGTTTTCCCACTTTCTTCTAAGACATTCAGTAGGTTTTCAGCATTTCTGCTAGAATCTGCAAATATTACAAGGTCGTCAGCATAATCTGCATCTGTTATCTTGATTGCTGGATATCTTCTACTTCGTTGTTTCGATAGTGTTAGGCCTAGATCTTTATTGTTATCAATATATGGGCTTAATACGTAATCGAGTATAATAATAAATAATAAAGGTGCCAAAGTATCCCCCTGTAGAACACCTGCATTTATATCAAAATATTCTGTGTCACCATCAGGTGAACGTACCATTGATTTAGTATCTCTATATAGTATCATAATTGCGTTGATTGTCTTCATTGGAATACCGTATGACTTAAGAATTTGTGCCATTTTTGCTCTGTGTATTGAGTTGAAAGCTTTAGAGAAATCTACAAATATTAGGCTGGCCTCAAGATTCTTTTCTTAAACACCTTCGATTATCCTTCTTACAGTTAGAATTTGTCCGACGGTTGATCTGTTATTTCTGAAGCCATTTTGATTTGGTCTGAGGATCATATCTAGGGTGGTTTGTATTATTTCTCTTAGTAGCGTATTATATATTTTAGCCGTGATACATGTTAGTGTAATACCTCTATAATTGTCTGTAACAGTGAGGTCACCTTTCTTTGGGAATGGGAGGATGCAACCTTTCGTCCTGTATTCAATTGGTTTCTGAGAGTATACATCGTTGCAGAATTCTAGTAATATGTTATTGAAGTGACCTGTCGTCCATACTTCGGCTGGTATTTAATCTAATCCGGCGGTTTAATTTTCTTTGTTTTTCTGAGTACCATTTCAAGTTCTTCTATAGTAAATGGACCTTGCTCAATCTGAAGCTCTTTGTCAACTATTTTTACTATGTCTTGATTTGTTGTTATCGGATTTTTTCCTAGTAATAGAGAGAAATGTTGTTTTCAATTTTGTATACGCTCTTTGTCATCTTTTGCTTTAATTTTAGATCTATTTGTTGTCTTTCTACCAGTAATGTTGTTTAAAATTGTCCATGCTATACCTTAACATTAACCTAACATTACCCTAGCATTAATCTAAAGATAACCTAACTTTACCCGAACATGACCCCATTACCATTCTTTAAAATAAAAAAAATTATATTTCATACCTAAATTAATGTATATGATACTAATATTTTTACGCACACATAATATTACATATTTTTTCTATTATTAGATATTTAAACTAACTTTTTCATATATATAAAGAAGTTAATTAATCTGGAAATAAATTATTAAATAATTAATTATTCAAAATATTAAAATCAATTAAAAAGTATACTTTTTATATATAATTATATATTATTAATTATTTATAATAAAATAATTATATTTCAAACCTAAATTAATGTAAATAATACTAACATTTTGTATATGCATTTATATTTATAAAGTGCTAACAATATATAAGAATAAACAAGAAATTATTTAATTTGATTAATTATTGAATAAGTTATAAATAATAATTCTTAAATTATATAAAGTAATTTTCTATTCGATTTTTTAAATAAATTGTCCTTCATTAATTTATAATACTTATGCAATCATGATTAATTCAATAATTTATATAAGCATTATAAATTAATTAAAACATGCATAATTCCTATCTTCACCATGTATTATTTTTACTATTTTTTCTGTTAATTTGAGTTCATAACTTTTTTTTAAATAAAAATTAAAAAAAACTAAAATACGACTTCTATTATAGAATTTAATAATATTTTTAATGATATTAAATTTATTATAATAGCATCAATATACAAAATCGTATTCTTATAGGGGTTTTATTTATATCGTACCAAATTGGTACTACCAATACATTATAGTTGGATTATTCGTATTAAAATTCATGTTTAGTATTACATTTTATACTATTTCGGTTTATAAATATTTAAAATTATAGTAATATTACTAATATTAATTATTATATAGAAAGGTTAAAATGAATTATTAATGTAATATAATGAAAAAGAAATAACTTATTGAAAAACAAATATTTCGAAAATCGTTACTGTTGTAACTTACTATTTCGAGTACTTACAATTCAAACTATTCAATAATATATAAGATACATGTATATATTTATTTACTATATATATAGATAATTTATTAAAATATAATACACACTATATTTAATAATATATAAATCATTTATTATTATTCAATTTTGAAATAATCTTAAATAATAATTTTGAAATTTAAATAATTACTACTATTTACTAATTTTTTATGAGTCATACAAATCTGTGATTATAAATTGAAATTGATGTATATTTTTATAAAATAATAATACTATTTAATTCAAAATGTATATTTTTAATTAATAACATCTTTTATATTTGTATTCAATATATTTATTCCAAAGTAAATTTAATATATTAATTCATAAATTGCCATTTGACATATACGCATTAAGTTGCTGTATTTCGGTAAAAACAGTGTGTCAACAGATTCCGTTTTTTTGTGTAACCAAGTATATACACGCAGAAATCTAAAAATGTAATTATTTATAGTCTATTCTCTATAAAACCAAATGATAATTAAATATATTAGATAGATAGATAGATAGATATAGTTTATTGTTTAAAACAAACAAAATGACATAAAACAATAATAATAATAAAAAACAAATAACGAATATAAACGAATATATATAATGATTTATAAATGCCATGATACATATGGTTAAATATAAGATTAACAAATGATATAATACAAAAATAATAATAAAAAGGGGAATTATTCAGATACAAGCACTTAATTACCGTATCAACTTTAGGGAAAGGGGTCCTCAATCCCTGTGCCTTTGGGGTACAAACTTGACCCAAGAGTTTGTCCACTGACACCCATAATACCCGATAAATAATGATAAAGAGAATGCAACCGAATAAATTAACCCCATAAAACTAAAAATAAAATAATATAATAATTCAATATTAAAAATTAATAAAATAAAATAAAATATTAATACAATGAATTATCAAGCCTTGTAATAAATTGATTTACCGAAGTTGCTGAACACGTATAATTAGATAGCAAATTCCAAGGAGTTGAAATACGATTACTGAAATAATTCAGAGTAACATTAGTCTTGCATTTGTCTTTTCGAACTTTAATGGAAGGACCTCGACTTCTTGATGAATACGTTTCAAGTAGCCCCGAGCAATCAACATCAACTAGACCATTTATAATTTTATAGGCAAGAATCAAATCAGCCCGTAACCTGCGTTGAGATAATGAAGTTAAGTTTAAGAATAATAACCTATTTTCATAATTTGTATATGGTATACCACATCTTTAGAAAAGCCTTTTAGTGAATGTCCTTTGGACTTTTTCAATTTTATTTTTTAGGCCTACATATACATTATAAAATAACGATTATTAAAATATTATTTAATTAGATACCAATTATTTCTCTAAAATATAGTAATTAATAAATTAAAGTAGGTGGTTGACACAAAATTGTCGGCCTAATCTTCGTGTCAGCGTATTCCGTATTTATATGCCCGTTTTGTCTTCTTATTCCGTATATTATATATATATATATATATATATATATATATATACTAGCCGTACCTGACCCGCCGTTGTTCGGTTTTTTATTATTTTCCTATTATAATAATTATCTATTATTTATCAATTATTGCTATTCTTCTTTGCTAATCTTTAATTTTTTTCCCAGTTAATATTTACTAATTCTATCTGTATCCGATATAGACCCAGAGTTTTTCGTTTTTAAGATTTATTCGTAAAATATTTGGTAAAAATAGAAAAAGTAATATTAATTATTACAAAATATATTTTAAACAAGTTTCTACAAATATTTGTTAATACCAGCGTTGTTAGGTTTTTGATTGTTTGCCTATAGGCTATAGATATATCTATTATTTATTAATTATGGTTATTCCTGATTCTACATTTCCAGTATATACAATAAAATAAATGTTAGTTAAAATACAAACTTATGTAGAAAAATATTTGTTTAATCTAAACAATTAATGGAAATATATTTCAAAAATATTCCAACATATTTTAAAAAATACAACATATATTTCAAAATATTACAAAATATATTTTTTTTAAATATTCTACAAATATTTTTTCAAATATAATATTTATATAATTATTATATATTAAAATAATAATATTTCAACAATTAGTAGAAAAATATACAAATATTTCAAATAATATTTAAAAAATATTACAAAAAATATTACAATAATATTTCTAAAATTATTTTTACATATTTCGAAAATATGTGAACAATTTATTAAACAAAATATTTCTAAAAAAAATTTAGAAATATTTCTAAAAAATATTTAAAAATATTTCAAACAAATTTCAAAAAATTTCGAAAAAATTTAAAAAAATATTTTAAAAAAGCGACGCCGAAGATTTTATATGACAACATATTGTAATGGCAAAAAGTAAATTTTTCGTGATATTCTCTGTAACACGGTACGAAATTCAAAAAAATGTCCGGACCAATACAGGTGAACATTTATTAAGATCTGGTATAACAGATATTCGCGAGATCCCTCGGTTATCGATTTAGCTCAACATATCCACACACACACACACACACACACATATCATTCAATAGACTTTCTTGTATATAGTAGGCTAGCTGGCTACGTCCCGTTGTTGACCGGGTTTAATAGTAAATAATCGTTTGTAACGTAGATTTAAACAATGATTTAATTCTAGGAAACAATTTATTTATCATCCGAGCAATGACAATTCTACTGTCCTAGAAATTAGTAGCCGTTTAAATTTTGTAAATCCGTCCAGCCGTTTACTTAAAGCCGTTAAACATAGAAAGCATATATATATAAATAAATAATTAAATTAACTTTCTATGTAGGTTCCTATAGATATAAAATAGATATAATATAACGAAACAAAATTAACAGAAGATAACAAATACAAAAACGAATACATAATGTACAGACGATATATGTAGAAATACGAACATAGGAATATAAACATGGTAGGGGCTAAATCATGCAAGCTACTAGATATGTAAACTAGTAATTTCGAAATCTGGAATTGGACCTGATTTTTTTGAAAATACCTATTTAACATATATATATATATGATTTATATAAATTATACTTTTACAATCTGAAAATAAATTAAAATGTACCATCTTCGGGATTCGAACCATGGACAATAGAGAGTTATTTTATATATATGCATTCTAGTCCATCGCTCTAGACGAATAATCCACATCTGATATTATATATGTTAACCCAATACTAAGAATTCAATACGAATTACCACACCTTCCCTATCAACATCCCTCTCCTTTAATAACAAATATGATGTTCCACGTATGGGTGTTCATCATTTATATTTATAATTATATATTAAATATATATTTATACTTTTTTTGACATATGGTTAATTTTAAGAAAATCGACTCAAACTCAGATCTATGCATCTACTACAGACAACTTGGCACCACCACTTCTCTAGTCTCCTAGTGTAAGCTAGTTGTTCACCACAAGTCATAGCCGCCTATAGCCGTGCATGATAACTATACCATTTGTGTATGTAAATATATCTTAGGATTATATTAGGTAATAACGAGGGTATTGAAATGAATTATATTAAATCCACATCAATATATTTATATTTTAATCGATATACATTAATCGATATACCTGCAGATTTCAAATATATATATATATATATATATATAAATATATATAATTATAATATAATTTTTATTTTTTAATAATCAATTATATATATTATTAATATTACCATTAAAATAAATACCATTATTTAATATTACGTTTAATAATTTCTTAAAAGGAGATGCAATTAATAATCTCGTAGGCCGCCAGAATTATCAATATAGTACACATTCTGGTCGCCGCCCCGTAATCGTATTACGTAACATAGACATATTACGTAATAGTATTACAGCGGGGGCAGACAGGTAGATGTTACGCAATAGTAACGATTACGTAACACGTAGCTAGCTTAATTGATCTGAGCACTAATTGAATGACGCAATGACCACAGCGGATTAAAACTTCGTAATCTCACGTAACATAATATCATTTTGAAATTAGATAAATATCATAATAGTAATACTTTCTGATTAGGAATAATTATTTATTGAATTTTATTTTTTATTTAATAATATATATATAGGGGAAAGTAACCGAATACGGACACTTTCGGTATCTCAGAAACCATAAATCCTACAAAAAAATGTTTAATGAATAAATATTCATAAATATATAAATTAAATTTATATTTTTTTATTTTTTATTTATTCAAAATATTGCTTACATATCCAATAAACTGATTTTTGTATTACATTTTTAAATTTATGAAAACAAATTTCAAATTAAAACCTTCTCAAGAATATACAAATGTATCCATATAAAATATAACACTATATTATTAAATAAAGCATTCTAAAAATTAAATATATATAATTGTATATTTGTTATCAAATATTCATTAAGTTATAAGCATATTTCTATAGGTCATATAGTCCCTAATACGGACACTCTAGATGTATTAATACGGACACACTATAACCAATCAGCGCGGAGTGTATGAACTTTTCTGATTTTCATAAAAACGCGTGCGTTATAATATTAATACCACTAATAAAGCTAAATCTAAAATGTTTATTATTTAGATACTAAATTGTATTATTTATTAAAAAATAATAAAAATAAATAAATTATTAACTAATTAAATTAGAATAAATTATTCATAAAATTAATTATAAATAATGTAATTGTAATTTTTCTGATTAATTCATCAATAATATATAGTTTATCTAGTGGTATATAGGGTGTCCGTATTATAACATAGGGTGTCCGTATTCGGACATGGGTACCGAATACGGACAACCCCGTTATCTATGGAATTAAAAGATTAAATATAATTTTAAAATCACAATAATATCTATAATCGTAAAATATTAATATATTGTAATATTTGGATAAAAATAATGAGTCATAAAATATTAAGACCATTTATTGATAAAGTGTCCGTATTAGGTTATTTCCCCTATATATATAAATAATTCAAATATGAGCTTATCTTAATATACTAGTATATTTTTTGTAATGTTATAATATTATGTTCATTACATATTTAATAATATGTTATTATATTACAGTTTTATTTTTAATTTATCATTATATAATTATTATTCTTTATATGCAGATGTTTTAGTATTAAAATGGTGGTATATTAATTAATAAATATATATATATATATATATATATATTACTATGATACATCTAACCTTTATATAAAATAACCACCCGATAAATCATAATCTCGGATATATTTTATTGAACTATATAACGTCATACTTCAAGTGTATTATGTAATAAATGTTAATTGATAGAAAGATATATTATTTTTTACAAAATATTAGAAGTTTATGCGTGAGAATATTCGTGTTCACTTTTGTCATAATGTCCTGTTGATCCTCTGTCATCTCCCTAATAAAGTATACACATGTATGTATAATTAGGCATACCTTTATAAAGTAGCAATTCATTAGGTGAGAAGATCGTCGATTATATCAACAATTCTGTTCTTAATATATAACAGTGATATGTGAACGCATATATACATATGGATAGTAGGTAATAATAAACTGCGGTATATTATATATATATATATACATTAATTTATATATTAATAATATAATTTAATTTAATTTAATAATATAATTTAATATATTAATATATATTTATGTATACTTTATATTGTTATAAATTATATATTATTTATTAGAATACACATGTCAACATATATGTTTTGTGTTCTCTTTTCTTGTATTGTGTATATGCATATAAAGTACGTGGATATAGAGTAAGCTATTATATACAAAGATCTCTGACGAAGAACCTACACAAGTGTGTTACATAACCGTCTTCATAATAACGCGCAATCTTTTCTAATGGCACGCTCAACATATATGTTCCCTACATATAGGTAATGGGTAATGTGGCAACTTTTAGATAATATGTATAAATATGTAATGATAAGTTTATAAATATTAGTTGTATTCGATACTTTTTTCAATATATATATACATCTTATGATATACAAGAGGACTGTCGAATCATTTATTCATGTTAGCGTATCAAATTGAAAGTATTAAGGTGGTCACATTATCCTCCATTACCTATTGCTGGTAGTGTGACTTTAAAATATGGCATTACTCCACTAGATGAAGTTACTTTATATCAATTTTAGTCCAATGATATCACACAAAGTATAATCTTAAATAACACATACACTTGTGATAAATTAATGATTTTTATTTTAACTTTATAAATTACTATATACATAAATAGGTTATATTCTAGTATACCATTATAAACTTACTTATAATATTATTAATATGGTAAAAGCAATCACATCAGTAAATGACTGTATTTCATAACCATATGGCGATAAAATACCTAGATAAAATAGTAATTTAGAAAGATAACTAATTTATATTATCTGATTTCTATATATATATATATATATATATATATAGAACCATTTGTATATATATATATTATACATATACCTTTATATATAGAACTATTTATATATATATAATTGTATACATATATTAAATATATTATACCAATATAGGGGAAAGTCTCCGATTACCGACCCCTAAATGATTAGTTGTAATAACTTATTCAATATTAAATATATTTATTTGTAATTTTTTAATTTGAATAATATTATGGCAATGAATAATGTGGCTATTTTAAATTTTTGATATAATTATATTTACAAGAATAAACATGGGGGTCGGTAATCGGATACATGTGCCTAATACCGACCCCTTCCTTTATTACCGACTCCCTAAAATAATCGTGGGATAAATAATTTTAATATTATAATATCCAGTAAAAATAGTAGATATACATAACTATACTTAATTATAACATGACGTAATTTATTTTGTATTGAATTTATGTTTTAATAGTAATATTAAATTTAAATTTAAACTTTATAGTAATTATGTTAAAAAAATGTATATTATTATTTAATATTTATTTATTAATCAGTATGTATATAATCAACTGGAATTATGAATCCTAAATCTATATCAATGATACATAAACAACTTACGACATATTTTAAAGTAAAATACGAATCAATTTTGATTGGATATTATAAATCACATGGGGTCGGTATTAGGGTAATTTAGGGGGTCGGTATTAGGAAAATCATATGGGTTGCTATAATTAAGATATTTTGGTTAATAGTTATTCAAATTGAATTATCTTTATAATATTTATAAACATTTTATTGATCTACAATATTATGCGCAGTATTAAGTTTTCTTTTAATTAATAAAGATTTACAATGATATAAAAAAGTTATTATTCAAATATTTAAAAAGTAAAAACAGAATATTACATTTTATCAAATAACAATTGTAGGATTAAATATTTTTTAAAACAAAATATGTATTCATATTTATCATTAAATAACTAATAGTTCAAGTATATATATTTTTTTGATAACTCTTATATTTACTGAGATACGAGAGGGGGTCGGTATTAGGAGGGGGTCGGTAATCGGGGACTTTCCCCTATATTAAAATTATATCATATCAAAATAAATACAAATTATTTTATAATTACATAATATGAGGTAAAAAACAAGTTAAATGTAATATACAAATAAGCCACTGATCAAGTTTAAATGAAATATAAAGAGACGATTATAAAGCACAGTTAAATTAAATACATTTAATAAGCTTTACCGTTATTGTTTAATTTAGTTGCATTGTTAAGTTCTTGTATAGTGAACATAACTTTCTTGATATTTAGCTCATGTATTGGTAGTATCTATTCATCATCTGTTATGTTAATTGGACTTCCGAATAGTTCTTGGAAATGATTATGACATAGTTTGATTTTCTTCTTTGTTAGATGCTTTTTGTTTTGCGCTGTTCTAGTTCTTTCTACCACTTATATCATTTTAGATTTTCCATACAATAGAAAATTGTTTATTTGTGGCTGCTAATTCGATATCTTTGATTTATATATTAATAATATTATATATTAATAATATCATATATGAAAATATAATAATAGATATAATTCATATAATCAACATACTGATGGTAGGGGCGCTGAAACAGTAGTGGACGGGGGGTATGTCACCCCACTTTAAAATCTAGGGGGACCTACTATGTGTTGGACCCCCCTGCTTTTACCACAACATTTATTTTGATTGGTTGGTCCCCCTACATTCAAAATCGTTCCAGCGCCACTAATTGATGGAATACAAATATATATAAATTATAATTAAATATACTTTTATTCGTATTATCAATTAAATAATTATATATGATATTGTATATGTATAAATTATATTTATTTAGTAAAATTTTTTTATTAGAATGATATTAAAAATAAGTGTATGATATTTTAATAATAAATTAAATATATTTATAAGTAATATAATTATAATTTATTATCACCTTCTGGTTGAATACATATCTTTATATCAGTTTTATTACGGTATACTGGGAAATAAACAATCTAAATGTACGTATACGAATAGTCATTAGTATGTATTTTTACCGTATCTAAATTCATACAATCTCACATAATTACATATAATTACATGCAATTACATGTAACACTACCTAAAATAAACATGAACGTGTGTGGGTGATGGGTTATCTAGGCAGAAGTAATATATTAATGATGCATTCTGGAGCCAACAATATAATTCGGAGCGTTCACATTTAGGACATACATTTCCTCACTATCGAATGTATAGTTATTTGATGCATATCTGTACAATATACGGTATATAATATATATTGTACAGTGTACAATGTATACACTATACAGTGTACGTATTATATTGTTACCATATCCATTAATTATATAAGTTATACATAACTGCCTGTGTGGCTCAGTTGGATAAGTCGTTATTCACATATATACACATATATTCACTTATATGCTTATAAACAGTATACGGTATACAGTATACGGATTAAAACCCCATCTGGACAATTAAAATAAGTCACAAATAATAATTAGAAGTGATCTTATAAAATTGTGTTTTCAAAAATAACCGGCTCTCGTTAAAACCATGGATACCTTAACATAAGATTTTTCCCGAATGAACATTAATTCCATATATGGTTATAAGTGAACACTTCATCTAAGTTCCTGGATAGGATAAAAAGACTCTACCAAAATAATAATAACATTAAAAAAATAGTATGACTATATCTATGATGCACGGCGTATATCCATGCACGGAACTCCATGTGGTTTATGTGCAACATATGGCAATAGTGA
>OZ025241.1:37592073-37677073 GCA_964019155.1 Osedax fenrisi
AGTGTTACTTATAAATAATAAATGAATACTGGAATAGTAGAACTAGAATATAGAAAATTTAGTTTTATAAATTGTCATTTAACATTATATGATACTTATTAATAAATTATATATTATTGTATATATTATGGTAAATTTATATATATATATATATATATATATTTGTATATAGTTTGATATATTTGTATATATTTGTATATATATATATATATATATATATATAACTGTAAATTACACATCAATGAGAGTGATAATAAAATAGCAATAGAAGTTTTATTGTCACAGGTTGCGATGATGTAACAATCGTATTACGTAACGAACAAACACTTGCGTAACATTTTATCACCCCGGTAATTACATGCATGTATTGTTTATCGTAGCTTATGACAATGCTAAAGACACGGGTATACGGTACAATGTATGCGCCGCCGCACGATCACAATGATGACGTGTCACGTGATCGATAGGGTGTTAATTTACGAGAAGAGAAGTGGATTTTCTCTATAATATACCATAGCGAATGTACACGTGATCTGTTCAGAATTAACGATTGTTACCTATACCTACCTCTATTGCTACCTATACCTACATCTATTGTTACCTTTACCTACCTCTATTGCTACCTATACCTACATATATTCCTACCTATACCTACATATATTACTACCTATACCTACCTCTATTGTTACCTATACCTACAACTATTGCTACCTATACCTACATATAATCCTACCTATACCTACATATATTACTACCTATACCTACCTCTATTGCTACCTATACCCACATCTATTGGTACCTATACCTACCTCTATTGTTACCTAAAACTTTTATTTGGTGGAGTCCTTTCATCCTATATATGGCTTTAATGTCGCTTCGAACTAGTGATGTAAATGATGCCGAGCTGAGACTTTCATTTTCGGTAAAAAAAACGAGCCCGAGCCAAAATATAAGTTATATTTTGTAAGAGTCTAATCTCGGCGAGCCAAACGAGCCCGAGCCGAGACTCTAGCCAAACGAGCCCGAGCCATGCCGAGACTCTAGCCAAACGAGCCCGAGCCGAGATTATACTCTTACAAAATATAATCGAGCCGAAATGATGCTTTTTTTAAGTTACATTTTAAACATAATTGTTATATATTTATTTATATTTTTATTAATGTTTCCTATATTATGACATATTAATCATTATGTGTATCGATAGGTGGCTATTTTGTTTATAATATACTCATCCTGTTTCACTCGTATTTTTAAAATATTTTAAAATTTTCAAAATATAACCGTTTTCTCAATCTATAATCAATATAAATTAGTTTTATTTACAATGGAAAATATATCATATATATATATATATATATATATATATATATATATATATATATTAATTGGTAGCCAATGTAGTAGTAGTTATTGTTGACGCATCAGTTAAGTTATACTGATCGTCTATTGATATTGGTGGTAATTTATATAATACAGGCATTGACGATCAATGATCGTCGATCATTGAGCAAATTATGTTATGTGATGGCATTAACTGATAAGCAGGTAATTAATTAAAAGTATGTTACAATAGTCCAATATAGATATAACTAGGCTTTGAGTTATCAATTTACATGTATTAATAGTTATTATTTTTCTTATACTTCTAATATTATGCAATTAATAGTTAGCTGATTTGACTTTTGCGTTTATGAACATATTATCTATGAATCTTATCAATTGACACTCCGAGATTGTATCCTTATCTGATAGTTTGTATTGTGTATTATAATAAATAAATAATTATTTATTGTAATGAAATTATTTAATGAATTCTGAGACTTAAACGATGCTTTTGACATTGAGACTGCATCGATTCTTTAGGTTTTTGAGACTGAGACTACATCGATGCTTTAGGTAACTGAGACTGAGACTGCATCGATTCATTAGATTTTAGCGAACCGTTCTCATTTTAAGGCATTCATGGTTTTAACGATAGCCCATCATTAATTTCTACACAATAATATAAGATGAATTCTAAATATTAATTTAAGACCTATTTTAATGGTCCGTACGCCGTACGCCGTACGGGGCTTGAACCCGTGTCCCATAGGACGGTATACTGGTTGTGTGTCTGACTCATTACCAACTGAGCCACACAGGCAGTCATTATATATAGAAACCGACTCTGGCCCGAATTGTTATGTCAACTTGTCGAGTATATGTTGAGAATTGTTAATGTTCATGTAATAGTCTATGTGATTGTTTATATAATAGTTAATTTGTAGTCAATAATAGGTGTGTAGTGTATGTCACCATCTAAATGTATCATTAAGGTAACTATATATGTATGTTAATAACTTTAATAAATAAATAAAATAATATACGACATTTAATTTAGTAAAATAAGTATTTAATTATATATAATTATTATCACTTATATAAATAATGTTTTTAATATTATTAATGTGGGAAATAAATGTTCCTAATTTATATTATTCTTCTATAATACAGTTAAACTATTAATACTCGGAATATTATCGTATAATCTTATATTTAACAATTTCCATGATAATTTAAATATTACATGTGTTTATACTAGTGATATTACCTAGAGTGATATTAGTTATGACTAATAAAGTTGACCTGATGACTAATCAACGCGGGAGTATGCGCATTGTTCATTCTCCAACTAGTTAATAACTAGTAGATAAGCTTATCTTCACATGTTAAATTTGATAAAATTGGTATCACTCTTAAACATATACGTATGTGTGTATTATTATTAAACCCAGATTCAAGTACATGTACTTATATATATATACATATAAATATCAAAATAAATATATAGCCATAAAACAATCAACTAATTTTAAATTCCTAGGCATTTTAATTGACGAAAATCGTAATTGGAAAATACAATAAATAATATTAAAAATAAACTTTACTATAGGAGTCTCTTAGACTTAGTTTACTACATAGATATAAATATAAATTTAATATTAATACTTTAGTTATGCTATATTTTTCTTTTTTTCATAGTCATATTAATTATTTTTCTATTATATGGGGAAGTACTTACCATAGCAATATAAAATGCATTCAAATTTGACAAAATAAATGTATGAGAGCAATATATAAACTAGATAACAAAACCAATATTGATTACATTTTTTTAAAACATAATATTCTTAAATTTAAAGATATAATAAATATATCTATTTATAAATATATGTTTAGAATATATAACAAGCATTATTTGCATAGTTCAATTTATAAGTTATTTACCTATAGGTAATATATAAAAATATAATTATTCCTTATATACTTTTCGGTTAAATAGAACATTCTTAATACCAACAAATTTATTTATAAAATTTATGGAATTCTTTAAATACAACCATATCATTTTTGACGAAATTGAATACTTTTACAATGCATATTAAAAACATGCTTTTAAATAATTATATTTAATCACTTACACCTATCTGTATTGTTTGTTATTTTATTTACATGGTCATCTTTTCTTCTTTTTAGCTCTTTTAAATTGTTCGTATTGTATAAATATTTTTATCTTTGTAGCCTTACTTTGGTCTTTAGTTTTCTTTGATATTTTATAGTTAACTTATTTATTATGTTAGTAGCTTTTTACATTTTTAAATATTTTATTATATATTTTTATTATATTTTATTATTATTTTATTGTTATATACAAGATGATTTCTTGGTATTGAGAGATATATTTAATTTTATTGTATTAATTTATTTATGAGACAGAACACGAATGAACAATATAGAATTGTAAAATATTTATTTATATTTATTCGTTTTTGTATTAATTCTCTCATTACCAAGAACAGGTTAGTATATCGATAAGTTCAATAGAACTTATATGCCATAGGGTTCTTACCTTACCTACCTGGGTTTTTTGATCTCGGTCATCAACTGAATCTGATATTATTATTATTATTATATATGCATTACACACATATATAAATATAGTAAATAATATATATATATATATATATATATATATATATATATACATATTTGTAAATAATATATAGTAGATTTAATATATATACATATATATATATATATATATATATATATAGTTATAAGTATCGTAATTAAAATACTTAATGAGTAATTACTTAAGTATTATATAAGTAATATATAAAGTATGCAGTATATATATATATATATATATATATATACTCTACAAAATATACGAATCCACTAAAATATATACTATTTTGAATAAGAGTAAATATTGAGTAATCAACATTTCGAGTAATAGGGAGTTCACTATATATATGAGTATATATTGTTATAAAAATAGATGTGTTATTATAGTAACCAATAACGACTCTACACTCTACAAAATAAACCATATTTTAAGCTACTAAAAACCCATACCAAACGTTTTAATATAGATATGGGTTTGAAGCCATTAATAAAAATGTAACTGCTAGTTATGCTTTTTATACTTTTCTTATAGTAATAGCTTTTGGTAAAATTTATAGTTATCGGTTTTATACATTTATTTAGTAATATGTTTTTATTTTAATTATTATATATAATAATATAATGATTATATAATTAATAATTAAATTATTATATTAAATATATATATATATATATATATATATATATATATATAAAATATAAATACGATTAATATATACTATTATTTATATTAATTTAATATTATTTCATTTAATACATATACGTTTTATTATAATGATACCGTCTTATTATAATTATAGCGTATTTGGTTATGGATAAGCAATCCATATTCATTTTGATCTCCAAAACGCATAACTTATATTTAATGAATAGCGTAATGGCTATAATAACCATGGTTATGTATACTATTATATTTCTAATATTTGTATGGGTAATAAACCCATTATTATTTAAGGTACTGAGTAAAGGGTTAAATAAATATTAATTAATATAAATATTTTTGTTAGATTATATAAATATATATATATATAAATGTATTATAATAAATAATAAAACATACAAATGTACGTAATACGTGTATATGTGTTTGACAACGCGTATGTGTATGTGATGTCAGCCAGTAAGGGAATATACACCGTACAGTGTACACCTATAGGTATCACGTGTTCCGTTTGTGCAGACATATTATAGTGGAGTGGAGTACAGCCAGACATACAGACAGACATTACTACTATTGTTACTAAGCTATTGTTGATAACCTATTGTAATTCTCCCAATGAAAGTGATAAATAATTATTTAATAACTGCAAATTATGTCATAAAGTTGTACGGATTGTGAAATTTAGCATTTGATCATTTGAGTGGTTACATTATTATTAAATATCGTAGTCGTATAATTGAATAGTTACACACATATATATATATATATATATATACTCATACACACACATACGCACACACACACACACATAAATACACACATATATACATACACACATACACAATCGTATGAAAATTCTTTCTTTACATAAAGTATTAAATTTTAAAATTAATTTAAACTTATATGCCTTTATGCCTAACTATATTTCTAACTATATACATAACTGCTATGCATAATGATATGCCTAACTCGTACACACTATATGCCTAACTCATAATTAATACAAATCATTATTGTATTAACTTATATAATCTATTACAACCTATGCATTCGCTACCGCATCTTAGGTACCTGTGGTAATACACTCACTACATGTAATATAAATAAATGTAGAGACAGTTACTTTACATGTATGTATTTAGATATAACTGTCGCGAAATAGCACATCCAATACATATAATGAACATGTGCCGAAATCACTCTATGGAGTTTACCTATTATCCTATTATGATAGGTTTTCTAATTATATAAGATACTATATTGTACCAACTGTAGTTATAACTATAGTTATATATTATACACTTAGTTATACTATACTCTACTAATAATTATGTAGTTTAATACATTAATGAAGTTATATATATATATATATATGTAAATATAATACAATGTGTATATACTGACTATACACACGAGCTATATTAGATACTAAACCTGTGAAAGTAGTACCTCGGGAATATAAATAACTGACAATCAAGCTGCCATAAACCAGTCAATACAATTGCCCTCCCCCTTTACGATGCTTCCCCGTATTAATAATGAATGTGTGTCCGGGGATAGGCTGCTCCGCATACGACCCGGGCAACTGTGCTACGTGTGCGTGTGCTAATTTAGTGAGCGAGGTGTTAGGTTATAATAAATAATACACACACACACACTACATGTTGCTATGTGTATACTGGCTTGTAGAGTGTTACAGTAAGTATAGCTTACAATTTAGCGTAACCGTAGTTGTAGCGTAACTATAGTTGTAGCGTAACTATAGTTGTAGCGTAACTATAGTTGTAGCGTAACTATAGTTGTAGCGTAACTATGGTTGTAGCGTAACTATAGTTGTAGCGTAACTATAGTTGTAGCGTAACTATAGTTGTAGCGTAACTATAGTTGTAGCGTAACTATGGTTGTAGCGTAACTATAGCTATAGTTGTAGCGTAACTATAGCTGTAGCGTAACTATAGTTGTAGCGTAACTATAGCTATAGTTGTAGCGTAACTATAGTTATAGCGTAACTATAGTTGTAGCGTAACTATAGTTGTAGCGTAACTATAGTTGTAGCGTAACTATAGTTGTAGCGTAACTATAGTTGTAGCGTAACTATAGTTGTAGCGTAACTATAGTTGTAGCGTAACTATAGTTGTAGCGTAACTATAGTTGTAGCGTAACTATAGTTGTAGCGTAACTATAGTTGTAGCGTAACTATAGTTGTAGCGTAACTATAGCTGTAGCGTAACTATAGTTGTAGCGTAACTATAGCTGTAGCGTAACTATAGTTGTAGCGTAACTATAGTTGTAGCGTAACTATAGCTATAGTTGTAGCGTAACTATAGTTGTAGCGTAACTATAGTTGTAGCGTAACTATAGCTATAGTTGTAGCGTAACTATAGTTGTAGCGTAACTATAGTTGTAGCGTAACTATAGTTGTAGCGTAACTATAGCTATAGTTGTAGCGTAACTATAGTTGTAGCGTAACTATAGTTGTAGCGTAACTATAGCTATAGTTGTAGCGTAACTATAGTTGTAGCGTAACTATAGTTGTAGCGTAACTATAGTTGTAGCGTAACTATAGTTGTAGCGTAACTATAGTTGTAGCGTAACTATAGTTGTAGTTGTAGCGTAACTATAGTTGTAGCGTAACTATAGTTGTAGCGTAACTATAGTTGTAGCGTAACTATAGCTATAGTTGTAGCGTAACTATAGTTGTAGCGTAACTATAGTTGTAGCGTAACTATAGTTGTAGCGTAACTATAGCTATAGTTGTAGCGTAACTATAGTTGTAGCGTAACTATAGTTGTAGCGTAACTATAGTTGTAGCGTAACTATAGTTGTAGCGTAACTATAGTTGTAGCGTAACTATAGCTGTAGCGTAACTATAGTTGTAGCGTAACTATAGCTATAGTTGTAGCGTAACTATAGTTATAGCGTAACTATAGTTGTAGCGTAACTATAGTTGTAGCGTAACTATAGTTGTAGCGTAACTATAGTTGTAGCGTAACTATAGTTGTAGCGTAACTATAGTTGTAGCGTAACTATAGCTGTAGCGTAACTATAGTTGTAGAGTAACTATAGCTATAGTTGTAGCGTAACTATAGTTGTAGCGTAACTATAGTTGTAGCGTAACTATAGTTGTAGCGTAACTATAGTTGTAGCGTAACTATAGTTGTAGCGTAACTATAGTTGTAGCGTAACTATAGTTGTAGCGTAACTATAGTTGTAGCGTAACTATAGTTGTAGCGTAACTATAGCTGTAGCGTAACTATAGTTGTAGCGTAACTATAGCTATAGTTGTAGCGTAACTATAGTTATAGCGTAACTATAGTTGTAGCGTAACTATAGTTGTAGCGTAACTATAGTTGTAGCGTAACTATAGTTGTAGCGTAACTATAGCTGTAGCGTAACTATAGCTATAGTTGTAGCGTAACTATAGCTGTAGCGTAACTATAGTTGTAGCGTAACTATAGCTATAGTTGTAGCGTAACTATAGTTATAGCGTAACTATAGTTGTAGCGTAACTATAGTTGTAGCGTAACTATAGTTGTAGCGTAACTATAGTTGTAGCGTAACTATAGCTATAGTTGTAGCGTAACTATAGTTGTAGCGTAACTATAGTTGTAGCGTAACTATAGTTATAGCGTAACTATAGTTGTAGCGTAACTATAGTTGTAGCGTAACTATAGCTGTAGCGTAACTATAGTTGTAGCGTAACTATAGCTATAGTTGTAGCGTAACTATAGTTATAGCGTAACTATAGTTGTAGCGTAACTATAGTTGTAGCGTAACTATAGTTGTAGCGTAACTATAGTTGTAGCGTAACTATAGTTGTAGCGTAACTATAGTTGTAGCGTAACTATAGTTGTAGCGTAACTATAGTTGTAGCGTAACTATAGTTGTAGCGTAACTATAGTTGTAGTTGTAGCGTAACTATAGTTGTAGCGTAACTATAGTTGTAGCGTAACTATAGTTGTAGCGTAACTATAGCTGTAGCGTAACTATAGTTGTAGCGTAACTATAGTTGTAGCGTAACTATAGTTGTAGCGTAACTATAGCTGTAGCGTAACTATAGTTGTAGCGTAACTATAGTTGTAGCGTAACTATAGTTGTAGCGTAACTATAGCTGTAGCGTAACTATAGTTGTAGCGTAACTATAGTTGTAGCGTAACTATAGTTGTAGCGTAACTATAGCTGTAGCGTAACTATAGTTGTAGCGTAACTATAGTTGTAGCGTAACTATAGTTGTAGCGTATCTATAGTTGTAGCGTAACTATAGTTGTAGCGTAACTATAGTTGTAGCGTAACTATAGCTGTAGCGTAACTATAGCTGTAGCGTAACTATAGTTGTAGCGTAACTATAGTTGTAGCGTAACTATAGTTGTAGCGTAACTATAGTTGTAGCGTAACTATAGTTGTAGCGTAACTATAGTTGTAGCGTAACTATAGTTGTAGCGTAACTATAGTTGTAGCGTAACTATAGTTGTAGCGTAACTATAGTTGTAGTTGTAGCGTAACTATAGTTGTAGCGTAACTATAGTTGTAGCGTAACTATAGTTGTAGCGTAACTATAGTTGTAGCGTAACTATAGTTGTAGCGTAACTATAGTTGTAGCGTAACTATAGTTGTAGCGTAACTATAGTTGTAGCGTAACTATAGTTGTAGCGTAACTATAGTTGTAGCGTAACTATAGCTATAGTTGTAGCGTAACTATAGTTGTAGCGTAACTATAGTTGTAGTTGTAGCGTAACTATAGTTGTAGCGTAACTATAGCTGTAGCGTAACTATAGTTGTAGCGTAACTATAGTTGTAGTTGTAGCGTAACTATAGTTGTAGCGTAACTATAGTTGTAGCGTAACTATAGTTGTAGCGTAACTATAGTTGTAGCGTAACTATAGTTGTAGCGTAACTATAGCTGTAGCGTAACTATAGTTGTAGTTGTAGCGTAACTATAGTTGTAGCGTAACTATAGTTGTAGAGTAACTATAGCTGTAGTTGTAGCGTAACTATAGTTGTAGCGTAACTATAGCTGTAGCGTAACTATAGTTGTAGCGTAACTATAGTTGTAGCGTAACTATAGTTGTAGCGTAACTATAGTTGTAGCGTAACTATAGTTGTAGCGTAACTATAGTTGTAGCGTAACTATAGCTGTAGCGTAACTATAGTTGTAGCGTAACTATAGTTGTAGCGTAACTATAGTTGTAGCGTAACTATAGTTGTAGCGTAACTATAGTTGTAGCGTAACTATAGTTGTAGCGTAACTATAGTTGTAGCGTAACTATAGTTGTAGTTGTAGCGTAACTATAGTTGTAGCGTAACTATAGCTGTAGCGTAACTATAGTTGTAGCGTAACTATAGTTGTAGTTGTAGCGTAACTATAGTTGTAGCGTAACTATAGTTGTAGCGTAACTATAGTTGTAGCGTAACTATAACTATAGTTGTAGCGTAACTATAGTTGTAGCGTAACTATAGCTGTAGCGTAACTATAGTTGTAGCGTAACTATAGTTGTAGCGTAACTATAGTTGTAGCGTAACTATAGTTGTAGCGTAACTATAGTTGTAGCGTAACTATAGTTGTAGCGTAACTATAGCTGTAGCGTAACTATAGTTGTAGCGTAACTATAGTTGTAGCGTAACTATAGTTGTAGCGTAACTATAGTTGTAGCGTAACTATAGTTGTAGCGTAACTATAGTTGTAGCGTAACTATAGTTGTAGCGTAACTATAGTTGTAGTTGTAGCGTAACTATAGTTGTAGCGTAACTATAGCTGTAGCGTAACTATAGTTGTAGCGTAACTATAGTTGTAGTTGTAGCGTAACTATAGTTGTAGCGTAACTATAGTTGTAGCGTAACTATAGTTGTAGCGTAACTATAGTTGTAGCGTAACTATAGTTGTAGCGTAACTATAGTTGTAGCGTAACTATAGTTGTAGCGTAACTATAGTTGTAGCGTAACTATAGTTGTAGCGTAACTATAGCTGTAGCGTAACTATAGTTGTAGCGTAACTATAGTTGTAGCGTAACTATAGTTGTAGCGTAACTATAGTTGTAGCGTAACTATAGTTGTAGCGTAACTATAGTTGTAGCGTAACTATAGTTGTAGCGTAACTATAGTTGTAGCGTAACTATAGTTGTAGCGTAACTATAGTTGTAGTTGTAGCGTAACTATAGTTGTAGCGTAACTATAGCTGTAGCGTAACTATAGTTGTAGCGTAACTATAGTTGTAGTTGTAGCGTAACTATAGTTGTAGCGTAACTATAGTTGTAGCGTAACTATAGTTGTAGCGTAACTATAGTTGTAGCGTAACTATAGTTGTAGCGTAACTATAGTTGTAGCGTAACTATAGTTGTAGCGTAACTATAGCTGTAGCGTAACTATAGTTGTAGCGTAACTATAGTTGTAGCGTAACTATAGTTGTAGCGTAACTATAGTTGTAGCGTAACTATAGTTGTAGCGTAACTATAGTTGTAGCGTAACTATAGTTGTAGCGTAACTATAGTTGTAGTTGTAGCGTAACTATAGTTGTAGCGTAACTATAGCTGTAGCGTAACTATAGTTGTAGCGTAACTATAGTTGTAGTTGTAGCGTAACTATAGTTGTAGCGTAACTATAGTTGTAGCGTAACTATAGTTGTAGCGTAACTATAGTTGTAGCGTAACTATAGTTGTAGCGTAACTATAGTTGTAGCGTAACTATAGCTGTAGCGTAACTATAGTTGTAGCGTAACTATAGTTGTAGTTGTAGCGTAACTATAGTTGTAGCGTAACTATAGTTGTAGCGTAACTATAGTTGTAGCGTAACTATAGTTGTAGCGTAACTATAGTTGTAGCGTAACTATAGTTGTAGCGTAACTATAGTTGTAGCGTAACTATAGTTGTAGCGTAACTATAGTTGTAGCGTAACTATAGCTGTAGCGTAACTATAGTTGTAGCGTAACTATAGTTGTAGCGTAACTATAGTTGTAGCGTAACTATAGTTGTAGCGTAACTATAGTTGTAGCGTAACTATAGTTGTAGCGTAACTATAGTTGTAGCGTAACTATAGTTGTAGCGTAACTATAGTTGTAGCGTAACTATAGTTGTAGCGTAACTATAGTTGTAGCGTAACTATAGTTGTAGCGTAACTATAGTTGTAGCGTAACTATAGTTGTAGCGTAACTATAGTTGTAGCGTAACTATAGTTGTAGCGTAACTATAGTTGTAGCGTAACTATAGTTGTAGCGTAACTATAGTTGTAGCGTAACTATAGCTATAGTTGTAGCGTAACTATAGTTGTAGCGTAACTATAGTTGTAGCGTAACTATAGCTGTAGTTGTAGCGTAACTATAGTTGTAGCGTAACTATAGTTGTAGCGTAACTATAGTTGTAGCGTAACTATAGTTGTAGCGTAACTATAGTTGTAGCGTAACTATAGTTGTAGCGTAACTATAGTTGTAGCGTAACTATAGTTGTAGCGTAACTATAGTTGTAGCGTAACTATAGTTGTAGCGTAACTATAGTTGTAGCGTAACTATAGTTGTAGCGTAACTATAGTTGTAGCGTAACTATAGTTGTAGCGTATCTATAGTTGTAGCGTAACTATAGTGTTGGTATGATTAAAGAAAACCCTTAAACCCCTTAAGTAATTAGAATGTCTAGGATATCTACAATATACGAGTAAATTATTAAAATAGAACGTATTATAATAACTAATAGTAGTAACTACGTTAGTGATGTGTTACTGGTAAGGTAACGTTGTATGAAGGTTGGCAATGTCACAAGTTTGTTAATACAAGTAGGTTAATTTAAACTATTTCACAATCAATTCTAATTATAAATAATAATCATAGCAATGTGTATACATATATATATATATATATATATATATATATATATATATATATATATATATATATATATATATAGTTTATATTTATATGTGAATGTGTGTATGTGTGTATGTGTGTAGGTATGTGTTGTATGTAGCTTAATACACTAAGTGTATGTATACTACATGAGATAAAGGAAACCTGCATTATTTGTACTTTGTTACATTTTAAACCATAAGAAACTAAGATAAAATATATATATAAACGTATGTGAGAACGTATCCATGGTGCACCTGTATATGTGTGCGTCACTATTAAATATGAAATCAAGATGTGGAGATCTTTATCTTGAGGCTGAATCACTTCCTCGGCTAAAGGTTATAGCCCGGGCTGCAGCCGTTTTTATTATTAATGTTGCAGCATTAAAACCTACTTTATTAACGATACATCAAGTTAACCATGTCCACTGATGTCTTGTGACGGGCACTGATTGGTCAGTGATTGGCTACAGAGATAGGCGTACAGACAGACAGACAGACACTGAGAGAGAGAGGAAGCGACCCGAATAGTAAGTTAACCCAGTCACCGGCGCCACCTAGGGGAATTACGCACTACTACTTAGTAATCTTACACACGTGCGCGCATGTGTGCGTGCGTGTGTGTGCGTTCATAACGTAGAATATTACATAAATAATAATATTTAATAAACAGCACGCACGTATGTGCATATGTATGCATGTATATGTGTGTTCGTTCATATGTGTGTACCAATGTATGAACTCCACATCACTACTCTATAAACATACACATATATATATATATATATATATATATATATATATATATATTTGTACATACAATAATATGGTTACTAAAATAAATATTTATATAAACATACAATTGTAACGTATACATTTATACAATTGTATACATTTAAATGGGACAAGATAATTTAAAGTCGAGCGCGAGTCAATAAGATAAATGAATACTTAAGAAAGGGCGCGAGATTTTAAAACACAATTCGCCCGTACCGTGTCTCCCTTTACCGGTAGGCGGGAGGGTAGGGGAGACGGGACATCGTTAAACGTGATTAAATGTAGTAGTGGCGGTGGTGGTGGTGGGGGCAACACCGTTACGGCTATCTAGACCTCAGTGGTCATCACGCTGGATACTGGTCACTTTAGTTTTATGGTGATAGCGAGCATCTGTCATGTCGTACGACGTACGTGGATTATTGCTGATGCGAGATGGGGAGGAGACTGCGTTCGGCTTAATTAGAACACAACAACAATAGCCAGTTAACAATAGGTGTACATTAACAACAATGATAGGTGTAATAAAGTGTGCTAGAACACGAGTTAGGCTTTAATATATATATATATATATATATATATATATATATTATTCTTATATAATTGTGTATAAATAAATGATCGACTCTCGTTAAAACCATGAATGCCTTAACATGAGAGCGGCTTCGAAGGGACATTAGAGCCATATATGGTTATAAGTGAAAACTTCATCTAAGTATCTGGATGGGGTGAAAGGACTCCACCAAATAAAAATAACAATAACAATATATATATATATTATTTTATTATAAAATACCATATAATAATATTACGTGTGGACACTAATAATAACTTTATATTATACTCTAGTTTCAAATATACGCTACGTTACCTATAGGTAAAAGTAGAGTTTTTATTATGCAATATATTTCGTTATTATAATTGAGATTCATATATTAATAGTTTTTCGTTGGTGATAATTTTATTTGATTTACCAGGTCGAGCTTGCTCTGCTATTCATAATATCTTATTCTCCACTCTTATCTGTTATCCATCGCGTTCAGAATCTCGTCAGGTATGCAGAGGGTATCATCAACCAGTTGATCTATGTACGTTTTCCGGTGTATACATTTACCACGCGTTCTATGACTAGCTTGCCAGTGTATAACATCTGCTACCATTTCGTCTGTGGCGAGGAAGAGTGACGGCTGAAACGTAGTCTTTGGCGTCGTATTGTTGTACCTAACCTCGGAATATTTCCATATAGATCCTTTATTGTCGGATGAGATCTCCACGACTTGTTCAAGGCTACTCTCAACATTTTGGTATAATTTCCATCTAAGCTTTTTTCTAAAGATTTTGTCAGTAGATTTATCATAGATAGATAGACAAATAGGTGATTTATTTATACACAAATATAACAATGACAGTTTTAAAGTAGAATACAATATAAAATAAAAATATAAGAACATTAAAAACAGCTAATAATAATTCTTTGATTTTTCTTCTGAATAGTTATAGATATATCTATATATGCCTATAGGCACAAGTGTTAGCTTTTGTTTATTATCGTGATAGCACGAAGGGTCGGGTTTCTCTGAATAAGCTAGCTCACCTTATGCATATGATTAGGTGTGTGTTCTACGTATGTTTGTGTACGTATATCTAAGATCGGCTCACATATGTGTGTGTATTATTGTAGAATTCTATAAATAGATCGTGACGTAACAACGTATCGCGGTATTACGTAATATTATGATGACGTCACGCAGCGCGTAATTTCGTGATTCCCTAGACATCGGCCAGGGGGCAGCAGGTAAATAATGCCCGATGATAGGGGGCAGTAGTAGTCTTCATTCAACGATGGTATTAGGGTTTATAGTTCATTAGTTCATACAAATTACTATATTTTCCTTGTATTGTTTATGCTATTATTTTAATTATTATAAATTCTAATATACATATATATATATATATATATATATATATATGTATATGTGTGTGTGTGTTCGTATAAACATTTCTATTATCAGTGATAATTTATCAGTATACCATTGTTCATAGATTAATAATACTAATTACGGTGAGATGGAAAGCGTGCCAACAATACATCCATTGTTGTTACCTATTACTTCGTTCCCACATGAAACAAATGTATAACGCCTTATTACGTAAGAGTAGACTCGTTAGATCATCGTCATCGTCGCATAGTTAATCATGATGTAACCACGCGATGTAATCACAATTAGATGACGCAATATTGCATAACCGCCGCGGTGTTAATCTCAATGGTGGCAGCACTGTCAATAGCCGTTCTTAGCGTGGTGCAGGCGCATACACTATAGTAAACTGATACCGCTACGAATAACATAACGTATTTAGTATATACTTGTATGTAATCATTAATATACAATATATTGTTTTTATTTTTATTGTTATTTTATTTGGTGGAGTTATTTCATCCCGTGCAGGAACTTAAATGAAGTATTCACTTATAACCATATATGGCGCTAATGTCGCTTCTAAGCCGCTCTCGTGTTAAGGCATCCATTGTTGTAACGAGAGCCGATCATTCATTTATACACAATTATAAAATATCACTTCTAAATATTATTTTAAGACCTATTTAATGGTCATTTCTGACTGTACATGGCTTGAACCTGTGTCCTACTGCTTGTGTGTCTGACTCCTTAGCCAACTGAGCCGGGCAGTTATAATATACTTCTTTTTTTATATACATATGATGAAGAACTTACCTCTCTCCATTTCATATACGTATATGTACACATCAAGTGGCCGTGGATGTACTATAATGCACACACAGTTAATATACTATTATTCGCTAGGTGTTCGGTTAAATATGTATATTATATACCACACCATCAATGATGGTCCATCACATATATATATATATATATATATATATATATATATATATATATATATATATATATGTGTATATATATATATATATATATATATATATTATAAATACATATTTACATATGTATTTAAAGTACTTAAGTTAATATCAGTGAACAAATCTCGTCAAAATATATAATATATTTAAATATAGTGTATTATAAATTTGTACTTTTAATATATTATAAGTATTTAAATATTATAAGAGGTATCCTCGTATCATCTTAAATTGTAGCTATGGTGCATATATATATATATATATATATATATATATATATACATATATTTGAATTGAATATGGTTTATTGAGAAGAAATTAAATATAATGCAGTATATACAATTTATGCTCAAAGGAGAATACCAGAGATTATCTTGTAATCTATACTCACAACGAAGGTACCCTCCAATAATTTAATAATACAATAATATAAACGATAAAATTAAGAATAGTAAAACGTGAATATACATATATATATATATATGTATACATTTATAACTTTTATTATTCATAATTATGATATAAATTAATATTTCGAGATATATTTGTCGGTGTCGTGCCGAACAAGAATACCGCCGAGTGTTGCGCAATAATTAACGACCCAATTACGTAATAATGATACGCAGATTCGTTATGTAACTGTAGAATACGCGCCGACACGAGCTTTCTATTGTTTAACGTGCGTGCGGTTCTCTATGCCGTTTCCGGAGTGAAGTGAAGTGACATATCACTCCGACATCGCGCACACACACTCGCACACACACACACTACGCGCACACACGCACACACACGTGCGCACTCACTTCGGTGCGTGTGCGCGTCTCTACTTTCTACGAGTCTACGCTGCATTCGTACCTCGGCCTAATTAAAGTTGCTCGCTAATGTAGGCCATTGTTCGGGGCGACGTTGGTTTATAACACCTATCCACGTTCCCATGTTCGTTATAAACCAGAAGCGATGATGATGATGATGAACAATGGAGACTAGATGGGACGGAACACCAATATAATGGCTAGAACAATAGACGCTGGATAATAATTACACGCGCAGCTTAGACGTGTATTCAGCGAGACATATATGGCTATAGAGGGTCGGTGGTTTAATTAAAAGCGTTTAAATCCCTTATACCGTATATATTCAACGTTGTTTGTTGGATTATAATAGCAGACAATGATATATATTATTATGTATAATAAAGTACACATATACATAGATATATGTAAATATTGTGATTACAAAAAATATATAATATCTCTAATCTAATTAAAAAACGTATAATATTACATTCTCTTCGTTACCAAAATGTTCATCTACTTATCTCCCAGAACTCTAGTAAAACGCCCCTATATTCTAGAGTTTTTAAAAATTCCGGTCCCACCCTATGGAATTCCCTCCCTCCTACCATATGTTCTATTAGATCCCACAAAGTATTTATAAAGCTTACTTCTTCTTTTCTCTCTACCTCTAATAATTAAATCATCCAACTTATTATTTGTGTCAGTGTTATATTCAACGTATATTATTATTAAATTGTTATTGTATTATTATTATTATTATTATTATTATCTTATGATTATTTTCTTCCCGCACGAGCGAAGGGGTATCATGAAAGGGACATGACCATTAGTGATTCATAAATCGAATATCATCATATATATATATATATATATATTGTATATTGTATACGTGTATAATTTAATATTATATATATAAATATATTCAATTAAAATGCCGCATTGTTATTATACACATTTAATCATATTTATTTGCTAAATTATTGTTCATCTAACTAAGTCATATGACTATATAGCGTTATCTTATTGGCCCAATAGTTTACTGTATAAATTTGAAGTATACTTCACTGTCATCAAATTCACCAGTGTTCACAAATAAATTGCAGGGTAACTTTGTACGAGCCATTACCTGTATTATTTAAGATTAATACAACTAGTAGTATATATATTGTTGTTATACTATGTTGTTGTTAGAGTCAGAGAGTTGCGATATGTTGTAAAGGTTGATTCGTTACGAATACCGTGCACTACTGCACTATGGATACATGTAGGACACATGTAGGACACATGTAGGACACATGTAGGACACATGTAGGACATATGTAGGACACGTGTAGGACATATGTAGGACACATGTAGGACACATGTAGGACACATGTAGAACAAATGTAGGACACATGTAGGACAAATGTAGGACACATGTAGGACACATGTAGGACAAATGTAGGACACATGTAGGACACATTTAGGACACATTTAGGACACATGTAGGACACATTTAGGACACATTTAGGACACATGTAGGACACATTTAGGACACATGTAGGACACATGTAGGACAAATGTAGGACACATGTAGGACAAATGTAGGACACATGTAGGACACATGTAGGACACATGTAGAACACATGTAGGACAAAAGTAGGACACATGTAGGACACATTTAGGACACATTTAGGACACATGTAGGACACATTTAGGACACATTTAGGACACATGTAGGACACATTTAGGACACATGTAGGACACATGTAGGACAAATGTAGGACACATGTAGGACAAATGTAGGACACATGTAGGACACATGTAGGACACATGTAGGACACATTTAGGACATATGTAGGACACATGTAGGAGTATGCAAACAAGGCGTTGCGAATACGTGTACATTATACACACACATATACAAACATCTACATAAGAACACATTGAGGGTCCCTATAGGTCCTATAGTATAGTTATACGTGACCAAGTTACGTTGTGTTACGAGAGAAGCATCCGTACAATGTACAATGTACACTATACAATGTACAATATACAATGTACAATGTACATTGTACAATGTACAATGTACAATGTATAGTGTACATCTACTTTATATACATGTTCTTTATTTGCTCTATACGGATAATAAGTGTAAAAATAGCATATAGTTTGCATAAAAAGGAGTATTACACTCCTACTCAGCATTTTGCCTATAGGTACAGTTGTACTTAAATGTATCACCATTCTCTTTTTGATATCGGTTCCATGTTGCGTTATAGATTTTAGTTTTATTTAATCGCGTTGTTTATATTTCAATAGAAACGTTCTATATTGAAACCGATAAATTCTCGATTTATGAAAATAATAAACTTACAAACTTATAAAAAAAAAGTAATAATAATAAATAATATTCTCACCTATAGGCTCAGCTATAGAGTACTCTATTGTGAAAGCAATGTATTTATCTATCCATAAATATTATAAATGATCAAATAACAATATGTCGAATAAACCAGAAATGGTCTACATAATATTAATAACTATTAATGGGACAATTATTTAAACAAATATATTTAAATATATTTAAATTGACTAAATATGATATTCTAATCTATTAAACATAATGTAATATACTATAGTAGGTTATAATGTAACCCACATTAAACACAACTATATTATATACGATATTACAACAGCCTATATGCTATATATATATATATATATTTATATATATATATATATATATATATATATATGTAGGTATATATATATACACCCACATGCTATCCCATTGCCATAGTTATCAGCGTAATATGCGTTACTAATTGTTACCATGGTTACTATTAACCAGCCTAACCAGGAGGATGAGGAGGAGGAGGAGGAGGAGGAGGAGGAGGAGGAGGAGGAGGAGGAGGAGGAGGAGGAGGAGGAGGAGGAGGAGGAGGAGGAGGAGGAGGAGGAGGAGGAGGAGGAGGAGGAGGAGGAGGAGGAGGAGGAGGAGGAGGAGGAGGAGGAGGAGGAGGAGGAGGAGGAGGAGGAGGAGGAGGAGGAGGAGGAGGAGGAGGAGGAGGAGGAGGAGGAGGAGGAGGAGGAGGAGGAGGAGGAGGAGGAGGAGGAGGAGGAGGAGGAGGAGGAGGAGGAGGAGGAGGAGGAGGAGGAGGAGGAGGAGGAGGAGGAGGAGGAGGAGGAGTTATAACTCTGTAACTCTCGGTGCTGTAAACTGAAACTGAAACTCCTCTCATCTACATATTAAATATAGTACGGTGTTACATGTGTCCTGTCCTTGTTCCATGTGCAGCTATCAGTTATTTAAATGTAATGTGTTTATACTCTTTTACTCACTATTCTCTCAATCATTATATAATCATGTCCATTCTAGGAATATTAAATATTAACGATATCGTAGATGTATGGTTATGGTATTATATGTAGATATATTATAGAGTAGGGCATACTTTAATACTATTATAACTATACTATTAGACGTAGAGTATTGTGTGTAATAGGTATTATAGGCAGTATGTATGTATGTATGTATGTTTGTATATATGTATGTATGTATGTATGTATGTAGGTATATATAGGGTAAATATTAACGATATACTTTTCTCCATAGATTTATTCTGCATCCTATAATATTTCATATGCACATTATATATATATATAAATCATTACTTACTATATATGTCAATTTCCTATTGTATGGCAATTTCAATATGCAAATACATTTCCATATTATTAAAATAATATCGATATTAGATTTAATGATATCATTGTAACCTTTCAACTTTAGTTTATATATATATATATATATATATGCAAATTAATTTATTATTACCATCCAATATATACATACAAACATATACACATACAAATGCACACATACACACACATACACACACATACATATACACACACATATATATATACACTTACAAACAATATATTGTGTATATATATATTCTATAGAATATACATATCATTTCGCCAAAATGTATGTGTGTATTCAGCAAATAAATACGCAATATTACTAATCTGAATAACAATAATTGTGATTTACGCATATTTGATGACATACAGATTATTAACATGCGATAATATTCGCTAATCCATTTTTTAGTATGACAGTCGTTGTATGGTATCATTATTAATCATATGTGATTTTTATATATATATATATATATATATATATATATATATATATGATAAACATATTTGGATAAACAAATTGGTAATATATAGTCCATTTTAATAAAATATTGATTTATAAACTATAATTTATAAATCATCATAAACAATTATTGTTAATATAATTTATATTCTTAATTCTTTTAAAAGATTATATATATATATATATATATATATATATATATTATTATATATGAAATTATACTTTATAAATACATAAACATATACTACATACTTTAAAAATTCTATACATAATTATATCCACGCATACACACATGAATGTATAGTGAACATGTGCGACGCACACACACACACATACACACACATACACACACATACACACAAACACACACACATATATATATATATATATATATATATATAATGCAGAGAAATAGGTAACATATATGGTATACTTATGTATATTATAATTATAAGTTATAAATATATTTATATAGACGCTTTAAATTATATAAATTACAACACATTTATAACATTTCTGATTAATTTAAAATTTTAATTAACAGCCCCCTTCAAGTGGTATACCACGAAGAAACCGTGTGAGTGTGCTATATCGATATAGAATAAACATTACGTAATACTGCATCCGGTTTAACTATCTGTGTTTATTATTAGTGCGTAATTACATCTCGGCATGGACGGACATAGGACAGACAACGAGTGTATCCCGTGTCCGGGGTAGAGAGATAGTAGCGGCAGTGCTGGACTTATGGGAAAGCGGTTGTGCTTTAATTATAAATGTCACCGGCAGTGGGCAGTGTCCGGAATGGTGCACGACGCCCGGTTTATTTTTATAAAGGTCGCTAATCATGGTTATCGCGTATTATCGCGCTTTGATTGAAGCATCGGGGGGCGTGTCCTCGCGTCGTGATTGACATCTGGCGTTGATGAGAATTGCATGTTCTATTGAATAAACATTAACATCTTTATTCATGTGGCGCTTTTTGAATTACTATAGTATATATCGGTATAGTTTATACTGATGCATATACATCATATATATATATATATATATATATATATATATATAGGTATATAATATGTATATTATTATGCATATACGTCTGTAAATATTAAAATTCGCATTGTGATTGTGTATAATATATTATACGTATACGTGTATTACCTGTTAAATGTATGTATATATGTATGCATATATATGTATGTGTGTGTATGTATATGTTTGTATGTGTATGTATGTGTGTATTTGTGTATATGTGTGAAATATGTACACACTGTTATGTATATTATAATTCATATTGTATATATTGTGATAATGAACTTAAGGATATTTAATAATGTTAATCGTAATTAATACTTAATTGATATATATATATATATATATATATATATATATATATGTATACGAATGACTAGATTGGCCTAATTATTAATCCTGTGAATTTATATGCCAGACTAACATTAAAAGAGCTTAAATAGATAAGACTTAATGATATAAGAGAATAATCACTATTGACGCAGATATGAAATGTGAATACAATGATATCTAATTAACCCCACAAGTATAATTAACCCCACAGGTATAATTAACCCCACGGGTGTAATTAACCCTGGTTATATGATCGAACGCATTCGATTGAAATATCTTTCGAGATGAACTTTTAAAATATCTAATTATAAGTAATACAAGTTGTTTATACTACACTTGTCAACCGATACACTTATAGGTGCATATGTACACAGCTATTATATATGCATATATAGCATATATGCACAGCTATTCATTCGTGTATTATTTAACAATGGAATACGACCCGATTTCAAATATTATTAATTAACAGAGATTCCATCATATATTTCTATTACATCATTAACTGATACGCTACAATGACGTCATGAAAACATATATTGTTACACGCACCGTTGTTATCCGTTATAATGTATCTCCGATTATTATAAACATTCTCGTATAACTTCAGTGAACTGATTCTAATTAATGCTTTAATACAAATATAATGCTATATATATATAATATTATTACCTTACCTTACCAGTCGAGCTTGCTCGGCATTTCATGACTCGTTCTCTCCAACAATTTCGATCTTGCATTGCATTTGACAGTTCTTCTCTTTCGCATCCTTTATCACTTGCTATCTGATCGATATAGGTATTTTCAGGCCTACCTCTTGATATTTTTCCGTGATTTGGATACAAAAGTAATAGATCACTGGCCAATTCGTTCTTGCTTCTCCAGCAGTGTCCGGCGAATATCATTATATATCATTTATACTCTTTGATTGTAGCTTATATATTGTGTATACCGTTATAGAGTGTTTCGTTCGTTAGCATTTTCCTCCAGGACGTGTTTAATGCAGCTCGTATATGAGAGTATATGCGCTATCCAGTTGTTTCTCCAGCGATGATGTAGTGTCTAGGTGATGGACCCATACACAAGTACTGATTCGACAGCTGTTCGAAAGAAAGTTATGTTTAATTTATCAGTAAGGTTAGATTTCCTGAAGACATTCATATTTTTTAGGGCTGCCCATGCTTTTGATATTCGTATATTAACGTCACGTTCAGTGGAGCCTATGTAGCTTCCTTTGTATTTGAATTCTTCTACAATTTTTATATGATGTCCTTCACTGCTTTTTAATGTGATGCATTGTATTCTGTGTTGGTTCTGATTGAGAGTAAATTCAGTCTTATCTGTATTGATTTTCAAGCCAATGTAGCTTGATTTCTCTTCAATTTAATGTAACAATATCATTGTGGCGTTTACGCTATCAGTTGTTATGGCTATATCATCAGCGTAATCAATATCGGTTATGCAAATATTAGGGCAACATCTACTTCTCCTTTGTGAGAATGTAAAGACTTTAGTTTATATCCAGTGATTTCTTTAATACGTAGTCGAGGCATACACTACATATAAACGGAGCTATGGTATCAACTTGTAATACACCAGAATATTATTGGTATATAATATTTATTAAATATATATATATACACTATATATACCTATTTTATAATATAACATCTGGGCGTACTAAAGTTTTATGGAAATATTTTCGGTATAGTATTATATACAATCAATTTATAAAAATACTAACATATATGTATATAAACTTATACATATATTATATTTAATTCATTTTGAATAATTCGTCGTTATATATATATATATATATATATATATATATATATATATATGTATGTACCTTCATTTAGAGTAATTATACATCCCTTTTCTAAATATAAATATTTATTTTGATATTAAAATAAACGTTATGCAATAATGGCGCTAGGGAATTACGTAAGTGATCTATTGTTAGCAATTAGTGCCAAACGTAATCACTAATGTATTATATAGGAGGAATATATCATATATACCATGCACGCTATATATATATATATATATATATATATATATATAAATAAAAATCAATCGATCAATAATATATATATTAATATAATTAATATATTTTAAATCACCATGCCTTTTTCTATTATCTAATATCGCAATTATTAATGATTAAAAACATTGATCATGATTACTATTAGTTATATTGGTATTGTAATATACATATAATACTACAATAATAATATACATATAATATTAATATATATATATATATATATATATATATATAGGTGTACCAATATATAACAATATATGTTATATCATCTAGGAAGATATATTTTCTCTCTATAGAGATATGCACATATGTCGTATACGACATTTATCACCAAGTCTCATTATATTATATATCTACCTAACTATACCTGTTTACACGGTTACATTAGATACAGATGTATAGCAATCGTACTCCTCGTCCTGCGTAATGCGATACAACTCCGAGTCAGTCAAGCGTGACCGATGACAACGGTGGTTTCGCTCGTAAACGGAAGCGTGCGTGCGCGCGTATGTCCTGTCCTCCGTGATACCACGCATCACGTGACTCCTAATATCGATTCACCGAGGCGGATACACACGTGTGTGTTTAACTACAACCTAGTCATGATGTTAAACGCGAGGATCATAGCATACGATACACGTATATGCGTCTACTAGATAAAGAGGTTCACCTGTATGTATTACGATAATACATTGCCGTATTGTCGTATAGGGCTATAGGGCTATATCTAAGGCCTATAGGGCTATATCTAAGGCCTATATGCGCATGAGTAATGGTGCTACAATGATACACTTTTTGTAAAAAAAAAATACGAAAACCATGATATCTAATTTATTGAAAGTAATGATCATCATCAATATTTAAACAAACCGTTAATATTATAATTATATATTTATTATTAAATGATTTGAATATAGGATATGCTCATACTTATAACAATTATAAATTAATAATTTCTTATTAACCCTTTTTATAGTAAACATATACACGTATATGTGTATATACAGTATTTGCATATTTCTAAAATCACTACCATGCATGTACTGAAGGCATGTATAGGTATGGGTATGCACATGTATAGGTATACTAAAGTAATATAACTATTCAATATAGTTATCTAATGATATTTAGTATTCGAATTACATATAATTCGTAATTGTCGATATAGTATATAGGACGTTTGTGTTAATGCAGTTTGCACAATAGTGCTATCATAACAGTACAAAAGCATATAAGGCTACACAAGGAATATGCTATATTGCTAATGTTAATTGTGATTAATTGACTCTAGTTTCATTTATTAATTTTTAATATAATGTATTTATCTATACAATATATTTTCTTTATATATATATATATACACAAACTTATCATATATTATACAAAAGTGGTTTAAATCTAATTTATTGTAATCTAATTAAAAATAATTTACATATAGACAGTGTAATTGTATTAGTTCTTTTGCAGACATTAATACAACATCACTAAAGCAAACGTCCTCAATCAAAGACAATAGTATACAACAAAAGTGTTTAAAACTCTCCCCGCAGTATCTACGTGGGAGGTATTCCCTTTTAATGATCTCCAGTGGATGATTGTCGCCGATCGATTGCATAATAGGAGTGAAAATAATGATTATATCAAACTATCTCTCTCTCTAGCTCTCAATGGGCGGTACCATATCATTACTCGCGCGGCTAAATGTGGGCGTAACGTGAATCTCGAATGGGCGTGTCGATCGGTCGCACGCCATCCGAACTTTCAATCGCTAGTTTGATGCTCATTTAGCCTTTAGATTTGAACCTTTACGCATGCGCATATAGAGCTAAAGACACACGTTGTTACGTCATTTGTAGATCAATTCTGGATTATCGATTAATCACGTGTGTGTATTTCGTAACATCGGATAGGTTTGTGTATAAGTATATCACATATTCTATCATCTCATTATACATAACAATGTATTTATACTATTATGTACTATTACCTAATGATAATAATAATGTGTATATTAATGTTTATACCTCCGAGGTTATAGGAGGTATTTCTATAAGTAGGTTTAGCTTATAAATTATCATATTATATATAATGGTTATAACTGAATTTATAATTTGTGATTTATATATATTTATAATATTTACCCATATAAATTATGATATTATATATATAGTATATATATATATATAGTATTGTATACAATGAAACAGCAGATACAAATTCTTCCCTCGATAAGCCATTGATTAAAAATGTTACAAATTGTCAGAATACAACACAAATTGTAAACTTTTTCTCATGATTTATTAATTTCTTGATACAAGAGAAAAAATAATAACTATATTTCTAGGTATACCTGGAATCGAGTTTCTGACATCTGTATTTACTTGAAGTAATGCTCCACTGGACACTGAATATTTACTAAATACTATTTACCTAGCATACTACTATATATATATATATATATATATAAATTATTACTTATATATCAGCACGCGAGTATAATAACAAGTATAGGAACAATTTACATTATTAAAATTGTAATCAATGTAATATTGTATAAATGAGACATTATTAATGAATTCATGAACGACTATATTTCTAAGAGATTATTTGTTTCGATGTAACTAATTATTATTTATTTTTATAAGTTGAATAATATTTAATTACTATTCTTATCGAGAGATATAGTAGTACGATATCAACTATTGCATAACGTATTAGGTAACACATGAGATTTAGTCACGATAATCGGGTTTAATGACGATTGTACGACACACTAATACCAAAGATATTTCTAAGGAAAGATATAACACTCACGCGAATTCGTTTAATTATATTATGTATACACAAATATACAGCGCCACCTATATAGGGTCAATGTTAGGTACTATGTGTTGTTTATAATGTAAATTCGTATCTAACTATGCACTTTTAAAATGACAAATAATATGCTTTAAATTATTATTTGTATTATAAAAACTAAGTATTCATTACTAATATGTAACAAAGCAATAGTATATGTTGGTTTTAAATGCTATAATTATCTATGTGGCGAGTAAAAGCTAAATTATATTGTATATCATTTAATAGAGAAATGAAAACATTGTATGCAAATCGCGGAAAACCTAACTCGATTTCGATACTGATGCTAGCAGCGGGATGTATTAATAATAATCACGTTTCCTAAATAGGGAGTACTATATCTTTGCTTCGCAAAACTTTGGTAATACTAAACAGTCAAGTAATAATCGCTATCAATTAAATTAAGAATACAATTACCCTATTAATTAGTAATATCTAAGCAAGCTAGACGGGGTACATTGTAACGACATTGTAACGAGTAACTTGTCCTCGGATTGCCTCCGTTCTTTATAACCATGGTTACTTGCATCGTAATTACGGCCTCCACCTAGTCCTCATTCAGTGATTTACCTCCGCACTACTGCCACCACATCCACCACTACCACATCCACCACATCCACCACCACCACCATCACCACAACCACCACTACCACTACCACCACCATAACCACCACTACCACCAGCACCACCACCAGCACCACCGGTATCAGTATCGGGCCCCACGGCTAAACTAGAACTAAACTAGACGACGACTAATTTAAATACTGCCCGCACTACAGAGAGAGAGGGCGCGGGCGAGCGTTGTACCGGGTATAGATGTGGTAATTTGATTCCCTATTGTTTACAATACAAAACGTATCGTTACCCCTCTCTCTCGCACTCTCTGTCACCCTCTCTCACCCACCCTCTCTCTGCCACTCTCTCTCTCACCCTCTCTCTCTCGCTAGCTCTGTATTCGAAGTAGTACACAATGCTTGGCATACGATCGTAATAATAAAACATGTGACGGCTATTAAATGTAGATTTGTAACCGCAACACCACGTATGTAACATAAGCTAGATATCATAATCATACACCAATGTATACGTATTGATATAGTCACCTATAGGTTAACACAATGACTATGGTCACTGTGTTTGAGAATGTTCTGCATTCGCGTTGTAATGTAGTCTTATTTCATGTTGTTAATTCATATGAATATTACTGCAGTCTTGACAGGGTGATATCGGTGTTTGTCGTGCCTGTATTGCATACACTAGAGCGTACAATAATATATACTATATATGGTATGAGATATGAATTCACAGTGTATTTCACAGCGTTTTGTATACGCACGTATAATATTATAAGAAATATATAAAATATAAAAATCGCATTATATCTATGTATGGTTTATACACGATTAGCTTAGCTATCACACCACTATCACATGCCTAACATACACACCTCTCTTATACGCTTGCAACAGCATGTCAGTTATTCATTGTGTAATTGATTGCATAATTTTTACATAACATTTTAGTTGTTTAGAAGAGATTAAAATAATAATACAATTATTTATAATTCACATTAATCTACAATACAATATAAACTATCACAATTAAAGTAAAAACCCTTATCTTAAAATCATTTAGTATGAAATATGAATAATTATCATTATCTATGAGAAGATTTTAAATAAATTATAAAATACAAATTAGTTATTCTATAGAATTTACTATAGTACAAAATATAAAATTAATATATTAATATAATTATAATTTAACTATAGTTACTACTACAGATTAATTAAGTAAAATTATTTTTAAAGTATTAATAGTTATTAATAATATATTATAATATAACTATATATATGTAGGACATGACATCTGCCAATTAATATTTGGTGACATTTTTATTTTCAGCTTGAGTGATATTATCATATGCATCATGGTTCAGGTATATACAATTGAATTCGATACTACAATCAATTCAAAAACACGTTTTTAAATCACAGATTTATATTAACAATGTAATTGAATACACATTATATTAATTCGTATTTATAATACAATATTTATATAAAAATATCATTGCATTTTTATTTAACAAATAAATAAATATTCTTGACATATATATTTTAAAAAATATTTCAAATTATAAATTATTCAGGAAACGTATGTATACACATTTGTTATCTTCTTACTCAGTATACTTATAATCTAAATCTCATTTTTCTAATTTTATATCTTTTATCATGTCTTTTATCTAATATTGTATTATATACTAAGATCCACATTTTATTCTTATTTTAATTTATTGACGTTTATGTAAAAATTAAAAAAAAATTAATACTTTTGAGTGTTTTACTTTACAATATTTTATTTCCCCGACATTAATAATATTATTTTACTGAATTTTTGCATTTTATATTTGAATTTACTTTCATGTTTTCTTTCTTTTTAATTGACGTTTATATAAAAATAATAAAATTAAAAAAAACTGTTAGGTATTTCTTTTTTCTTTAGTATTTTCTTTAATATTTTTTATTTCCCTCTGACTAATAATATTATTTGACTTTATTTTTAATTACATAAACATTTTGTATTGAATCTTTTTTCTTGTATACTTGATTATACTTCTTTGTTTTATTTCTCTTTATTGACACTTATATAAAAATTAGTAATTAAACTAACATTTCAGTTTGAACAAATATTTTACATTCTTTACATTATTATAAAGTATTACAAAAAAATTCCTAAAACTTATTTACTGAAAAAAAAAAAAAAAAAAAAAAAAAAAAAAAAATGTTACATACATTTCTTACCATCTTTCTAGATATTCTTTTTGTTGTTTTATTCAGTTTTATTCAGTTTTACTTCATTTTACTTCATTTTTTTCTTCTTTTATACTAATACATCTATATTTTTGTTTAGTGTATTATTTTATAGTACTTATTATTTATTTTAGTTATTTATTTATAAATAATTAAATGATGATTACATAATTTTATGGCAAGTTCAAACAATTTATATTATTTTTCTATTTTATTCATTGTATTGTATCTATGTAAACAGGAAGTCATCTAATATTTTATAATATTTTATTTATTTAGTTTTTTTTTGAACTTACTTTAAGATTAAGGGTAATTGTCTCGATAAGCTTTAGCTTCTACAAAAACCCTGGTGCAAACCTAAATCTGATAATAATAATAATATTTGACTCAAAGATTTAAATCATTGAAATATAATTAAATATACCACTGAATATTATAGAACTCGGAGTACAAAAAGAAACCATTTCATGAAATATCTTTATGCTATTGACGTATTAACCTAGATATATATATATATATATATATATATATATATATATATATACAGTCAACTCCCTATAAGTCGGACTCGCAAGGGACCGGGTAAAGTATCAGATTTAGCGAATGTCCGACTTATCCGAGATTAAGAATATCATGCAAATAAGACATGAAATGCGCAGCGCTAGTTAAATAGTTACCGAAATATGGAATTATGCAACAATCAATAACATAAAATGTTGTATTCAATAATATTACTTACTAAAATTATAATATACATTATTCAAACTAAACATTTCTGAAATGTTATAGAAAAGTCCGACTTATCCAATCCAACTTATCAGATTAATTTAACATGGATCTAGATACAAATCTAACCAAACTAACTAAATGTGTCCGACTTATCGAGAAGTCCGACTTATCCGTAGTCCGACTTACCGAGAGTGTACTTTATATATATATATATATATATATATATATATATATATATATATATATATATATTATATATATAAATATAAAATACAGGATACACATATAATCGAACGTAATAAATTAATTATTGTCACATATATTTCGACCTTAATTACATAATATATAACAATATCTATAGATTATGTAAGTAATTGTTATTATCTTCATTATTATCTTCTTCATAATGTTATCCTTTAATATTAATAGTATTATATACAATACTAATATTATGAAAGGAATAATATATATATATAGATATATATATATATATATATATATACTCTATTATAACCTAACATGTGTACAGCAAGCCCCTAGCACATGTACACCAAGCTATACCCAGCATATAATAATATTATCTGAAGACAATAGAGATTGTTCTAATTATTCTTATTCATTCGGTCTCGTATTGTTACGTATGAATATAAAGAAGCTGAGGAGATGATTCTTACGATAACTAGACTGCGGCCTATTGTTCTGCCCTTAATTAGTGTCTGGCATCACTAATTACTAATTGCGTTACGTCATTTGCATACCGCAGTATACTGTAGGTTTAGGTAGACATTTGTCCTCTCAGTGTACAGTGACAAGTGTATCCTGTCATCACTAATACGTATACATTATAGACGGCTACTGAAATAGAACTACACTTTAATTACTAGCCACCATATTAAACTATATATAGACTACTAGACTATAGTCTATAGGTATCAAATATAGTATGTAGTCATAGGGGTTAATCAAATATATATATATATATATTTATATATTTATATATATATATGATGAAGTATATTCTATTGGGCACTGCTACAAAGTGATGCCACTTCACGTGAGTGCACGTATATAAATAATACAAAATAAAACACAACTACATCAAACGAATGGATAAAATTAGAAGTAATAATTGCAACATATACAAATATATTATTTAGTAAAATAACTAAGATAAAGGTGAACATGTTATAATAATATATGTAGATATTATGTAGAGGACAGGTATGATTTTAGATGAGTATTGAAGGAGGTGGGATATTGAATAGTTATTATAGATGAAAGGAAAACATTCCATAGAGATGATAATCTATATGATGAAATATAGTTTATTAAAGTTTAAAATAGTTTTATTATATATATATATATATATATATATATATATATATTTAAATGTATATTGTTATGTATATTTATCATTACACGGATATATATTAATATACGTGTATATGGATTCATATATGTATGTATATATGGGTGTATTTGTATGTATTCATAGGTGTATCTGTATGTATTCATATGTGTATTTGTGCCATTCATTATTAATTAATATATCTCAAGGTACATTAACGAAATACAATATATACATATCATATGCGTATATATTTAATTCTATTATACACGCATTTATTACATTTCCATGACAACCGAGTTAGGTGACATTTATAAACAAATATTTAAATTCAAATCTCGCGGCATGACGTATTTATAAATGCATAAATCATTCATGCTACGCAAACATTCACACTAATATTTAGTTTCGCGTACATTCATCAGTATCGCTCTCCCCCATACCTATAGCTCTCTCGCTCTCTCTCTCTCTCTCTCTCTCTCTCTCTCTCTCTCTCTCTCTCTCCCATATACTCTCTCTCTCTCTCTCTCTCTCTCTCTCTCTCTCTCTCTCTCTCTCTCTCCCCATATACTCTCTCTCTCTCTCTCTCTCTCTCTCTCTTTCTTGAATAAAAACGAGCAGTACCCTAAACATTATAAAACTGTACCCTAAATAATGTTAGCTGGTTGTACCCTAATTGTATGATACTATGTACCTTAATGCAATTGTATGATATGTACAATAATTTAATTGCATGATATGTAAATATAATAATCACGTACCCTAATATTTAACATAGCTCTATAGAGGGTATACCCTAATAAATATATAGAGTATACCCTAGTGCATTTAACAGTCATTCACCCTAATATTTAACATATATGTAACATATATACAAATAAATATATTGTACCCTAGTGAGTTTAAAAGTCGTGTACCCTATTTAGGGTACATGGTAAATTTGTGTGATATTTTAATGATCTGTACCCTATAAATTGAATTCGCTGTACCCTAATTGTTAACAGTGTATATGTATGTATATATCATACACGTAGATATGTATATGCTATTTACATACTATAACCAAAGATTTTGCGAAGCAAAGATATAACATTCCCTATGCATGCAACGTAATTTAGTAATACCCAATGCCGCTGCTAGCAGAAGTATCGATTTATTGAAATATATTTAGGTTCGGCTCTGTTTTTATACAACAATGTTTTCATTGCTCTATTAAATTACATTCAATAAAAATTATCTATAACTCACCAAATATATACTTATAGCATTTAAAACATAAATATATATTATTTATGTGTTATATATTAGTAATGAACAATTAATTTTCATCATATAAATACTAATTTAAAGTATATTATTTAACATTTTAAAATTGTATAGTTTGATACGAATTTACATTATAAATAACACATTGGTTCTAAAAGTAACCCGATATAGTTGGCACTGGGGTATTTTGTATACAAATTCGAATTACACGATTTCGCGTAAGTGTTATATATTTCCTTAGCACCAGTGTTCCATAGGTTATTACCGCCTATGGTAATAACCGCGGTAATAACCGGTAATAACCTGTCCGGTAAAAATAGGTTTTTACCATGGTAAAAACCTAGTATTGTCTATATAATTAAATATAATATTATCTATATTATATTAAACCTAATAGATAATATACAATTATAAAGTTAAATAATACTACATTAAAATCAATATTATAAGATTTTTTATAATAAAAAAAAAACTTTATTAATTTTGACTCTATGTAAAGAAAACATTTTTAAAATAAATAATATGATATTGAAATAAATGAGTAAATAAGTCAATATATATATATATATATATAAAATATTGAATATAATAATATATTTATTTTTGCATTAGTAAAAGGAAAGCCCATTCACACCAAATAAAGCGAGCGATTTTTCACCGATATGCGCAGTAAAGAAATCGTCGAGAAATAGTTAAATATTTAGAGATATCTCGAAATGATGAATAGTGATATTGTCACGATATCGATGATATATTGGTGATATATCGATAGGGGTGTCGCACAGAGAGAGAGAAAAATCCGTACGATATTGGTGAAAAATTGGCCAACTTTTTCGGTGTGACAGGGACTTAATATTGTAAAAAATAATATATATATTAAACAATAGAACTAATAATATTTTCATTGAGAAATTATTTGATATTATTCATTATTTGATTTTATACCATGATATTTATTTAAATATATCTATATATATTGTTAATTATATATATATATATATATATATATATATATATATATAAATACTGAATAGAATATTTATTTTTATAAATATGAAATTAAATATAGTTTTTACAAATATTTTTTACAATACTGACAGTATTGTACTGTATAACTATTTAGTAATATTTTCATTGTGTAATTTTATGAATATATAACACAGTATGATTTTATTTCATCTATAAAATATATCCAATTACATCAACTTGTTAATTTTACAATATAAGGGTGGCAGACCTCAAAATCCAGTTGGATTTAAAATAATAAATGTACTATAAATGGCATAATAAAGCAGACAAATGTTGACAAATTTTCAAATAAATCTGCTAGATTAATTAGCCATAACATTTATATATAAATGAATCAATATTACTTTAAATTTCAATATACATTTTTTTTAAAGGTATTATATTTTATGAGTACTAGGTTTTTACCGGTAATTACCGGTAATTACCGGTTATTACCGGTTTTTACCGTAAATTAACATGGTAGAGATAGGTTTTTACCGGTTATTACCGGTTTTGCCCGGTAAAAACAGGTTTTTACCGAAAATAATAGAACCCTGCTTAGCACACATCTTTGCTATAACTATAGTTATGAATACAGGTGTATAACTATACTGCATGGATACAGGTGGATACGGTTACAGGTGGATACGGTTACTATGGGTGCCCGATACCTGCTACAAATTAGCCACGGGAGAATAGTTCGCACCGGACCTAAGGGTCATCCTATGACGTCATCGTCTGTCTGTAGTGTTGTTACGTAATCGGACCGTTATTACGCAACAACCATACGTCGATGTAAGCGGGTGTTCGTTGTAGAGATCCGATATCGAGATCTATCGGGATATATTAATAATTGATTATCACAACATTTTAGATTATAGTCGGATACCGATTAGATAATAGTGGGACGGCACCATCGCATATTGTTAGCTAATCGATATGTTATATAATGTTATATGCATATTTTATATATATATATATATATATATATGTATGTGTGTATGTATTTATGCATATGTGTGTGTGTATGTGTATATTATGTATTAGGTATTTAAAATATATAATATGACATATAATGTTAGATACGTTAGTTTATTCGGAAAATTGTTATTATTAAAAAAATAAACTTCCAATTAAAACCTTATAAAATATTAGTAAACTACTCGTTTTATCTAATGTGATATTAACCTAATAAATATACTATATATATATATATATATATATATCAATATCGAATCTTTGAACTGTAATTTGTATAGGTATTATTTTAATATACAAATAAATATGAATGCATATGCATATTATTTTGGTATATAATATTATATATTATAGTATATATATATATATATACACTATAATTACTATGATATTATATTAAGAAATACATACAACGGTATATGTACTAATTAAATTAAATGTATTCCCTATAGTTACTAATTACATTTTGTTGCCGTTATATAATAATAGATTACATAATATATTAGTTATCTAACATTATTATATTGTAAGATCTATTAATGTAATATATATATATATATATATATATATATGACTTTAATTGTTATCAGATACGCTGATTTATAATATACTATAACAATAATAATATATAACTATATTAGGAATATTTATTTATGGATGTACTTTATTAATTAAAAACTATTTTATAATGTTATATATATATGTATGTATATATAAACACATAGTAAACATAATATACAACATTTATAAATGTATGCATACATGTACAAATGTAATACATATATGTATTTACAGGTTGAATTCATATATTATTTAAACTAAATAATGTTATTAAATAGATTTGAGTTTTATTCTTTACATTAATTAGTGTCAATGTTTTATAGTATACTGTATCAATACTGTATCAATACTGTATACTATAGTATCAAACTACATCTGTTTTATAATTGTAGCGATATCGAGAAGTACACTGACATCTATAATACAGCTGTTAACAGTACTGCTACGGAGTGCTGTAGATTTAGATGTATATTACATATATTAATACGTGCATATCTAATTAGTAATAGTTATATATATATATATATATATATATATATATATATATATATATATATACAGGTATACCACTGTTATGACATATACGTGATCTAAATTGCCAAGTGTATGTTGCGTTTCGGGGGAAACTAATGCACCCTTTACAAATACCCTAATTTACCTTAATGTCTGTGTAGTATAATGTCACTACAGTTACAAGGTAACAATAGTGCGGTAACAGTAAGCGCGTGTGATACCAACTGAATAAAAGTGTACGCATTACCGCATTAATACCCGCTCTCACTCTCGCTCTCACTCACTCTCGATAACCGCACACACACACAATACACTCATTGTTATTATAATAGCGTGGTAACCTCACACACACACACACACACACGTCGTGGGTGGTATCGAGTTTCTCTTTCTCTTACGCAATCACTACCGGTATTCCTTTAGCGTTACGTCATTATCGATTAGAACAATTAACACCGGACAATGCGATTTACACGCGATATTTGTATATGTTTATGGAACACTCATACCAATTAATATTATTTAATTGTGATAATTATCATATATATCAATATGGTGATAACATAATATATTTATATGAAGTTATAATTAGTATATTATATGTATATAATATTTATAATATATGGGATTGTATATATTCAATATGATATATTCATTATAATATAAGAGTATATTTTATATACATATTAGATAATATATATATATATATATATATATATATATATATATATATAACTTATTTGGTACATCAGTAGACTAAAGTATCAGACCCATAGGTAGTATACCCTATAGGGTTCCGATCCCGTTTCGTGGGTTCAATCCATTACAATAGGTATAATTGAAATCATATTTAGAAGTGATATACACTTAAGAACAAATGTGCTTTCCCACAACAACAACAACCACATATTGTAATGTTTTTATAACGTACGTTTACATTAATATATTACGTATTAAAGCTGTGACTTACTCGATATCGGGTACAGGTTTTAAAACGAATACATAATAGTTTGATTTGTATAGCCCTATATCGGGATATAAATACCGACCTGTTTGTGTGAAACTTTCATTATATAATGTGTATACAGAATTATCGTCTCTCGTTAAAACCATGTACACCTTAACATAGGAGTAGATTAGAAGGGACATTAGAGACATATACGTGATAACTTCATCTAAGTTCCTATTGAGAAAGAACCCCACCGAAATAAAAATAACAAAAATAATACATATATATACATATATATTGAATATTTATATTTTATATTATATAAATAATATTAAATAGTAAACCACTTTACAGGTAAATGACCATCACATCGTACCCGGAATATGAACGTTATTAGGAAATTATTACTAGTTCAATTATTCGTGTGGGGTACAGCATTGTCTATAACACTTAATTACGTAATCACTGAAGAACATCTCAAGAACCACGTGATAGGCAATATTGCGTCAGATGCGGGCGTAGATCTTAAGACCGGTAATCTGAGGTTATTATGTAATATTATACACGGGTATTAATAGTTACATATATGATATATCATTGTAATCTAATGTTATCAAATTTAGAATATATTACAATACAAATTATAAATATTCTTTCTATTATAAATATTTTTTATTAATATGAATTATAAATAATTTAAAAAAACTGTCTATCTATATCCCTGTGAAAATAGGTATTATTGATAATATTAATTATTAACAAATAGATACAATATATTTACTCTATTATATATAACATTATCTCAGCATACACTGATATTTATTTTATTAAAAGATGTATTCAGATTTAATTGATTTGATTTAATTTAATTTTAATATTATTTGTCTTTGCATTATCTATAAGTTATACAATGTTCCGCCTCCAGTTCCATAAACTCGTAATTGTATAGTATCTTACAGTATATATCAATACATCGTATACTCCGTCAGATTCAAGATACTACCTAACGACGACCAAGCCCTCTTCCGGATAGACTCGGTCACTTCACGTCTTATCATCTCGGAACCCTTCGATAGAGATGTACGCTGTCGGAACGAGGAGGAGTGCGTTCTTAAGCTTTCGGTAGCGATCTATCGACCAATCAGCGAGTTCCGAATGTTCCAAGTCCACGTCGTAGTTGAAGATATCGATGATTCGACGCCCGCATTCCCTTCGAGTAGCGTCACATTACGAATATCGGAATCGGCCACCTTAGGACGCGCCCTTCGACTTCCGGTCGCGGCTGATTCAGATTCGCCGAAGAACTCTCGTCTCTCCTACGCGTTGATAACGTCTACATCGTGGTTCCGGTTGCGCTCATCACCAGATGGTCTAGACCTTATGTTACTGAAGTCACTCGACAGGGAAACCACTAGAGAATACACACTAGAGGTGGAATGTAAGGACGGAGCCGGTAATAAAGGACATCTTAAAGTTGATATATTAGTAGTGGACGTTAATGATAATAGACCTCGATTCCAAAGAAATAGTTATCAACTATTCCTCAAAGAAAACCATCAAGTTTGTGTTTCTAATTCATATATTTATATATATTATAATTATATTATTCATATAAATTATATTATATCATTAATATTAATCATTAATATACATTAATATAGTATATATTTAAGTAAACAGTTATGATTTATTTTATTTATAGAATTGTTTCCAATTCTATAAACTGATACATACTTTTACGTTTATTACAATAGAATATTATTAATTCATCATAATTCTTACTAACAGGTGGACACAAACATAATCCGGGTTAAAGCTAGCGACAGGGATGCCGGTGAATTCGGCGAGGTCACCTATTCCCTGGCGACCAGTAACGACATTAATATCAAGGACACGTTCAGCATAGACCCTATCAGCGGGGTGGTTAGGCTGATTTCCAGTGTGGACTACGAGACGATGAAAGAGTATCGGGTAGAACTAGTAGCTAGCGATGGAGCACCGGAACCGATGACCGGTAGGGTATTGTTGACCGTCACGGTGAACGACACTAACGACAACTCTCCCCTGGTGAGCGTAAACACTATGACCGAAGAGGAAGAGGGAGCCGAGGGTGTGGCTCGCGTCCTAGAGAATTCGCCACCGGGGACATTCCTAGCACACGTGACATCGCGAGATCTCGACTCCGGCGTTAACGGAGCCACATCATGTCACGTGACCGATGTAACTTCCCCTTCCAGCGGTCGGTTCAAGTTACTAGCCTTATCAGCTGACCAGTACAAACTAGTGACCACGGCTGTGTTGGACCGAGAAGATCGATATAGCTATCGACTACTACTGACCTGTACCGATGCGGGTGTTCCTAATACGTTAACCGGAAGCGCTCGTATAGAGGTCGAGGTCACTGACCTCAATGATAATTCTCCTCGCTTCTCTGCCGGTTCGTATCTGATCACGCGGCGAGAAGGTAACCCGATGGGCACGGTAATCGGATCGGTTCGGGCTAGCGACCCGGACGTCGGTCTCAATGCCCTGGTCACTTACAAACTTCGTACGACATCACCCCCGCAGAATGACGTCACCATCAATTCGACCAGCGGTCAAGTACGCGCCGAGATCGCGTTAGACTACGAGCGAAGGTCACGCTATGACCTCGTAGTGGTGGCGACCGATGGAGGTGGCGCCGAAACGAGGGCGACCCTATCGGTGGTCGTACTTGACGTTAACGATAATCCCCCTGTATTCCGCCAGTCTTCGTTACGGTTATCGGCGGTTGAGAATGCGGCGCCCGGCCTCGTCATCGGCTACTTGAACTCCTCCGACCTTGACATTTCATCCGAGTTCAGACGTAACCGATACTACGTGTTGGGCGAACGACCCGTTGTAGACGTCGAGCCTTCATCCGGTCGAGTGACCTCCCGCATCCGATACGACCGTGAGACACGCGACGTGTACCGGTTCCGCGTAGAGGTCAGAGACGGTAGAAACGCCCGTCTCAAGGACACCGGGGATTGCGTGCTTCGCGTGCGAGACGTTAATGATAACGCCCCCGTGATTATAGCCCCGCCCCACGCTGACTCCGTTACGATGATTTCACCGTTCCATCCGCTGGGAGGAGCCGTTTATCGAGTGGTGGCTACGGATGCCGACCTTGTAGGTCACGTGCGCTACGCTATAGTTCCTAGCGTGGCGGCCGGCTTCCGAATAGACCCCGTGACGGGAGTGATCACCACGTCGCGACGGTTCGAGGAGTTCAGAGGTCAAGGTCAAGGTGAATCGGACGCTGACTTCGAGTTGACTGTGTACGCTCGCGACACTCTGGGACCACGTGATGCCGGAACCCATACGGTCAACAGACGACTGGTAGTCAGGGTGAACTCATCGGTACGCTATCGGCCCAAGGTCGCCGGGTCGAGTAGAGGTCAACAGCTCGCCGTTGTGGTCAGCGTAGGACTGATATCCACGCTGGTGGCCATACTACTAACGGCGGCCATCGTGGTGATGAGGAGGAGGGAGCTGAGGCAAAGAAAGCTGAGCACGTGGTCGCTGCCGATACGTATCGAGAAGGTTAGCCCCGTGACCTCAAGGTCGTATCCTCGTTATTACTGCATCGTTATTGGCGGTGCCGCTATAACTATTACTTCCGGCCTTTAATCGTGGACGTGCATGTATGTGTATCATAGTACATACCTCATTGTACACTGTACACTACAATACTACACCCTGCTGAATTCGTATAATATCATACAACATGCTTTATTTTCCATACCTGTGTATACGTACAAATACACATAGTATATAATTATATACACAAATAAACACATATGCATACATACATACATACGTACAATGTACGTCGTATATACATACATACATACATACATGCATACATACATTTATATATATATACATACATACATACATACATATATTCTTACATACTTATATACATACATAAACACACACAGAAGCACACACACATACATACACACATACACGAACACACGCATACACACACAAACACACACGTACATACACATACACATCATATACATCATATATCATATAGGTTATATCATTAGAGAGGATTAGCAAGATGAGATAATCGCAATTCTAATATGCAGCGCATGCGCTCGGGGTAAACATATGGACAGGAAGTAGGAGTGGCCATATGTCACTAACGCCACCTGTATTTCATTATGTAACAATAGATCGTAATATATTAGTAGATGATTGCTTAGATATTAGGTATTGCATAATTACTGTAATATAATTGCTATTACGTTGAGCATTGTTCATAATTCTTCATTATTACTATTTATATATATTATTTATTTATATATATATATATATATATATATATATATATATTGATATTGATATTGATATACATTTGCATACAATTCATATCATATATAATATAAGTATATCTTTTATAAAAATTGATCAAATAATTATTTTTATATTTATCAATATAACGAATATTAAAATAAGAATTTAAATAGATATCCATACATAATATATATATATATATATATATATATATATATATATATATATATATATATTATTTATATATAATATTTACTATAAATGTATATTATAGATATAATTAGTATTTAATTAAATGTGAAATATCTAATTGTTTATCAATAGTTAAGGTCATATGAAGGTCATGCCCTTAATAACAGGCATCAGATCTTAACACGAGGTGATGGTGGTCGATAATCAAAACTAACACATCGATAATGGTATCGCGCAATTAACACATTCGTGCGTGTTCACCCCATAGGGGGTGGAGTGGGGTGTGTAGGGCGGTGTGCGGGTGTGTGTGTGCGGGTGGGTGTGAAGGTGTGCGTTTATTATACTAATGTACATGTGCATCGGAACATCATTAATGTAATAGATGTAACATATATACAATTATATATATAATTGATTATGAAATCCTATATGATAAGATACCTGATAACTCTAGCTAATGCGCATGTGTCAACATATGTCACGTGATTAGTTACGAGTGGACAATGTCCACTGTACACACATATGACGTAATGTACACATTATACGTAATAAGTACACGTTAGCTGTGCTATTCTATTGTCACTATCAGTATTGTTTATGATTAGCATACTAGTAATAATGTATTGTAATCATTGTGCATAGAAATACACGTAATAATGCATCTGTTTATTTTCTTATTTCTCTTAATCTTATATATTTTAAATATACAATTCTATGTATATATATATTTATATATATTTAACTAATTTACTATTACATTTCAACTAATAAGTTATATTATACATAGAAGGATATTATAGAGGATAACACGTATGTTCTAGTATACTAGTACTGTATACATGTATTATAGCTTCATTAATACATTACTTAATCTCTTAAAATACTTTTTTTTAAATTTCATATACTTAATATACTTAATATTCATACAGCCGTATCTCGAGTAGTGAATTATATTCTTATACAAATGTATAACAGAAAATATAAGTAGTTAATTGTATTGTACTGTTACCCGCTTTTGACACAAATAACCAGTCAAATATAATGTCTCTGTATACAGATAAATATATGCATATATGCTACAATAACCTTTATTATGGCTCTCATACGAATATCTGTATATAAAATTACGTAATTTACGTATATATATAATATATTATATATATATATATATATATATATATAATCCTATCCTGCTGATTATAGGGTAAACGATCTCAATGGAGATAAATATATTTCGCTAAACGACTTCTGACACACAAATAAACATGTAAACAATAACAATCCAGTCTCCCTTATAGAGGGGTACAATGTACCCTGCACGTGGTACCCTGCACGTGGTACGATGTAGACAATACTGATGTATACCGAGTCCCCTATAGGTCCCCTAACAAACACTAAAACATCACTAACAATAGTAATCATTACATAATATAAATGCTGACGATTATTAGCTTTATTAACCTCGACCTACCCGCGGGTGATTGTTATTACGTAATAGTAGTGTATAACTCACTATTACGTAATATGCCTTACTGTGTACACTGTACATGTATCGCATTACTTTGATAATATCGCATCATATGATAAATAAGTACCTAATATCCGTTGATAACGCTAGTCTATAATAATTAGGTATCCATTAAAACCCTACGTCTTCTTCTTGTGTTCCTGTCACGTGTGTGTGTATGTGTGTGTGTGTGTATGTGTGTGTGTGTGTGTGCGTGTGTGTGTGTGCTTATCGCAATGTACGTGTGTTACTGTATACAATACTACATCTATAGGGACGTGTCTTCAGATAGTATCGCACAATATTCTCTAATATCATGGTTTTAAGGAGAGACGATCATTTATTTATACACAATTATATAAAGAGCCTTAGACCTTAAACCTTTAGAATATCTATATGTTCATAATATGAATCATCACAACTATCCACTACACTGTATGTGGTGAGGGTTAAGGTACCTTACATTGTGTGTATAACTACCGTATAAATACCGTAGTTATAAACTGTTTAATATATTATAATATTACTAATCAACTCATATCTCCCGGACCTCTCTCTATATATAAATATCCCTCTGTATATATAGAATTGATCGAGATAATCTTCCTTTTGTACTATCAGAACTGATTATATTGAAGGCAGATTCAACCTTAATTATAAGTATTGTTTCGCTTATTTCTAATGTTATTTAGTTTTTATTTCATCATAATAATTTACTATAGTAGCATCTTAATTCTCCTACACTTTTAGCATATTGTCGATAACACAATTAAACAGTAACAGTAACACGCTTGTATACACACACACATATCGTATTATATCCATGACGACTAATGAATGATCACGTCAGCAGTACGACTTCGCATAAGTTCAAGTTGTCCTTACCCCACGATACATACGTATATCTCTCCTGCTGTCTTTGCGAGCAAGGTCCGCCTATTATCATTGTATACGCTGGCGTTGTATAAACATTGGTAAACTCGCCGCCCACCAGCACACTGCCCACTAGGGTTTGACCACTACTGACTGACGGACAATGAAGCCGGTGTTGCGCCTTGTCATTACACGTCGCTCTATCGTACATTAATCCAGCCATCCATCTTCATTTCGGCCAAGCGTAACGTTATTATAGCCGCAGTGGTCAGTGGTAGTGGTCATTGGTAGTAGTGGGCCATAATAGAGCCCTCTATATTCACCGTGTGTAGTGAGTATAATTATACGTATATCAATGTATACATTTCATATATGATATAAATGTGTATATATATATATATATATATATATATATATATATATATAAATTATGTATACTGCTTTTATCTGAAATTACACATTAATTAAGTAATGAATACACTATAGCATATTCATACACATACATATTATTATTTAATCGAAAATATGCGTAGGTAATGGCTATTAATGATACGCATACATCGTGTGTGGATAGTGGTGTAAAGTTGCGTAGAATGGTAGGTATTCGACACCGATTAAAACAACACCCACAAGACATAATCCACTTCACCTCATTACGTAATTCGATATCGATTGTCTGCCCCCCCCCCCCCCCCCCCGATTACGTAATCACCTGTACACTATAGTACACCATTGTATAGGGTATACACGTAATCGAAAGTGTTTAACCTATATATGATGTAATCACTAATCAGTGGACTTGTGAGGTAGTCTAAGAATACTTAACGATAGTTAATAAGTGGAGATAGAGCTTTAGTGTACCTTCAATGTACCTTTAGTGTACCCTAGTACATCGTAACCATGTATTTAAGGTAGGGCATACTAGTACTCGGGTTTAGCCAGTATATCCCATATATGTGTTTTCGGAGTATAAATACTTTTTTAATGTAGGATTATATAATTAAAATAATTGTTATGTTACATGGAAGTCATACTTTATTTTTGGGTTTTTACCAACCCCAATTATTATAATTACTTTATAATTAATATTATAAATATATATGTATTAATGATTAAACTAATAAATGAATGATATAAAGTAATAGTAATACTATTACTAAATATATTTTCTACATGATATATTCTATATAATATAACTATATATATATAATATTGAATTATACAATTTTATTATTATAAATAAAAATCCGCATGCGCGAGATATTAAAATAGCGTTTATATCATACTGATAATCTTCTCTAATGATATAACCTATATAACCTAATAACATATATTGTGTGCCTAAGTTAATATAAATCATATTCATATATATATATATTATTAATAGTAATATATTAATAGTTAAAGTTAATAGTTAATAATACGTAAAGAAAAAATATAAATGATATTATATAAAACAATATATGAACAAGGTATATGTTCTTCACTGCCGGTCACTAATGCATATTACCTCCTTTCATCGCCAGATTGAGAAAACCTCAAGTGCTTCAGATAATCTTTATGATTCCGTTTCAAGAATACAAATGAAGGTTTACCCACTACCTAACATGTACTCTATTATGTAATCTATTATATCACTTATCACCGTATATTAGACATATATGTACTTCTGTTGTATACAACAGAAGTAATATAATAGTTTATATATATTTATATTTTATTATTGGAAGATTTATGACGATATGTGATATAATATATATATATAATTATTATAATAATGATATCATTATATAATGATAAGTATCATTATTTATATTCAAATTTTATAATTGCAATTTGAATAATTATTCAATATAATTATAATCATTATATAATAATTATAATTATAATCAATATAATATCGATATTATTAAATATGAATACATCACATACGATAACCCGAGCATACGTATTAAGTAACACACACACACACACACATATACACACACTATTGATGTGCTATCATTTCGTAGCACAATGATATGTTTCAGATAATCGATGTATGGTTACAGTGTATTCATGTTTATATATTAATAGAAGTTAATATAGTATTTCTAAATACGTTACAATATTTCAATACAGTATATTTCACTCTATATTATATATTGTATACAAATATACATATACAATGTACATGCCTAATGTACATATATAGTAAACATATACAATGAAAGTGTACATTCTACATTAGATCGCATCAGTATTTCAATAATTTAGTTCCCTAAATAAAACCGACATGGGTATTTAAAGAGTTACCATTTTATATAATACAAAATAAGTGAACATTTTATATAATAATATCATGCCGCTTCAGAAACAATTTCAATATAATATATGAATTTATATAATACTTATATTATACTTATATTATACGTATCTATATTTATTTTCATATGTTATTATTTTTTTATTTTTAAAATAAAATAAAATTCATTTCTCCACCAATAGGTTAATAATGATCAAAATAATTTGATTTTTTAAACTATTATATAATTAAGTTCACAAAAAAATATGTGATAATAAAATTATTCTAATGTTAGGTATTATTATAATTATTTATATTTCATTATATGTAATTAATTCTGAAATAGCGTAATACAATTAATTAAAGTTAATTAATTGATTTTTTTTTTCACATATTTATTTATATTTACTAATTATACTTTTAATATTTTTTATTAAATTATTAATGGAGTATTCGATGTATTTAGATATCGATATATAGTCTATGTTCAATAATATCTGATTCGACACGATCGTGTAATGTAGACATTACTAATTACCCTAAAGCTCAACAGTAACTATAATTATAAATCACGTTTTAGTTTCACTATTGAAATATATTGATATTAATAGTTGTTATACTATAGTGTACACATATAGTAAGTAATATAGTATACGTTATATAGTAGGTGATTATATTATTATACTGTTTATTTATTAAAATATCAATTGATAATTATATAGACTAATTTATCACCTATATATTGATGAAAGTTGACTAATAAATCTTCAATAAATTGTACACGATACACTTCAATAAATGATGTATTTTTAATGTAATAAACCTAGAAAATACGACATTTATATTTCATTATAAAACTATACTCATTTATAACTGTCTATGACGAATTAATGGATAAGTATTATACATATATCAAGATAAATAGAAACTACTTATTATTCTGTATTATTATGTAATTAAAACAAATATATATTAATTAAATAATATAAAATCATGAGCTATATATATACGAAATGAACCCTCCCCTTAATATAAACAAATTATTTAATAGTTGATGTATTAGTTATTATCTCCTTAACACTGACAAATATATATCAAATTACTTATAAATATGTCTTTATTATATATGTTATAAATTATAATAAAATATATTTGGTTTTATTTATTAATTAACTATAGTTATATAATTATATTTAATTAAACTATATATAATTAATATACCAGTTCCTTCCAAAATGTACAATTTTATCATTATATAACTAATAAAAAGTCTCCAATTACCGACCCATCACGTATCTCATTGAATATAAATTATATAAAAAAATGATATATACATACAATATAGTTTATTGATTTAATATTAAATATGAATAAGTATTTTGTTTGTCTACACATTCAATCCTACAATTTTTATTTGATAAAATATAATATTTTGGTTTTTATTTTTAAATATATGAATAATAATTGTAAATACTTTATTAATTAAAATAAAACGTTATGTTATGCATACTATTGTAGATCAATTACACATTTATAATCAATTAACAAATAATTTCATTTTATTAAGTATTAGCCAATATATTTTAATTATAGCAACCCATATGATTTATCTATAACCGACATAACCCCATACATTAACTTAATACCGAAAGTAATTTATAATATACGATTAAAATTAACATATGCATTATACTAAAATGTGTCATAAGTGATGATATGTATCATGTGTATAGATTAAGGATGCACGACTCTTATTATATTCATATTGATTGATAAATACATTTTAAATAATAATGAACACTATTTTATTTAATAAATATATAAATTAAATATAAATTACATATCAATTTTAAAAGTATAAATTCAATAATACATAAATTACGTGCGTTTTGTGATTCATAAAATTTATTTATGTCAGCTATTTTGATTGAATATTGTAATACTACAATTATTTCACCTCTCGTATTTTAGTGGTTCGTAATAGGAGAAGAGGGTCGGTATTACGCACGTGTGTCTAATTACCGACCACCCCCCATTATATTCATACATGCTTACATACTTGCCAATACAATTATATCAACATTTTAAAATAGCAACATTATTTATTGCCATATTATTACCATAATTACAAAATTTCAAAAAAAATTTATTGAATATTGAATAAGTTAATATAAATAGTAATTTAGTGGTCGGTAATTTGGGACCAAATCCAATAAATATGTGTACTATATATGGATACTATATATAGGGTATATTGGTGTTACAATTATAATTTAGGATAAATTCATTATATTTAGTAAATATTGTTAATTTAAACTGGTAAAAAGAGTCTATTCTTTTTTCAAATATACAAATAATTTTTAAATTAATTATTTATATAAATATATTTTTTCTAATATATATTAAATAAATAAGTAAATTATGACCCGGTTCAACTAAATTGGCCTACCAATCCATACTATATATAGTAAACCATATAAGGTTTATTCCACCAGATAGGTTATAATAATAATAGTAATAATAATATTAATAATAATAATTATTATTAATAGTATAATACTATTAATAGTTCACCCATATATTAGTATTCGCGTATATTAATATATATATATATATATATATATATATATCTACGCTTCCCTGTGATGCACTCACGTGCAATGCGTATCACAATCGTCGTCAAGTTGCGTACAGCCCTTCGAATACATTAAAACACACTTATCCTTGTTGGTATGTGTGTGATTGTATGCGTATATGCGTGTGCGCGCGCGTGTGTGTGCGTGTGTGCGTGTGCGTGTGCGTGTGTGTGTGTGTAGTATCACATCCTAGTCCGGTGCGCGCGTGTTTCCCATTAACACCGCCGGTTATATGTCCTACACCTATGTCCTACACGTATGTCCTGCGGCTGCGCATGCGTACGACACAAGCTCACACGTGACACCGTTATAAACTGCGCGATATCCGGCCGTCACCACCACTACTTCCTTTGTTTACATCCGATACGTGACGCTAGTAGTCGGCTAGGAGGAGTCCCGCCGGAAACAATAGCGCGTCACGTGCTGTATCACGTGTTGTGTATTACGTAACACGTCGTAATAAACACACGGCGGCCATTGATGCTTAGTCAAACATGAACACGTGCTCGTCATAATACATTTACATATATATATATATATATATATATATATATATATATATATATATAATACCTTATATTATTAAAAATGTATAATACCTTGTATATGTATATACCTGTATTACTAAATATATCCAAGTTTTCATTTTAATATTAAATATTTTCTAAATGGTTATGTACGTATATGTATATATTAGGCAATTTTAATACAAAAACCTCAAACCCTCGAAATAAAATATGACGCTTAAAATCATTATTTTTTTAGATTATGTAAGATCACAAATTATAAAATCATTTGTATTTTAAATAAATGTTAATATAAATGTGTGAAAGTTTGATAATATATGTAAATATAATTGAAAATAATTTAATTATATACAATTATAACTTAAGTAAATTCTTTCAGAATTAAATTTCTGAAAAATTAAAATGTGTTGGGTTACCCTGTCGTATAAATGCATGTGTAATTTAGTTGTAAACAACATGTATATTGTTTATTATAAATAAATGAGCAATGATCGTAATTAACAATTAAACAATTGTTTATTAAACTATTTATTAATCCTACTGTTATATTGTTACTATATGGTAATATACTATTAAATTGTATAATAAGTAATATATATATATATATATATATATATATATATATATATATATATATATATATATAGTATGTATTATAATATATATTATATACACTTATATATTAAAATAGTATAGATGTTCAGTATGAACGTAGATATAAATATGTAAATACAGCTAGATAAATCCCTTACTATCGCCCTACCTGATATACCACTCGTGTTCTGTTCACAAGTGTGACCTGTATAGAGGAAGTCACGTATGTGACACATGTTCTAGTGTATAGGTGGAGCTGATAACCATGTCCTCCATTAAATAATACCTTCGCATAATTATATACGATTGTATAAGTATATATATGTATATATATATATATATATATATCTAGAAGGTGTAATTATCAATATGTATACTATATTATATAAACACCGATGATTAATGAGGATTGAAACATGTTGTACTAGCATCGTAGCGGAACAATCACAGTTTGGTAAAGTTGTACTATTATGTGACAATATGTGGATTTAGAAAAACTCCTAAATATATTTTTTATAAACACTTGAAAAATAATATTACTATGTTTCACTCTCTCTTTCTCTTTCTCTCTCTCTCTCTATATATATATATATATATATATATATATATATATATATATATATATATACATATATACAAAATCAATTTATCAAAGTATTATATTATTTATGTTTATAAGAACAAAGTTAATTATAAATAATTAATGTTATTCTTATAAGGTTAACGTGCCCCGTTTAAGGGTATACATACCCTAAGGGTATATCCTACACTGTATATATACAGTATACAGTGTATACCCTATATGGTATATATATATACCCTACAGTATGTACCCTATAGGGTATTATAGGGTACTGTATACAGTGTATATATACTTGTTAATACAGATCTATAACACACACACGTATATTGTTCACATTAAATGTGTATAATTAATATGTATATCGATATCCTATGTATATATGCAACGAACAATACCCTATGATGTCATCGATACCGCTGGCAACACTAGTAATAGGTAACTCGATACCTTATGGTATATGCCTGGCTATGCCTAATATGGACAGCTCTCTTATCTTTCATAAATAATGTAAACAAACTCTACCACAAAACCGCATAAACCATGTTTTAGACCGCTATGGATTCTATGTACTAGTGTATGTCGTTGTCATAACGTGTTTTTAACTGTATATTTATGATTATACGCTATATATGTACTATATATATGTAGCTATCGTTATGTAGAGTATGAAATATAAATTATAATACAAAATTCTAATTCGTGTCATATATCGAATTTAAATAATCGATATAAAATACATATAATTAATAATATTTAAATTTCTAAAAAATATGTATTATGTTATTTAGTTATTCATATTTCTATAAAAGAAGATATGTAAATAAATAAGTATAATTATATTCTAATGTAAATAATATACATAATATATATATATATATATATATATATATATATATATATATATATTCTACTATATATAGTATATCGCAAAATATAATAGATACAAATAAAATTCTCTTTTATGAACTTTTACGAATATAATAAATTATTATAATTAACGTTAAAAGTTCTACATATATAATTATAGTAATATCGCTTATACGTGAGTTAATATAAGCCTGATACAGCTATTGAAATGCGATTTTTAATAACAATAATTAATAATAACTGATACACTAAGCTCGGGTCACTTTTACTCGCGTGTTCCCTACGGGGGGTGAACAAAGCCCTTACAATACACGTATATGATAGGTGTTATAATCACTTCACATAATCAAGCCACCCTAAACCATAGAGCGGGTAGATATATCTTTCTCGAAATAAACTCCATTATACGTGTTCATCCATGGTTACACTTATTAATAAAGGGTTCCTATTGTGCATGTATGATTAAATTAGCAGCCATTTTGTGAACTAAACTTACAATGGATGTACGACGAACTCACGTTGTAATTAAGCTAATAATAGTTTATTCACTTTAATTATGTGTATAATATAAACCCTTATGACCTACATAAAGTAATAATAATATGTACATATAAGCATATAATCATATATATATATAATAATACTATATATAATATATATATATATATATATATATATATATAGAGAGAGAGAGATATAATCACCAATAGTATACATCTCTATCGGAGCTTATCTATTAATAACTATCGGCTATCTATTAATAACTATTACACATTAGACTATGTTCAGCGAGACGACACTAAATGACGTAATTAGGCGTCCGTAACGCTCGATGATTGACCATTGTCCGGCAGACATACGCACATATAGTGGGCTATAGTACTGGACAGATTGGTGTTGATAGACTGACCGTTATAGATAGATTAGATTTAGCGACCGACCTATAGCTAAATCGATTACGTATAATTCTATTTGTTTACCCAGAATTCCGTTTGTTTTATCTATCGTTTGTGTGATTACCCGGCAAGATATAATTTCATAAAGTTGCAGACGATAGTGAAATTATCCTTCACGATATTATAGCGTACATTGAATTATTTATATTTTAATTTAATTACGAACGTGTACACAAGGCTCAGTTTGGCAGTTCATTAATAGCATATATACATTTTATATCATTATAGTTTTGGATGGTATATACAGAGTGTACGATATTCTTATAGATTTATGTACAATATTTATATGAAAGGGAATTTACATATGCCTACATATTTTCAAATTAATATTAAATACATATAACTATATATATATATATATATATATATATAATTTTCTTTAACATTATATATAATTATAATTATAATTATAATTATATATAATGATTAATATTAATATATAAATATTGGTTATATCATATTTTAATTTACCTAAATATTCCATGTGTATTTCATATATTTACATGCATTCATATTTAAACTTTACATCTGTATGCATATTTAATAGAATACTAATATTATTTAAGTCGCCTCGAATAATATAGATAACATTCATATATCATTTCTAACTATAACATATTTTATGATTAATTAATATTAATTAAAGGGTAATTTGTTTTAATGTAAATTATATATATATAATATTTAAATTTCATATTAATTAAGTAATATTAATTAATCTAATGATTGATTTTAAGTATATCGAATCATTATATTATAATTATTATGATTTTATATATATAAATATTATATTGAAATTAATAAAATATAATATTCAACTTTTATATTTATAACATAACATTAACCCTTTAAGATACAGAGATTATATTTAATGTAGTACTACTACATATTAACACACTATATTTAGGTTAAGTTAAGTTTATTAACAGTTTATGTAGTCCTGCTATTCAAAATAATAGTATACTAAGTAAATAATATACAAATAAATAATATATATTAAAGAGTAAATTGTATTTAGATAATAATAGTATATAGTATATACATTAGATATATTTGAGAACTATGTTGTATGCTTATATATTTATATAATCTCTCGTTTCCCCATAGCTCGAGGCATAAATTCCAATTTTACACTCGGTAAATTTAACGTCTGCCAACGATAAAAATAATATTTCACGGTAATTAAATAATCTACAGGTACCATCATCATCATGATCGTAGTGTTAACACATGTGATCAACTCATCAAATAAAGTTGTAATCAACTTGTAATCGTGCTATTATAATATACATATTTATTTATATATATATATATATATATATATATATATATATATATATATATATATATATATATATATATTGAACAACTATAGCTGTATATATATATAGTATTGTAATCATTCGATGAGATAATTCGAGATTTTGAATTTTATGCTCTATATATATAATTATAATCAACATTCATTGTTTATAATTATTGTTAATATAGCTAAAGTCATAGATTTAAACTATGTTTTTTTTTGTAAACTATAAATCTATGGCTAAAGTGGATGCATATTATCAAGTTCTTTGATGATTTATTCACGATTGGTAACTTAATATGATAAAATCCTGATTTGTTTATTTAAAATAATTTAATATTTTTAAAAGTCGTTTTCACCTATTTCATGTTTTGTTCAGGGGATGATCATACACAATTTCACATATATTTATATAAATGTATATAGTTATTCTATCAAATTCTGATATATTTATATATATATATATATATATATACCAACAATATTAGAATTATATATGTATATTAATATTAGTAATAGCTATATTAAGTAAACTACTAGTTAATAACTGTATACACATACATACATACATCATACATAATACACGTATCATTAAACAGACTTCGGGTAACGATTTAAAGATCCAGCGTCACGTGATAGATGCTGACCTGCATAACTACGCGGAGACTACTTCCGGTTCTAGTGCGGACAGCGGAAGAGGCCTCAGCGAAACCCATCAAGACCACATAGGTGAAGATAAAGGTTCGTGTTATCTTCATAATAATAATAACAACAATATAATTTATTGAATAATGAAAATAGATATTCAAAATGACATAAAACAAGAGATAAAACTAATAATAAAGCATAAGTAAATGTATTAACATTATTGATTTACATATGCCATAAAATATTATTATGTAATGTTTGTTATAGTCACATGAATTATATTCAAGTGTGTTGTAGTCACGTGAGGTGTAGTCACGTGATGTTGTAGTCACGTGATGTTGTAGTCACGTGAGTTGTAGTCACGTGATGTTGTAGTCACGTGATGTTGTAGTCACGTGTATTGAAACTAAACTAATAATTCATATTAATATAAACACTATATAATACTATTAATATTGTAAATGTATTAAATATGTATTTAATTATAATAAATTATACTATATATATTATATATATATATATATATATATATATATTTATATTATAAATTATAATACATTATAGTGATAATATAAGTACATATTGTTTCATCGTGCATCATGCATCAACCTAAAACAGGAAAACCGCGGCCAAGCGTCCCCTGTGCGACTTCTCGACTTGCCTCCTCTTACGTCGATATAGAACCCAGCTCCGTATCCACGTTCGGCAAGATATGTCCGATGTCCTCCACTTCCCCCACTTACGTCATATCGCCACCGCTACACCCGACGGGGCAGCAGCAGTCATTACATCCCTACAGGGCGACATCGCCAACACCACCACCACCTCCTCATAACACCGACCCGTTACAACCCTACAACCGAAACACGGCACCTTTACATGCCTACAAGAAATCGGCGACCGATCATCTCGCCACTAAATCGATCGTATCTCCGCCCAACCTACGTACACATGAGTCCGCCAGTGTAACTCCTACTGCCACTACAGCTGTACAAGGGCGTAGATCATGTCGGAGAGACATACTAGTATAACCCCCACCCTGCTACTAACTTACCTTATTGTAAACGTATTATTACTATACCCCATATATATAATATATATATATAAATATATATATATATATTTTACTTACACTGCATTTTATTAATTTATTTTCTTTTATAAAAACGCCTCCTCGGCATAGGTATTATATGATAATCAAATATTTATTCGACTACACTTAAATATTGTATTATATTTGTACCGATTTCTCACGAGTGTAATATATGTGGACGTAATTACTATGTTTAATGAATACCTTTTATACATTTATACAATGTGATTTATGAATTTACAATCGTTTTATTATGTCATTATTATAATAAAATAAACTTTTTATGAAGATTTCAATTATAGATGTATATGAATTATATATATATATATATATATATATATATATATATATATATAATGTATAATATGTATAATACATATTATGTTTTATATATACAATTTTATTATATATATATATATGTATAATACATATTATTTTATTATATAACAAAACTATTTCTTAACACAATTCTTAAATATTTTTTTTGGTAGAGATACCTTTGATATAACTGCAGTATATAATGATATATGGTCTTGTCTAAATTGTATTTAAATATTATTAAAAATATCTTAATTAATATTATTAATTTGATATTAATGTTATGTAGATATATATTACTGAATTTATAAGTTAATGTTTATTTATCCATTGTTTTATTGACTAAATATAATTATTGTATATATATAATAAACAAAATATATTAAATAACTAAATATTCATTGTAATTTCTTTTATATTTACATTTATTATTTAAAGCATGATATCATAATACTAAATTTATTTCTCACTCGACTAGATCTTGCGATCACTTTCCATCCTTGTCTATACATCATTAGTAATCTTAATTCGTCTTCTTCACATTCGCAGTCATTCTTTAAGATGTCTATGTATTTTTTAGGTTGTTTAGTATGCCGTTCTATGGCTTCCATAAAATTAAGTTGTGTGCTAGTTCGTCGGTGTGTTTATGCAGTGACCTGCTAGTCGCAATATTCTTTGTTTTTCACCTCGGGGATCTTTGGCATTCCTATGTACAGTTGTGTATTATTGACCTTATCTTTCCATGATATATTTGTGGCCATTATAAGTAGCCTGGTATAACAACTATATATTTGCTTACGCATTGTGGAGTCGATTGTCCAACATTCGCTACCATATAATAATATAGGTTCGATTGTAGCTTTGACAATTTATATTTTCAGACGGTTTTCCATTTTGGAGTTCCAGATTAATTCATCTTGTGTATTGCTGACCATGATAATGCTTTGCGAATTTCAAAATCCTTTTGTGAGCTAGTCACACATGCCACCAAATATTTAAAATTTAAAATAATGTTAATCAACGTATCACCGTTTCTAGTCTAATGTTGACCGAAATTTGATCGAACGTCATGACTTCGGTTTTCTTTGTGTTCAGTTGAAGATGAATGTTAGCGACTTATTTTTCAATGTATGATAACAGTTGCTGAGCTTGTTCGAATTCTTGTGATACAAGTGCTATATCATATGCGAACTGAGGTATGTTAGTTGTATTGATGAATGTTGTCTCTCTTGTCTTTGTATTATTTCGAGTCCGAATTCTGCTTCTCATCCTCCAATAGCTTTTATGCGTAATATCGTGTAATTACAAAGGTAACATATTATACTGTATCACCTTACAAGACTCCTTGAACGTTTTCTGTATCGTCCAGTGTTATAACTTTCGAGTAAGTGTCTTTACATGTTATGGAGATCGCTTATATAATGTTGTAGGGTTACCCTAATAATAATTCTCCGTAAACTAGAATACAACGATATACCCTAGTAGGGTATATACGACACAATGAAAGCCTTAAGATTGTGACTTTTCACTATTTCGATTACGCGTCTGAGAGCTAATATGTATGAGATCGTAGATCTTCCATATCTGAATCCATTCTGATTGGGACGTAGTATATGGTTTATGTATGATTGAATTCGATTTAGTATTATTTTATTCTTCATTTTAGCTGCTATTACTGATAGTGCTATGCTTATATAGTTCCCTGATTCTTCAATATTACCGGATTTGGGAAATGGAACAATGTTCTATTTTAGCCATTACGATGGTATTGCATGTCATGTGAGTATCTTGTTAGATATCTCGAAAAGGATGTCATCATAGTTTACATATTTTAGGATTTTTGGAGCGATTCCGTCGAGCCATGAATCTTTACCGTATTTTAGATCTTCCTTTATCTTTCCATATTCTTCGTTCGTGAAAAATCTAGGTTTTATATCGAAGGTACTTTCACTAATAGTCTTGATTTGTATGGTATTTGTTTTATATTCCTGGTCCTCACCTATCAGTTTCTTAAAGTATTTATACAATTTGCGTTATATATATAACGTGTACATATAATATAATAGTACACTTAATATTTAAAGTGAATATTTCTATATAAACAACAATACAATATAAAATTATAATTATCTGATTATCTAATTAATTATTAATGATTTTATAATAATACTAACATATAATACTTATTTATTTATTTTAGAGACTTATTTCTCAGGAAAGTTAGAGAAATCAAACGTTACTAATAAAAAAAAAAGAAATAATAAAACGCTAATAGAACACTTGAAGGAATATAACTAATACATAATGATAAATACTGATACGAAAACAACAGTAGGAACAACTATACTTTATTTATCAATATTTATAAATAGTAATACATAGTGATATATGATAAAGATATGTATTTTGAGTAGTGATTTAAATGTAGTATTGTAAATATTAAGTATTATATTATATGGTAATTTATTTCATATATAAATGTGATATATATGCACGAATATTACTTTATTGCAGTACATTTACAAGGTAAATATATACTAATGATGTAAATGATGCTCACATCTAAAGTATCGATGTAGTTTCATTACAAACTATTTTAACTTTCATCTCTTCAGAATTAAAAAAATATGGACATCAATTTCCCGAAAACTTACTAAAACTCTAATAAATGCTCTTGTACTCTTCCGACTTGACTATTATTCTTCCCTGCTGAATTTACTTCCTGCTAAATCTACTTCTCCACTAAATCGGATGATCGATTCTTCAATACGTACTACTTACTGCATAACACGACTATATAACTCTACTACAACATCACATAAATCATCTCATATGTGGATACCCTTCTCATTCAGGTGTAAATTACGTATATTATCTATAATCCATAAATCTATATATTCTTTCACCCCTAGCTATATCTCTGATCTAATTAAAAAAACGACAATATAACTTCGATACCAACATTCTCATCTCCTTATCTCCCAGAACTTTAGTAAAACTTGCCTAAATTCTAGAGCTTTAACAAATTCCGGTCCCACCTTATGGAATACCATCCATTCTATTAGATCCCACAAAATATTTATAAATTTTACTTCTTCTTTTCTCTCTACCTCTTATCATTAAACCATCCAACTTATTATTTTTGTCCGTGTTATATTCAACGTATATAATTATTAAATTGTTATCGTATTATTATTATTATCTTATGCTTTTTTCTTCCCGCATGAGAAAAGGGATCTCATGAAATAGTCTGTCAATATATCAATGCAGTCTATAGAATATAACACTCAACTCTTTCAATGAAGTATGTAGTATATAAAACTCCTCTATAGAGTATACTGCCTTGATATATATATATATATATATATATATATATATATATATATATATATATCAAGGCAGTATGTAGATTAAACTTATCTATATCACTTATTATTTGTGTACGTTTTATATACAATGTATATTATTTTTAAATTGTTATCATATTATTATTATCTTATTATTATTATCTTCCCTCACGAGCTAAGGGGTCTATACTGACCCTATATTAGTGCATAATAAACCGAATGTCATCATATGCACTAGTTTATGTAAATAATAGGTTATAATAATAATTGTTTCAAATTAACAATACATTAGACATTATATTATTGGTTTATTTATAAATTCGTAATAGACATTACTTATTCGATTACTTGTTTATTGTTTAGTGTTATTGTTGTTGTTGTTGTTGTTGTTTTTGTTTAGTGTTGTTGTTGTTGTTTAGTGTTGTTGTTGTTGTTGTTTAGTGTTGTTTTTGTTGTTTAGTGTTGTTGTTTAGTGTTGTTGTTGTTGTTGTTGTTGAAAGTTAAGCGTAGCATTACTATACGAATCTCTGTGCTAAAATAAAGCATGTTCACCTCACTATTTCTATGGTGCGTTTCATCAACACTTCAATCGTTAGTTTTATTATTGACTTTATTTGATGTAATCCCTTAATCTTATACAGAACATTATAAATGTTTTAGGTGAGTTGTTTTACTTATAACGAAATGTTCCTTCGGAGCCGCTCTCCTGTTAATCCCTTCTAAATATTATTTTAAGATATATTCTGTTAGTCCGGGTATGCTTTTAAATGTCGTACTATTGTATACTACATGTATTTATAACGCATTAACTATATCCAGGTAATTTGTATAGTAAAAATATCTTAATATGTACATATAAAATATATAACTATATATATAGCCTTGAGGAACTCCATGTAATAGTGTGCTGGGTTTAGTTTTATATTAGTCTATGTATATCGAGTATATTCGGTCACTGAAGTAAAAGGTGAAACAGTTAAGAACTACTCCACTTAGTCCGATGCTTTCGAGGCGAAGTAATAGTATAGTATTATAAATGGTGTCGAAAGCAGCTTATAAATCGAATAGAACTATGATTAAGGGATGTTGAGTAGGGAAGATTCGTATTTTATCTAGTATGTGTGTTAGTGCTATTTCTGTACTTTTGTAAATCGTATAGGCACTCTGATATTTATTGAATATATTATTAAAATTTAGGTAATTATTGATTTGAGAGCAGACTACTTATTCTATTGTTTTAGATATATATATGACAGGTTAGATATCGGGCGGTATTAGGAATTAGTGTATTTTTCTAGTTGTTGGTTTTTTATGATAGGAGTAATGAGTGGTAGTTTAATTGAGGTAGGCACGATTCCTGTTGTAAGGTATCAGTCAATTATAGTTTTATAGTGGGGTGTAAGTCGGGTAGATAGTATATGCAGTAATTTAATTGGTATTGGATCAAGTTTACATCAAATTTGACAGCCTGTATGAGCGTGTCGATAGTTGTCAAGGTTGGGGTATTAAAATTATTAAATTTACATACGACTATTTTTATCGGACCAATCTATTTTAGATTTGTTAGTTTGACCTAGTTCGAATTTACTATTATTATTAATGTAATTGCACCTTGAATCCGCTGGTACTAACTCTCTTTTATATATTACTCTACATTTGAATATGTCTATACCTGAACGTTGCTCTCGTATATATATAGATGAGAGAAGCGAGTGTTTTTTATATAGTGTATATTAGAAAGAAATGCATATGAAGAGTTGAGTGAGTTAAAGTATATTACAAAGATTGAATTTATAAAGTTGTATGAGGTCAGGGAAATTGTAGATATATATAAATATGAGAGTATTTTATAAACGAATTTAGTATTCCTTTCATTTGCATTCAAATGTTCAATTACAAGATTGTATGTGAATTCACGTATCTTAGTGTATCTGAATGTATCTGAGTGTATCTGAGTGTATCTGAATTTATCTGAATGTAACTGAATACATTTGCATGTGTCTGAGTGTATCTGAAAGTATCTGAATGCATCTGTATATATCGGAAATTAACTGAATGTATCTGATTTATCTGAATGTATCTGAATGTATCTAGATGTATTTGAATGTATTTGAATGTATCTGAATGTTCCTGAGTATATCTGAAAGTATATGAATGTATTTGAATGTTCTAAATGCATCTGATTTTATCTGAATTTATTTGAATGTATTTGAATTTATCTGAGTGTATCTAAATTTATCTGAGTGTATTTGAATTTATCTGAATGTAACTGAATACATCTGCATGTGTCTGAATGTATCTAAGTGTATCTGAATTTAACTGAATGTAACTGAATACATCTGCATGTGTCTGAATGTATCTAAGTGTATCTGAATTTATCTGAATGTAACTGAGTATAAAAATATAATCTTAATATTTTTCACGCCATTATAATAATGACTTAAGTCAAGTGCGAGCTATTAAAAATCAAAGAAACGCTATTCTGTATTCTAAGAATTGTGTTAAGTAGATATATATGAAGTATATATAGTAGATATATGGAAGTATATATAATAGCTAATATTCATGTATTCGTGTATCTGAACAAAAATAGTGTTGGTGATAATGAATGATTGTTATGTTCAATAAAATATATACAACCAGGTAGAGGATAGTATCCTAATACGGACAGTGCTCGAATACGGACACCCTCGGTATCTCAGAAACTATAAATCCTACAAAAAAATGTTAAATAATAAAATATTCATAATTATATAATTAGTCTAATAAGTATTAACCTTAAAAAAACGTTAATTGTATGTGTACAATATGGAATTACACGATTTTCTCGTGTTATATATTTCATTAGAAAAATGTTTGCAATATGTTTTTTTTAATTTGATAACTTTGATTATATTAAAAGATTTAAAAAAATTAAAGTGGCTTAGGTCTCCCCAAATTTTGAGAGAAATGATCCATTTCGAAAATAGAAATCCCATTTATTAATTATAATATACTAAACAGTATCAGTATTTTAGATATAGTATGAGTTTTTTGTTCACACAATTGTTGGTTTAAGTCTCTCCCACTCTCCGCTAATCATTTTTTTAAGTTTACAAATTTGTATAGCCTAAAATGTTGGGCTCGAAGAATTTCCTGATTTGCATCTTCCGTTAAGTCCAGGTTATAATATTAAGTGAAAAATCATTAAAAAATGCTCAATACAATTAATTTTGACTTTTTAAATATAGAATAATTGTATTTATAATTTTATAATAATTATATGTAACCTTGTAACCTTGTAACATAATGGTTTATACACTGCCATTTAACTTCTTAGTAGAGTTTTCGGCCGTGTTTTCAAAAATTAATTTATATAGGCAGTGTTAAATAGTTGGGTTTTTAACCTACTTTTAAAGATGGGGGTAGAAGATATTGATCTTATGTCATATAGTAGGCTATTCCATAGTTTAGGGGCAGCTAATGAAAAAGCAGTTTCTTATTTTCGTGTGAGGTTGCCTGAGTTTTGGATGAATAATTTGTATTTGTATATGGTACGTTGTGATTTGGAAGGATTATGTTCACTTATTAAGTCGGTCAGGTAGTCGGGGTTATTATAATATGTGGCATGGTGAATCATAAGTAATATTTTATATTGTATACGTTGTGTGATAGGGAGCAAGTGAAGTGATTTTAGGTAGGAGTTATGTGGGTTATAGAGTATTTGGGAATTCTATATATAGTATGTGCATCTGAATAGAGTAGTCAATTGAGTGGTATTATTGTGTTTCTATTAGATTTATGTAGAATGGAATTACAATAGTCGAGGCAAGGAAGTAGTAGGGCTGTTATGAGAGTTTTAGCAAGTTATGTTGTTATTAAGGGTCTTATTAGTCGTATTGTATGTAGTGTACGGTTCACAGATTTGGATATTTCAGTAGTATGTTGGGAGAATGTTATTTTGTTGTATATTTTTATTCCGAGATTTTTAGCGTAAGGCGAGATTTTTATGTTGTGGTTATTGATGTGGATGGGTGGTATATAGGGTAGGGTATGCGATTTTAGGATCAGTATTGCAGTAGTTTTTTCACTATTTAGTGCTAATGAGTTTGCTGCTAGCCAGTATCTTATCTCTTCTAGGCATTTATTTAGTGTGTATACGTTTAAGGAGAGGTCCGGTAAATTTCAGTAAATTTGTATGTCGTCAGCTTATACATGGAAGTTAAACAAAATTCCTGGCTACGGGATTGTACTTACCTACATTTAAGAGTAAAATAATGAACAGTTGGTGGATTATTAATTATTTTATTTAAATTATAAATACGAAATATAAACATGTATATTATACTATGTCGTCGTGTATGTATCAGCGTGTATAACAGCGAACACGTGTAGATCATCCGGTACACTTGCACCTATATCGGCATTCCGGTGAAGCTTCTAGAACATCGCTACTTATTACAGTAAATACAACAGCACGTCTAACCTGATAATGTGGCAAGTCGTGATTACTAACGTAAAATAACTATTATTGTAATTAATGTAATTAATAATAATAATGTTTATTATTTTATTTTGATGGAGTCATTGAATCACATCCAATAATTTAGATAAAGTTTCACTTATAACCATATCATCACCTATCATTTAAGTATACACAATTATATAATATCACTTCTAAATATAATATTAAGACATATTTTAATGACCCGGACTGGTATTGAACCCGCGTCCTACTGCTTGTGTGTCTGACGTATATCTAACTGAGCCAAACATGTAGTTAAATAATAATCGCATAACTTACGCACAGTTAATAGGAGATGATTACGTAATTAAATTATACTTTTGTAATGATCGTACTATAGACAGACCTCGATCACATGAACTAGCAGTTAGTGTAATATATAGGTAAGGTAAGGTAATAATTTATATATTTTAAAATCTCACAAGTGTTGAGATATAAAAAAAAATATAAAAATTAATTAAATTTTCGACAACAAAATTCGTAACTTATTCTTGAATTCTTGAATTCCTAATGTGGCGTAATGTCTTGGTAAGATAATATCTCAAGGTATACCTATAGAAGTAGGCCAACTGAAGGGACTATAAGAGGATTATGATTAGGAATATAGCCGAGTCATGTGATCGAAGAGAGTGACAACATTACAGCACGAGTCGAATATTTTTTATATAAAATATATTTTGATAAAATATTTAAAATTTATAAATAATTCTATAATATGAACTATTGAAACCGTTGTACCTTTTTAAGGACATATTTAATAGTACGGAACCCAATATAGTAACGAAGTATTATATAGTAATGGTATTTCGGAAATTGATGACATCTCTGGTGTTAAGGATAACTCGAAAAGTAGGTGTATCTCGTGTATTAATATCATATTGAAAATTAAGGATATCTCAGATATATAAGTAACTTTTGAAGGAGCCAGAATTCCTTTTAGAAATTTAAATATACGGATAATATACGTGAACACGTCTATCACGTGTAACTTATAAGTGGTCACATGTCATAATATACTCCTCTCGATATCCATAGTAATCACGTGAGTAGTATAGGCCGGTTAATTGTACACAAAGGGGTGAGGAATACAAACACTTTATCTCGCTAGGGAAGATTTTAATAGTTTCATTTTCAGTTTTCTAATATTTTCTAGCCTGTTGTCTTTTGAGCTAAAATATACAGCTTCTGTTTCTTTCTGTGTGTATCAAATATACATATTTCAAAAATATAATATATAATAATATATAATATCATGATGTACATCAAATAACTTACCTTATGATTTGAATAATTTACAGAAGACGTATCCGAATGAATATCATATTTATTATCTTTCAAATGGCTATAATAAGTGTAAAGTTAATTTGTATAACATAATAAACATAATTAAGTTATATAATATATTTGATAATACTAGTTATACTTGTCAACATTTAGAATATTATGTAGGAGTTATTGTAATGATCACATAACATCGCTATTAAAGTCAATACCGTCATGACTTTTGGAAAGAATGCTATTTTATATATCACATCAGAGATATTATAATATGTATGTGAAGGGATCTGCCTATCAGCCCAGACATTATGCAATGCATCTATACTATTTTTGTGGTCCTCTTTTATTTTTTATATATATATATATATGTATTATCCCCCTATATTATACCATTTCCGTATTACCGATCGTTTACTATCATATGAATGCTGACATAAAAATATTGCCATTAAAAAGCTATTATGCTGCTATTATGATTCTATTAATTTATAATATTAGTATGCTGATTTATATGAAGTATGTTTATTAGAATAGTAATAAAATAGCAGCATAATAATAGCATAATAGACATTTAATGGCAACATAATAACAGCATAATAGCATGAAAAATTAATAGCATCTTAATAGACTTATAATGGCAACATAATGGCAGCATAATAGCACAATGTAAACATTTGAGGCTATTATTGATGCTATTATGAGTCTATTACTGTTAGCTGTGATGAAATATATACATCTATGATATATCTTGGAGTTACTCTTGACATCACTTAATTCAAATATGAATTCACTTAATTCCTATAGCGAATATAAAATCTGCTAATTTCCATATTTTTAAAATCCATCGTATCACGATCAATGTTACTCTCCCAATAAATATCATATTTATTAAATATATATTACTCTATCGACTACTTTTCCACTGAAATCTACTATCGCAAGATACCATCGTTTAAATTATACCATATTCAACCCAATTCAAACTGACTAAATTAATCGATTCAAATCAATCAGTCTAGTAACGTTTTACTTAACCTTATCGCAATCCAGTCTCATATAAAATTACATTCCCTCCTCCAACTTCTTCAACTGCATCATAATAATTACCACCATAATATTATTTAACTGACCTCCTTTCATTATGATGTCCCTTAAATTATCATAATAAATGACTAGCATTTAGTTACCCTTTCCATATAACATATCTTAAATATCATATGAGAATGTTTATTTATTCCATCCTTGTGGAATTATCTCCCATCTATTATCGGATAAATATGTTTCTATTATTCCTTTAAATCATCTTAAATCTCACCTCTCCTATGTTCAATGTAATCATATTATATAATGTATTTATATACATACTTACAGATATTGTAGGTATGTTACTAATTCACATTTAATAGTTATCATTAACATTTAAACACGTATATATATATATATTTAATACTAAATTAAAATATAATTATAATAATAAATTAATAAAATATATTATAAACACTATATTGTAATATATGTATGTAATACATACTATAAATATAATCTCACCTATCGCTCGATGATATAGATAGATTCAGAATGGATTCTTTTCTTTTTCTAATTTCAGCCAGCAATAACTTATCTTTGTCGTTTATTTTACTTTTCGAAGTGAATTGTTTTGTTTGATTCTTCAGCATCTTGATCTTAGCTTGGATTTCCGTCGTTCTTTGCATGGTATCAGTCTACATCCGTGTATTATACCGTACATTTGTTATTCAATATTAATAAATATGATTTACGTTACATAAACACAGATCGTGGGTTAACAGAATACTGTATGAATGATAGCTTATGTACGACGTATTCGGTGTATATGTATTGTGTCTTTTAAATATAATTAGTAATTATTTATAAATATTAGTATAATACTAATACTAATATATATATATATATATATGATGATGATGATGAAATAAGGTTTATTATGCACTGCTACAAATTGATAACAACCCTCGTAAGTAATAAAAATAACACACACAAAAACGGAACAAAATGGAAGTAATAAGAACGAAATATAAAATAATATGAGATAATAATAATATAATGAAATTAGATAGAGGATATATATGACTTGAGGTTGGTATTGAAGGATGTAGTGGATTGCATATATCGTATAGATGAATGCAGTACATTCCATAGATATGGAATAATGTAAGATGTTGAGCCTTTCTGGAATTTAAGATAAGATAGCTTTAGAATAACGAGATATATACTGGAAGTTGAATTTTTATATGGTGGTATATATATAAATAATATCTAAAAAATGTATGAATATCTAGAATATTTCTAAATTACACTGAAATAATATATCATTTATATGCTTATGATATTATTATTATTTTAACAACAAATAATTCCCGTTTAAATAATTTTATCATTTATTTACACAATTAGATGACAACTACAATTACTTATTTCTTAACTCAAATATATTACATAGTTAAACATTTCTAATAAAATATCTCACTTTCACACAATATATTTAGATGACACTATAATATCTCCACAATACTCTACAACATATTTAGGAGTAACACTGACAAGTGACTTAACTATGAATACACATATTCATTGAATAGCGAAATCAACGACTTCTCACCTCATTGAACTATGCAAAAAGGAAATATCTACCATATAAAACAGTCTATAGACTATATGTATACCTATTAGCGAATGCTTTAATTTATCCAGATTTGACTACTGCTCAACTTTACTTAATAATTCAACTAAATTATAACTACTACAACTAGACCGAATTATAAAATCTACTTGTAGTTAATAAACTCGACTTATTTGTAATACATTTTAAGTGTATAACTTCTCTATTTCATCGATAGTGTCTTCTTTGTAAAAAAAACCAATTGAATTACGAATTAAAACACGACTTACTAAATTAATAGATACTGTTCTTTACACAAAATTCTCCAACATACTTAACTGACCTACTTCATTTAAATACTCCTATACGACCACTAAGAAACCCTAACTCAGAGATCCTAACGTTTACCTATTATCAACAGAAAACAACACGGTGGATGCTATTATCGGTATATTGGTACATCTGTAGAAGCACGTATGCATGCACCAATCTTCCAGACGATATACGCACTATACAAGCTTATATCTCAGAAACGATACCCTTAAATACTGCCACGCGTAAGATGTTTATTTGACGCTTATATTATAATTTATAATGCATTTTATTTTTGTTTTTATTTTATTCTTTTTATCGACAGAATATGCCGTATATATATGCCTCTCCTTTATATTTTTATTTTTCGTTATACTATTACTCATATACTATTTATTATTTTTATTATTATTATTATTATTGTTGTTATATATAAGTAATATACTACTTAAAACACATTCGAGAAGAGTGCTCGCTATTATATTTCTGTATAATAAATCATCATCATCATCATATACAAGAATTACTGAGTTTATATATATATAGTAGCGTATACGCGTGTATTTGTATATGTGTGTGTGATGCATTAAACATAAGCGTATATATGAATACATATGCTCATACACATCAGTATACATATATAAATATATGCATATATATATATATATATATATATATATATATTTATGCATATAATAATAATAATAATAATATCAGATTCAGTTGATAACCGAGATCAAAAACCCAGGTATGGTATAGAAGTTCTATTGAACTTATCGAGATACCAACCTGCTCTTGGTAATGAGAGAATTAATACAAAATGAATAAATACAAAATGAATAAATATAAATAAATATTTTACAATTCTATATTGTTCATTCGTGTTCTGTCTCATAAAAAAAGCAATACAATAAAATTAAATATATCTCTCGATACCAAGAAATTATCATGTATATAACAATAAAATATAATAAAAATATATAATAAAATATTTAAAAATGTAAAAAGATACTAAAATAATAAATAAGTTAAACTATAAAAATCAAAGAAAACTAAAGACCAAAGGCTACAGAGATAAAAAATATGTATACAATACGAACAATTTAAAAGAGCTAAAAAGAAGAAAAGATGATCATGTAAATAAAATAACAAACAATACAGATAAGGTGTAAGTGATTAAATATAACTATTTAAAATCATGTTTTTAATATGTATTGTAAAAGTATTCAAATTCGTCAAAGATGATATGGTTGTATTTAAAGAATTCCATAAATATGCGCCTTTGTAACGAATACTAAATTTATCATGATCAAATCTTATTTTTGTTATTAAGAATGTTCTATTTAACCTAAAAGTATATAAAGAGCAATTATAGGTAAATATCTTACAAATTGAACTATGCAAATAATGCTTGTTATATATTCTAAACATATATTTATAAATGGATATATTTATTATATCTTTACTTATATTTCTATCTATGTAGTAAACTAAGTCCATAATAAAGTTTATTTTTAATATTATTTATTTGCATTTTCCAATTACGATTTTCGTCAATTAAAATACCTAAGAATTTAAAATTAGTTGATTGTTTTATGGCTATATTATTTATTTTGATGTTCAATTTATGTTTAACTCTTGTGCGATGGAATAAAATTAATTTTGTTTTATCAATATTAAGAACTAGCTTATTACCACAAAGCCAGTCACATATTAAAACTAAAGTAGAATTTATTTCATTTTCTAGATCATATAAATTATGAGACTTAAATGTTAAAGTTTGTCATCAGCAAAAAGAGTAAAATTGCATTTATTAGTTATATTAGGTAAATCATTTATGTACATTAAAAATAATACTGGTCCCAAAACTAAACCTTGTGGTACACCACATTTAATCGGAAGTATTTTAGAATTGGTATTATTATAGATTACGTATTGATACCTGTTTGTCAAATAGCTTTTTAATAATGACAAAGTGATACCACTGAAACCATATATATGTAATTTTTTTAATAAAATGTCATGATTAATAGTGTCGAAAGCCTTTTTTAAATCAATCGATATTGTGGATATGAATAATTTGTAATTTATATTCAAGTAATCGATATAATTTATCAAAGCATCACATGTTGATATAGATTTTTGAAATCCAAATTGAGAATTGTTTATTATGTGTGTTTGTATATATATATATATATATATAAAACACATACGCACAGTGTGCGTCGCACACCATCGATATAAAGAAAGTGTATAAGCAATTGACTCACGCAATGCATGTAAAAGATAGATACGTGAATGACACTTTTATCAATAAATTAACAACATGGTATCAGTGATTTTGATTGGTTATTAGTCATATTATATATGTCAAATATATTTAAAAGTAGGCTTTTCGTCGAAATAGATTAAAGTGACTTCTATCTATATCAATGGATTTAGATTATAAATATCAATAAAATAGTATGATATCTTCAATTTAAATACACAAAATTACGAGGAATATTGATATAATATATTTTAAATATATAATTTTATTTTTAGTATAGATAGTACATTAAAATTGCTAGTAATAAAATAAATATTATAAATAAAAAGTAGTGGGCCAGATAGTGGGTTTCGACTGCAGCGTCCGTAGCGGATAGTGTCATACACTACATTCAATAGCTTATCCACTTTCTTTATATCGATGATGCACACACACACGCGCGCACACATACACATACATGGGTGATATTAACACTAACATATCTCCTACCGGTCTGCTTATAGTCTGCGTTATAGTTGCGTGCACTGTTGCCTAGTTCCATGGTGGCAGTGGATATGTTACCGTCCGAGGACATAACCTTGCATTCTATCTGCGCGGGAACCCGGTCAACGCGCATGTTCTCCGCTGCTCGACGTTTGTCCTTCGCGTAGCGGATCATCTTCTCGTTGACTCTCTTCATCTTCTCCTTCATCTCATCGCAGATACGAGGTACGGCTACCACCCGTTGCTCGCTAGTCTCCGCTGTACCTCGGCCCACTTCTATTTCTGGTAACGCCTCCTTCCCCGCCCTTGTTGCGGCTTCTTCTTTCCGCTCGCGTCTAGATCTAACCTCTGACCAGTATTTGTCACGCCCCTTTTTTCTGTATATTTCTTCGAGTTGCGCGGTATCCTCGCTAAGCGAATGATGTCCTTCAACATCCATGGACGTAACCTCCTCGCTGTCAGGTTGCTCGATACCTGTACGTGTTATATCTATCGTACCCTGCTCACCACCTCTATTCGTCATCCTCATCCTAGTCTCCTCGCTTCCTACAAGTTCTACAGTATCCGTATTATCCGTCTTCCTTTCTGCTCTCCTCATCCCATGGGATACCCCGGCATCGGTCTCCCTTTCCCCGCCCATCATCCCACGAGACACTGCGTTGTCGGTCTCTCGAATCCCGTTCCCCATCTCCATCTCACGTGACACTACGGTATCCTCTTCTCTGTCAGCCTCCAGCGCATCTTCGTAATCGTAGCTATGGCCGGAGCGGAACTCGTACCTCCGGGTAGTTGCGCTCCTACCGGTGGAATGTCGCCGCACCGTGTCGCCTCTATCGCCGGGTATACTTCGTCTAGCCCTAACGGGGGAACCACTAGCGTCACGAGGTTTAGACGAGGTCGCTTTAACGGGGCTACGGACCGTCCGTTTGTTCCGTAGGATAGGTTCCGTACGTACTTGGTGGTCTACGTGTGTCCGATACTGATCATCCCGTTCGCCCGTTTGGTGGCGCTGCTTCAGTTCCGGTACAGATTTAGAGGTCGCCATCGTACTTCGCGTCTCACTTCTTTCTCGCGATTTCTCTCGTTGTGTTTCTCGTGATTTCTCACGCAATCTCGTCGATTCGGAAACCTGGAATCTCACTAATTGTTGAATGCTCTTCGAAACCCTGCGTTTCACCTATTGTAATATATGTTGTTATGTTAACATGTATTATACTTTATTAGTTACGTACTAGTATGATATCGTAGTTCTTGTGTTAACTCACTTCAACTATAAATATACTGACATCCACTATAGTTGTATGTATTATACATACATTAACATCGATAGAAAAACATCATTCATAAATAAATCTAAATATATGTATAATATGTTAACAAAATATACATAGCTATGTGTCATCTAACTATATGCATATATCATATACGTTATATATTACAAATATATAATTTATGTTTTATATTATTATATAGAAATTCGGATACTATTATATATAGATATATCCTAGATATAATTTATAAATAAAATAAATGTGCAAATAGAGAGAGAGAGTTGGATATAGAGAGATATATAGGGGTATAGAGAGAAATAGAGGGATAAATAGATAGAGAGTTAGAGTTAGCATTATAAAGTGAGATAATGATAGATAGTATCTATTAAATACCTACATATTCATAACATATAAGAGTGAGAAAGTACATATAAATTTATTTATAAATAGTATGATCTAATCTATAGAATATAAGCATATACTTAATGTATACATATGTTAATGTATGTTATATACTATAGTCTATAGATTATAACGTATACAATATATATGTATTGATTCATAATTACTTCTAAGTTATTTAATTGCTTAAATATCTTGACCGAACTACTTAAATAGTCATAGGTTGTGATTGATCATATGTACGATATGTTTACTTTATATACGTAACTAGATACTGACGGACTTAGAAGTATTATATGTATATTACATTACTCGTTTTAATACTGAATATGTACACACTTGATGGCAAAATGCAGAGCACAATGCCCTTATATAGGTAACTAAGGTACGGAGTTACCACGGTAACTGTAGTGACCTATTTATCCTTCGCGCTCTCTATATAGAACACCTGGCGGCGACCCCTGATAGCGATGTTACCATGGTAACCTCGTGTCACACGCGTTTACATACATGTAATTAGGAACGCGGGCATCGTTATTCAATATATGTTAATATTGCATACTGAATCGTTTATTCTTATTTTGTATATAGCCTTACGAGAATTCTTAAATTTAGTTACCTTTATAAATTATTTATTCTAGAAATGTGAACATCACTATTCTGTAACTCGCTAATGTACCTCCCATATCGTATTAGTGCGTTACTATAAGTAACATAATCCAGGACGCCTAACATTAATACTTAGCGTTAAAGTTACAGCGGTATATAATAAAGCAGAGGTCACCCCTATTTTGGAGAAACTCGCTGATCTCCGGTATAAGATATAACACATTAGGTTGTGAATTCTCGTTACTTTTACCTGAAAGTATGCACAACATATGTATGAGAAATCAAATAATTCTTACATGTATTTCCATATGTACAAATTCAAACAAGAACTTGAAACATATGATTGACTGAATACACATATATGTGTATATAACTATAATTTATATACACTATAATGCATACCTATACGTATATATATATATATATATATATATATATATATATATATATATATATATATATATATATATATATATATATACTTAAACATATATCTTCATGTTGCTTAGAATTGCTTAACCCTTAATATATATAATCTGAATTTATTTATCGTTATATATATATATATTATATATATAATATATATATATGTGTATATATGTGTATATATGTGTATATGTGTGTGTGTGTGAGTGTGTGTGTGTGTGTGTGTATGTAATCGAATGTACTATTAAATACAATATGCATTAATACTAATGCATTATACGGCTATATTACGATCTCTCTCAAGCATTCACACGTGTGGCGGTAACCTTGTCAGCTTTTTTCAGACATAGAGATTGCGACTGTATCGTAAGGTCAAGTTGTTGATCCCTGTTCGCGTAGTTATCCACATCGGCGGGGTCAGAGTTCAGCTGAGTGACCTCTACGTCGGTAGTATCCGGTGTGCATTCCTCGTCGTCGTCGTCCGATATCGTCGTGTCATCGTCTTCCGGTGTTATCGCTATCGGTGGTGTTACGTCATAGCGTGTTAGACCACGTGCTTATCGCTATCGGTAGTGTTACGTCATCACGCGTTAAACCACGTGGTTATTGCGTAATTGTGTTACGTAATCGCGTTAAACCACGTGGTTATTGCGTAATTGTGTTACGTCATCGCGTATTATACCACATGGTTATTCCATAATTGTGTTACGTAATCGCGTTAGACCACGTGGTTATTACGTAATATTGTGTGTAGCAAATTGCATTCATATGATCCGTACAATAATGTCCTTGTCGAATACTACGTGTTCGCACCACAAATAACATGTTTATTGTTTACGTAATAATATGAAATATATGAAATCTGAGTTGTGCCGTGTGAACGCGTTCGTAGGTAATCTTCACACACATTTCACGAGACAAGTATTTTAGGGATTTCGTGAACACCATATTACAGTAGTAATAATAACTGAATGTAAAAAGAATCTCAAATATAGAATACCGTATTACATTTAAAATTCTAGCTATACCTCTTTCTTCGGGTATATGTTATACATAGAAAACCTATTCTTAAGTTATTCTGAGTGTATTACTTAATTCCATATATGGAATAAGTATAATTACATATATATTATATAGCTTATATATTATATAGCTATTTATTAAAAAGTTATGATAATATATATAGAATATGTCACATTAAATTTATATAAAATTTAAGAAATTATTTATATAGTTAACTATAAAATAACAATACAATTCTGAGTATCTTTATCGATATAAGGAGAGTATACTATACAGTATACTCATATATAGTATACCCTATACAGTATAGCCATATATGGGGCTACAAACTGTTAATGTCTCATAAGTTATGAGATACGAGTCATAACTCTTCAATTATTTAATTATAATGTTTTTGAATGAAGACTTGTAATGTATTATGTTATGTAATATTGGCTAACTATATTTATAAATACTACAATATAACTACTATTATATATAATACACAATTATTCATAATAGCATATGTATTCAATTATAATTTACTTTTTTAAATATGTTTACAAAAAATTAGAAAACTATACCATTTGTATTAATTTAGAAAACAATTTTATCGATTATAATAGTATAACAATAATAAAAATTGAATTTAAATCATTAATATTAATATGTTATGGTTATTAATATACTAACTTTTCTTTAATTCAAAACTTGTATTTTCAACATTACTTTCTTTATTTTGTGCTGTACTAATAACATATATTTAGGTTAATTAAATTGATTAAATAACTATTACGTAATATCTCACCTGTCAAAATGTTTGAAGGAATGCAACTCATTTTGTTTACTCTTTATCTCATCGTCCAAATTCTCTATTTCACTCTGAATAATAATTAATAATACATAATAATTACTAGTAATAACATTATTCAATTTATCTAATCTAACCTATATATCGTTTTTTTTCATTTTAAATAAATATATTCATTTAAAGTGAAGTATTATTTAAATGCATTTGAGAAGAGACACAATTATAATATATGTTATATATATTTGTTTTATTTATATAAATTTATTTATCATTATTTATAATAGTATAATATTAATATTCATAATAGTTATTTAAATATGTTTATTTTGTTAAGTAAGTATTTATGCATCTACTTAGTTAGTATAGTGTGTATGCTATATACTGTATGTTATACATATGTATGCATGCTTTAATATATTTAATATTCTTCAAATATAACCATAATTATTATATGCGGATTTCAGTTAAATTGAATTTATATTATTACTTAATTTTAATAAAACAAATGAATTTATCTTACAACTAATCGCATACTAATATGTAATTCTTATGAACTGGACTATCTCTTAATGAAATGGAATACCCCTTACAGGGGGCGAGTGTTAACGCGGGTTAACCTCTATATCTTAAGCCATGGGTTTATCACATAATTGTCACTCGTATTTTTATTATTTGAATAAGTGAACTAAATATTATCTCTAGAGATTTCCAATATTAAATATTTATATTTCAAATTAAACAGTTTATACATAACAATACTTAGAGGTTCGTCTTCTTTGAGATAATATTTATATGTAAATATAAATATATTTTATATATATAAACTGTCTATATATTTACAGTTTTATAAATAGTTTAATTTATATTATAGATTTAATTAGTAGGATAATAGCTATACTTTATTGAAATTCGAAATTCTTATAATATATTCACAGGAGGTACCTCGATATTAAATTGTAATATTGGTAATGTATTATGCATATATAAGTATATATAGTCCAATATAGAACAAAATAGAAAAGACTAAAATAATATTATATAACAATTATTGTTAAACAATATATGCAAATTTGAAATTGTTGATATAGATTATACTAAAAATTATAATAAAAAATACATTTATTATAAAATGAAAATTTCTAGGAAACACAATAGATTCAAAACTAAATTGATTATTATAAAAGTTGAATAAATCTGGTATCCACTTGGGGAACACTTATTATTACATAGTTACTTTTATTAATGTATATTGTTAGTTTTGTATTATTACATAATACAAAACCAAAATCAAACTTAAATTTATTGTATTCATTATCACTATGAAATTATTTCTATTTTAAATAAAACAATATTAATGTGTGTAAATCTATATATAATTAACCTTAATGATCAATATTTAGATAATAACTATTAAACTTAAGTTTATGAATATCGAATTTATATTTTATTTATATGTGTATATTTGTGTTACAATATGTAACAATAACATCCCTTATATTATATATTTTATAAAATAAATATAACTTGTAATTGATAATTATCAATATTTGAATACGAATAATCATTTTATAAAAAGTTACATACACTTTTTTTTAAATATACATTAATTTCTACATTTTATTAAATTAACTGTGACTCGAATATTTAACCCTTTAACGTCATTAATCGTCACTTAATTGTTATAGAGTTATACTATTCCTTGTAACATATTCATTACAACTTATATATCTGTTGGATAGCTGATATAGAGGGTAGTAACTATGTATTTATGTTTGATTATAATATTATAAATATTAGCGCATTCAAATATTTATATCCGTAATAGTATTATTAATATTAAAATTACAATTCATATTCACTATTATAAATTGTAAATTTAATATTTAATAAATTATATATAAAATACGCTAATTCCAATTCATGTGTATAAATAATTATAATTTCGATACTTAAAATATATCGTTAATATAAATACAATAATGTAATAATACATAACAATATTATTTTCCTATGAATATTTATGTGAATTACTATTATAAAATCTCATATTATAATATTGATTATTCAACTAAATGTAGTTAAATGATGGAGGCTAACGTTCCCTATAGGTTCACTATATATAGTGCTATAGAAATATATGTGTAGTTATATCTAAGCATTCTATAGATACATAATTAATTGAGATAATTATTATTTTTTTTTGTATTCAAAACATGCTTTCCTCTTTGGTATATATAATTTCTCTTTATAAATATAATTAATTTATAATGGTATATAAATACTCAACAATAATTTGAGAAATTTAAAAAAGTTATAAATAAAATACTAAAAATGGATAATATGGAATACAAATTATTGTTAAATACAAATATTAAATATATTTTAACTCGTACCTCCCATAAAATAAGTAATTTGTATTACGAATATAATAATAATTTAATAATATAATATGTATAGATGATCACAGTGGTAAACCTTGTAATTAATGAGCTCCTGTTTCCATTTCATATTCTTGTATATATATATTATCGTTATATATCTTATCATATGTGTAATTAACAAATATAATAATTTAATTAATTATATAATTAACTTTATAAATACATACATATATGTATATATATACATGTATATGTATACAAATAAATATGTATATCCATTGAATACTATGTACACAAACATACATATATATATATGCATTTATTTAGCACAACAACATAATGATAACACTTCTCGTTGTGTACTTAAACACTCAATAATACAAATACAAATAACAATAACATTAAAAGAACATATAACCGAACAATTGTATAGTACGAATAAAAAGAATAATAATAATATAATGGGAGACATATAACAAATATAAATATATGTAGAAGGTTTAATGTAGGATTTAAGTTTGGTAGTAGAGAAGTGTGAAAGTGTATAGATCAGATCGATAAATGAAAGTAGGACTATACATTATTTATGTATCTTATTTATTAGAGTTTGATCAGTGATAATATTATAAGTTATTATCCACAGTTATTATTGTGTATGTAAGCGAATATAGTAATCAAAGTTTGAAGTTGAAATATTTGCAAAAAATAACAAAGGTATAGTAATGATAAATAAATAATAATACGACATTTATAATAAACGTTACATATACTTTACATACATTCCTATAACTGTATACCGTTACCGTTATATAACTAATGTACTAACTATTTAGAAGTTAACATGCTTATATAATTAATTATAATTAATAAACTATAGGTTAACTCCTAGTTAAGTAGTTACTTACTTAGTTAGTTAGTTAGTTAGATAATTAGTTACCAACATTACATAATAATAAAAACCTTTTCTTTAATCTGAGCTGTAGCATTTCGTATATCCATGACATGGCGTTCCGCCTCGTAGATCTGTTTCTCTAAATGTACGCTTTCATCTGCAGGCACAGTATGTGGTGGGGGTTATAATGGGTGGGGGTTAATCACAATATTATGGGAGTTCACCACCGCGGTTGAACACCTCTTACCTCACTTATTACAGTATCTTAGCGCACATCTTACAATGTATATTACCATATACCTTACTTAATTACTTACTTACTTACTTACTTACTCACTCGCTTACTAACTCAATTACTTACTCACTACGTTACACGCTATGTTACACACTACGTTACACACTACGTTACATACTACGTTACACACTACGTTACTCACTACCTTAGTCCCTTGACCGGATGATCTATTGGGGGAAATGAATCGCTGCAACACAAGTTCTTCTCCAGCCGCCACGATTCCATGTAGCTTCCACTAGTTTGGTCGGCTGCATTGCTTACCCCGTCTATTCTTCTATGTTAGTCATCCAGTATTTTCTAGGTCCTATTCTTCTTTTACCAACCAACAAACATATACCTGACCGTGCGTTATAAATAATTATATAAACATACTTATAACTGCATTATTAATATATATATATGTATATTTGGCTAACATAAACTCTATAATTAATCTGTATTACATTGATATACTTCACATTACAATATCCCCTATTATATTCCTTCCACTAAATATCATAATCAATGATTTTAATATTCCTTATGCTGATAAAGTTAGAAATATTGACAAATTAATTGAATCCCTTCTAACATGTCATATCTTCCCTTTCACAGCCAATGAACTGCATTCAATGGAACACAGCATACGCCCCTTTACTACCATCAAACTTACCGTCACATACCTATTCTACAGTGTATTGATTATTATGCATATTATATCAAGATGCCTCATTGTGATGTATTATAAGTAAACTCAAACACCTTGAAAATGCAGCTATTAGCTAACATACCTAACCATTCCAGATAACATGTATCCCTCCTAAGAATCAAATTGCATTAGTTGCCTATTATATCCCGTATACTTTATACTACCAGCCTTACAATGCATATAGCTATAGATAGTATACTCATCACAACACACCCGACTATCTTGCTTACTTACTCCATCCAATGCAACTGTACACGAACAAAGATGTGTAAACAAATAACAATTATAAACTCTGGTCCTATAAATCCAATATCTTCCCAAAATAAATATTTCTCCATTCGTGGTCCAAAAATACCACAAATATTACCATGCGTGATACAATTTAGCATACCACATATATTAATACATAGCTTAACATATGTCTTTCCACATATATTAACACACATCTTATTACATACATTACCCAATAGTTTATCACACTATTTACTTAAAACATATCTAACCATACGTATTATATTACATCTTACCATACATTATAATTCATCTATATTATAACATGCATACACATCTCAAATTAAAACACATTTAAACTCGAAATATCCCTATTTGGCACATAATGTATACACTATATCATATTGTTATTGTTATTGTTATTTTTATTTGGTGGAGTCCTTTCATCCCATCCAGAAACTTAGATGAAGTATTTCACTTATAACCATATATGGCTCTAATGTCCTTTCGAAGCCGCTCCCATGTTAAGGCATCCATGGTTTTAACGAGAGCCGATCATTTATGTATACACAATTATATAAGATCACTTCTAAATAATATTTTAAGACCCATTTTATAAAATTAATTAATGGTCCGGACGAGGCTCGAACCCGTGTCCAACTGCTTGTGTGTCTGACGCCTTAGCCACTGAGCCACACAGGCAGTTATATATATATATATATATATATATATATATATATTGTAGATAGAAATATATCAAATACTACTTTATTATATGACTAAATAAATAAAGTAAAATATCTAATAAATAATAGTGATTGATTTAATAGTTATATATGTTTAATATATATTGCACTATTAAACAAATCCTTAACAATTAAATAATCCTTAACAAATCCTTAACAGCATAATCATCATGGAGATTCAGTACATTGCAATTCAAAAATATGTCTACCACAACTATATTGATTTCAAAAAACTGTTGGTAGATAATTGCATAAAGTTTTATAGAGCTGCATATCAAATTTCGGCATATCACAAGAAATTATAAATATAATAGAATCATTATATGCTAATTCAAACAGTGCGATAATACTCAACAACATGACCAGAGACTTTTTCCAAACTACAGTTGGAGTAAGACATTGTTGTCTACTGTCGCCTGTGTAATTCAATATTTGTCTGCAACAAGATACACTACAAAGCAATAGCTATCGGTGGCATAGAAATCAGCAATATTAGATTTGCCAACGATATTGATCTTATCGCAGGTGGCAATACTGAATTACAAGAACTCACAAATAGACTTGTCGAAGCTTCCAAAGAATATGGGATGGAAGTGAGCAAAGAGAAAAGTAAGTCAATGGTAAATAATGAAAATGAAAATGTATCAATCTCTATGAACGTCACGCTACTTGAAAACGTAAACACCTTCAAATATATCGTTGTGACACTAAAATCTGATGGAGCAAAATCAGATAATGAACTACGAATTCGGTTAGCTACATCTACGTCGGCAATGGTGAGACTCGGACAAATATGGAACAGCAAAAATATTACTTTTCATGTCAAATATAATTTATACAAGTCACTAATCTTATCAATACTGCTATACGGGTGCGAAACTTGGACCATAACGAAAAGAGAGGAACAAGTGATATAAGCATTCGATAATAAAGCCCATAGAAGACTATTATGTATAACACATCGCCAACATAATACTAATATTTGTCCGAGAAATAATATTAAACCAGGTCTGTAAATATGAACCTATCCTTAGCACTATAAAACTAAGAAAGCTTAAATATATAGGCCACATTTTTCGACACGACATCTTGGCTAAGACAATTCTGCAAGGCGAAATAGAAGGTACTAAAGTAAGAGGAAGACCGAGGAATAACTGGATGTCAAATATACATAAGTGGACAAAGAAACCGACATGTGACCTACTACGAAATGTAGACGATCGAGAAGGATGGAGAAGATTTGTTGTGAAAGCGAGCGAGATGATTCCCCCTACGATTCAAGAGTCACTAATATATATATATATATATATATATATTTTTTTTTTTTTTTTTTCGGACAATGGTTAGTTAATAACCAGAGCCAATTATCCCATTTATTAGCGAAAACATATTAATAAAAATATGACGAAGTAGGCAAGGGAGAGGCCAGGTAATTAAGGATATTACAATAATCCATTGCAGCAGTATTTGCGATAAATATTTAGACTGCCTGTCATGACACGAATACTGAGTAGCGTAATATCATGCTTCCTCAGGCCTAACGAATATAGGTCTTTAGACGTTAGGGATGAGGGTATACCACGCCAGTTCCAACAAGAGGCACTTAGTTTAGCCTGCTTTGCACCAGTAAGTTGTTTTGCGTAGGAGAGTATTTCAGGTTTGTTATAGTAGTCAGTTTTGTGTCGGTAATTAGTATCGGTATCTATTGTATCAGTTGAGATTTGCGTATCTATAATATAAACAATGTCATTTCGGTAAGCCAGTAAGTCAGGTTTGCGTAAACCAAGTTGTGTTCGTATGTGTGGTTCCAGTATAGTTGTAAATTTGTACTTATTAAGTAGAGTGATTAAAAGAGCGTTAACATAATTATGCCTGTGAATAATGTTATTATAATTAAATCTACAGGTCTGCATAATATGATTTAGGCAGTCATATTTATAATTACACCCTCGCCTTAAACAGTTTGTATTTAAACTTGGAAACATACGTTTACATCTGTAATGTGTATATAGTAGACCGTGCTTTAGCTTTACCATATCTACAAAATCGCGACCAGAAAACATCTTTATAGGAGAAGTTATCCAATTATTAATAAAAGGACTATGCGTGCCTAATTCTAAACCCTTGCCATCGACAGAATTAAATAAATATATTGAATGATATTTATTTATGGAGGTGTTATCAATAAACGTGTATTCATCGTATACTCGAGGTGTAGACCATTTTAGAATAACACTATCGGGAAGAGTTTGAATAATAGTGTCATCATTCCTTCTAATGGATGAAATCCTTTTTAGCCGCAGCACCGGTATTGCCAGAAAAAGACGAGTGATAGCTATCCCACAGACACTACTAGGTGCGTAGAATACACCGAGTGAAGTATCTGAAGGTAGTCGAAGCCAACGTCTGACGAACACCCGAATACTTCTATCCATCGTTTTTAATGAATTTAAATAGACGTTAGAGAAAGTCAAGGTATGAAGCATACTTGGAATTAGATGATTTTTGAGCATAAACAATTTTTGTTGGGGTTTTAGAGTAGATTTAGATATTGCCAAGAGTTTCGATGTGAGGTCATCATTAATTGAATTATTTTTATTATCCAAAGCGCCTATGTTGATGCCAAGATATCTATAAGTTTCTTCTATATTTAGCGCTTTAATTGTAGAATTATCAATAGATATAAAACTATATGGGTTACATATCCATTGTTTTTTATTTGGGTTAATAATTATATTCAATGTAGCGCATTTTGATTTGTTAACGTTTAACCCACATTGAGCTAGTCTAAATAAAACATGATCAACTTGATATTGCATCATTACATCATCTTTCGCAAATAAAACCAGATCATCTGCAAATGCCATATGGCTTATTGTACTATTTCCTTGTAAATTAATACTACCTGGCATATTATCAGTTACATAATCTATAATGGAGTTAAAAAGAGCGGGAGACATTGGGTCACCTTGTTTTACTCCACGATTGACTGGTATACTAGGTGATACTCCATTTTTATATTTTAATTGAGTTGTACAATCAGAATAAGTATGCATGATATAACTTGTATACATTTTAGGAGTCCCTACTCTTTCGGCTAATGCAACAATTGAGTTGTGAGATACCGTATCAAAAGCTTTAGAAACATCCAACAAACACATCTTTAATGGGCGTAATGCATTTTTATGTTGATATATAATAGATTTAAGTAAAAAGATATTCTCAGCAATACCATCACGTCGAACAAAAGCTTTTTGCCGTGGATTAAGACTAATTGTGTTTTCAATTCTGCGTGCCAACATTTTATGGAAAAGTCTACAGAATATCGATGACATAGTTATTGGACGATAATGGGACGGCTCAGTACTGTGCTTAGTTTTAGGGATTAAATATATATGTGTGTGTGTATGTGTGTATATATTGATGTGTATAATTAACTCTTTCATATAAATAATATATATATATATATATATATATATTATGTTAATGTGTATGTTAATGTATGAGTGTACACATAAATAACCTAAATGTTTCTTTCTAGCATCATCTTGGTCGCCCTATAAGATAGTTTGATGTTATAATATGTATTAAAATGTTGTGTTATTAATTAAGATTATTACTTCTGTATATAAATATATAGAATTAAGCTATATTTATAATACATTATTTAACTATAATACAATATAACAATACAACTACTAGATATAATGCTATAGGTATCATAGAAAACTACATATTTGTATAGCAATAGTTACCCTCCTATTCGACCTGATGCAATGTCGCTTTTTTCTCGCTTTTATTCCAGTTAGACTCTGTAAAATCTATATCATTGTAGTATGTATCTTATATAATGTACCACGAATACGTAATGTTTATTGTATATTTATTAAATATTTAAATATATTTATATAGGAAACATAGGAAACACATAGGAAACACATACCTACAATTACTATCTATTTATTGTATTAATTATAAATTATTATTATAGAATGTATCTATATATCTTAAAAATAATATAATCAACAAAATAAAAGGTAACCAGTTAATATGTAGTATACTAGTTAACTTTTATTGTTTTGATTATATTAGTAATACCGTATACATTAGTGGAATAGCTTATACATATAATATACATGATTAGACAATAATATAAAGTAATATATATATACATATATTAATATAATACAATAACTAG
>OZ025241.1:37682073-37944573 GCA_964019155.1 Osedax fenrisi
TGGCAGTGCCTAAAACATTAGGTTACAGGTTACAGGTTACTACTATTACTACTACTACTAATAATACTACTACTACTACTTCTACTACTACTACTACTACTACTACTACTTCTACTACTACTACTACTACTAATACTACTACTACTACTACTACTAATAATAATAATAATAATACTACTATTACTACTACTACTACTTATATTAATATAGTTTATATTAATATTAATATAGTAGTAGTAATTACTACTACAACTACTACTACTACTACTACTACTACTACTACTACTACTACTAATAATAATATTACTAATACTACTACCAATACTACTACTAATAATATTACTAATAATATTACAAGTATTACTAATAATACTGCTAATTCTAGTATACTATAACGAATATTACTACTACTGCTACTACTACAACTATTATTAAGTAATATTAAATAATATTTAATCCCAAATAAATAATATTTAAATAATACTTGCATATTTATTAAATTTATACATTAATTATTAATATTAATTATTTAATTAATTCACTAATAATGTGTATTAAATTAAATGCAATATATATATATATATATATATATATATTCTATTATAATATATTCTATTATATTATTTAATAACGCTTTATAAGATGACATACTTTTTCCGTAATTCAGTATGATATCGTTGACTTTAGGGGCGAAATAGAGGATGACCGGAATGCAAGAGAACAAACAGAAGATAAAGTTGAGAACATTGTTTGTGGTGCTTTCGTATTCCCTCTCAGCTTTCGAGGCTTGCTACGGATTTTATTTTCAGAAGATGAATATCATGATATTGTGGTAGGAGTATTTAATGAATTACTATATACATTCACTATATAAGATTATGATTATTTCATGATATATGTATGATAATAAGTTATTACTAATACCTAAAGTTGTTATTTAAGAATAATTTTCTAGTTTTATTCTAATAAATAGTCTACAATAATCCTACTACTTAATAATTGTATCGTATTATCAGTATTGAATCATATTATTTTAAATTACGAACCCTCGCCATTTCGGAGTCATCAACTTTCACCATATCGAAATAGACATCTATCAGGTATGCGAGACCTGGTATAATGGTACCGTCCTGGATCGGAGGTTCTGCTTTGTTATCCGATTTGTCCGTTAGCCAATTTAATAAACTCGACATCTGTTTTAACGATTTACATCTATTATAAAGTTGTATTTCTAAAAGTATATATTAGTTATCTATATTATTATATTCTATAATATCGTATATCAACATGTTAAAATATCTAATTTATAATTAATACTTTAACTTAAATACAGTAAAGTATTATATTTTTAATGGATGTATTATGGGAAAGTAACCTATTACGGACATTTTAACAATAAATGGTCTTAACATTTTATGACTCATTATTTGTATTCAAAAATTACAATATATTTATATTATATGCATATAATCATGATTATAGATATTAGTGTGATTTTAAAATTGTATTAAATATTTTTATTCAATCGATAACTGGAATTACCGTATTCGTGAGTGACCCATGTCCGAATACGGACACCCTATATATCACTATATAAACTATATATTATTGATAAATCAATCAGATAAATTACAATTACATTATTTATAATTAATTTTATGAATAATTTAATATAATTTAATTAGTATTTAATTAGTATTTAATTTTTATTATTTTTTTAATTAATATTACAAGTTAAGTATCTAAATAATAACATTTTTAGATTTAGCTACATTTGTGGTATTAATATTATAACGCATGCGTTTTTATGAAAATCAGTAAAGTTCACACGCTGCGTTCTGATTGGTATAGAGTGTCCGTAATAGGGATTATATGTATGCCATCTAGATATATGCTTATATCTTAATTAATATTTTATAACAAATATAGCAATTATGTATATAATGTTTAGAATTATTTAGTGTTTGATAATATATTGTTATGTTTTATATCGATACATTTGTATATTCTTGAGAAGGTTTTAAGTTGAAATTTTTTTCATAAATTTAAAAACATAATTTAAAAATCAGTTTATTGGATACAAATAGATATACTTTAAGCTATTTATTTAATTATGAATATTTTATTCATTAACATTTTTTTTGTAGGATTTATGAGATACCGAGAATGTCTCTATTCAGTTACTTTCCACTAAATTTTATCTAACACTAACATATACATACCTATACTTATATCTAACTAGATATATACTTACACGTATATTTATATATATACTCTAGTGATATGTCGATTTTTTAATATATATATATATATATATATATCATATATCATATATGATAATGATAACTATATATGATGTAGGCAACGTCTATTCTGTAGTTGTAACTTATGCAGTTATTTACTATGGCAATTCGCGTATATCGAATAGTTACATTTCCACTAGTATATATTATATGTTACAATGTTAAACATAATACACAATACGTAATTCGTGTATACTATACAGTGTACAATGTACAATGTACCGTGTACAATGTATGGTGTACATATATGTATGCACAACCTAGAGCATGCGCATTACACTATAGTGTCACCGAGGACATACCTGAGGTCACCGAGGACATACTGTATACAGTATACAATACACAGTAATCGCGAGGAATTTATCATACATATATTCTCGGTGACCTCACATATGTCCTCGGTGACCTCAGGTATGTCCTATGTGACCTCAGGTATGTCCTCATCCCGTACTAATCGAGTGGCAGCAGTTATATATACGATATACCGTGTTATCTCACGTAAATATTGTACACTCTTTAATGGCCGTCACGCTCTATTACAGTAAAGAACGATAATATGTAAGTATTCGGAGATATGATATAGTAAACTTATGTTGTTTTATAATAACGAACCTTTAGAGTGTAGGTATAGTGTGTATGCGTATATTAAATAGTATATTTAAAGTAGATTTTATACAGTTATCAGTTAATGATTGTTATTAAATAATTATAATCTATTTAAAATTTTCCGATATTTGCATTTATTTTCATTTCTATAATATCGCTATTACAAAATATATACAATTATTATATATAATAAATTAATTGCTAATATATTATTTTAAAACAATATATTCATGCCTCGTTAAAATTTTATAATTCATTAAAAGTAGTGGTAATATTGTATTTATATTTCATTTTATATTAATTTTTATATTTAAAAATATTGTATATAATTTATTTTCATGTAAATAAACAATTTATAAATGAAAGTATTTACAAGGTGTTACTTTGTAAACAAACTATTATAAAATATATATTGTTCGTAAATGTTAAATCCGATTATTAGAGTTTAATTTAATAGTGTAATGGCGGATATATTAATCGGAGGAATGTTCAGAAGCTGTATTTAACTTATATTAAAGATAATATTAATGCAATAAAAACGTATATAATATTATTTGTCTTCGCCTAAAACTATATTCGTGTTATTATGTACTGCAAATGTCAGTTAATCTTCACCGATAGCACGTGACACATAGCAGAGCAACAGAGTTATCGTGATGAGTCATCGTTGTGGAACATACGAGTTTCCTATAGGAGTTACACTATTACATGCTTACATGCATCACGTGTGTGTGTGTGTCGTTAACACAGGATTAACGTTAAGGGGTATAATATGCTAGGAGATGGGTGTGAAAGGGTGATGTGTGGTATACTATAATAATACGGGTGATGTTATATCATAATTCGTATTCGACGCCACGTTCTATTTCCTTTATTAATCGTATCGATAAGCCTAACGATGAATAGTGTATATACATATGATCATATTTATAATTTAGTAGTAATTATCAAAGTACTTTACCTATAAGTTATTGACCAGGTTTAATATATTTATCTACATATTTTATCAAATCATGTATATATGTATACGGATCTTGTATCCTTTTTCCTCTATTAATATAGGTTACGGTATATTTCTAAATTATTCTATTAAAATAAGTCATTAAAATTATATGCATATTATGGATGTAAAATAATAAATCATTAAATAGTGTTACATCATCTAAACGCCTTAAACCGTCGATGCAGTCTCAGACTCTATAAAATGCATTGCTATTGACTCATGCTTATTAAAGGCATAATTTAAGTTTTAGTCTCAGTTTTAATAAGATCTATATAGTTTCAGTGTCAGTTACCAGAATCATTTTGTTGTATATAAAACGAAAATAATGTCATTACAATAAATAATACAAACAATCTGATAAGGAAAACAATCTCAGAGTATCAATTGATAAGATTCTAAATATGTTCATAAACGCAAAAGTCAAATCAGCCAACTATCAATTTCATAATATTAGATTACAAGAAAAACAATAACTATTAATACATGTAAAGTGTTAATTCAAGGCCTAATTATATCTATATTGGACTATTGTAACATACTTTTAATTAATGTACCTGCTTATCAGTTAATAGCATTAATTAAAATAATTCGATCATCAATGCGCGTATTATATAAATTACCACCAAGATCAATAGACGATACGATACAGTATATATACGTTATAACTATAACTTCATAACTATATATAGTTATAACTAAACTGATGCTACAACAACACCTACTACTAGTAGGCTATTACCAATCAATTGCCGCATTATTTATAAAGTACTAGTACTTTATAAAACACCAGCTGGTAACTACACATCTTATAGATATGATATTGATTATAGATTGAGAAACGGTTATATTTTGTAATTTTAAAATATTTTAAAATATGAGTGAGAAAGGATGAGTATATTATAAACAAAATAGCCACTTATCGATACAAATAATGATTAATATGTCATAATATAGGAAACATTAGTCAAAATATGGATAAAATATAAAAATTATGTTTAAAATGTAACTTCAAAAAATCATCATTTCGGCTCGATTATGTTTTGTAAGAGTATCATCTCGGCTCGGGCTCATTTTACTAGAGTCTTAGCTAGGCTCGGGTTCGTTTGGATAGAGCATCGGCTCGGCTTGGGCTCGTTTTTTACCGAAAATTAAAGTCTCGGCATCATTAATATCACTAGTAGCACATAACATGAGAAAATTAAAACAAATGGTTACTATAGTATACTATACTATAGTTACCTATAGGTAAATAGGTAGCATACAAATTATCCTATTTTTTTGACTTATTCCTACAACTCAATAACGACGAGACCATGCAATTGAGATTGCCTCCAATGTTGTCGTAATAGAGTGCAGAGAATCGTGCTTTTATTTGATAATGTGAATATTCATAAATTATTAAGTATATTAGAAATTCATAAATATACATGTATTCCTATAGTATCAACCAAGTAGGGTAAAGTAACCGAATACGGACAGTGCCCGAATACGGACACTCTCGGTATCTCAGAAACCATAAATCCTACAAAAAAATGTTTAATGAATAAAATATTCATAATTATAAAAATAGTCTAAAAAAGTATTTTTTATTTTTGAATTATATAAAATATTGCTAATATATCCAATATACTGATTTTTTTATTACGTTTTTAAATTTATGAAAAAAAATGTAAACTTAAAACCTTCTCAAGATTATACAAATGTATCGATATAAAATATAACATTATATTATTAAATAATAAAACATTCTAAAATTATATATATAATTTCTATATTTTGTATCAAATATTCATTAAGCTATAAGCATATATCTAGAGGTCATATAAGTTCCTAATACGGACACTCTAGATTTCTTAATACGGACACCCTATAACCAATCAGCGTGCAGCGTATGCACTATTCTAATATTCATAGAAATCGCGTACGTTATAATATTAATACCACCAATAAAGATAAATTTAAAAAAATTATTATTTAGATATTTAAATTATATTATTAATAAAAAAATAATAAAAATAAATAAATTATTAACTAATTAAATTAGAATACATTTTTCATAAAATTAATTATAAATAATGTAATTATAGTTTGTCTGATTGATTCATCAATAATATATAGTTTATCTATTGGTATATAGCGTGTCCGTATTATAACACAGGGTGTCCGTATTCGGACATGGGTACCGAATACGGACACCCCCGTTATATATAGAATTAAAAGATTAAATAAAATTTTAAAATCACAATAATATCTATAATCATAAAATATTAATATATTGTAATTTTTGAATAAAAATAATGAGTCATAAAATGCTAAGACCATTTATTGTTAAAGTGTCCGTATTAGGTTACTTTCCCCTACTACTTATGATATAACTAATAATGCTTACTAATGCGGAATATTGATTAATTGTTATAATAACTAAGTATCCTTCATAAGTTATAATATTATCTAATCTAAATATCTAGATATAATTATATCTAGATATTTAGAATAGATAATAATAAACCTATTTAAATATGTGTACTGACATATACTGTGTACTGTAGAGGTATTCCTATGCAGTTTTCTACAAATATAGTTGTGTAGTTCCAGCAAATAACAGTACGCAGTGTACATTAACGTAGAATGTATCATATTAATGTAAATCGATAATTAGCTTAAATAGTTCAGTCTCCCTCCCCTCTCTATCACTTTATAGCACTATTTCTATATATAATTACCTCTCCCTATTTCTATCTATCTGAATTCGCATAGCTCTCCCTTTATCTATCACACATCGCTAATAACAAAGCGCTATTTTAACCGAATATGTTTTGATTTTACAAATACAAGAGTAAATGAAAGTATCACTTTAGAAAATCATATAAACAACATAAATTTTCTCCTATATATATATATATTTATATATATATATATATTTATATACTTAAAAATATAATTAAGTTATATAAATTAGGGATTCATCTACTATTATGTGAAATGATAATATTACGATTTAATTACATGACTTTATTATATAGTGTATTCAAATATTATTTCATAGTGAATATGTGATTAAAATTATTAGACGAATAAGTCTCAAATATTGTTAATATATTAGCTTTCAACTCGCATACTTTTTAATATATTCTACACCATAAGGACTACTTACAATAAATATATATAATTATACTTAACTTAATATTAGACTCAGGCACATCCGATGAGCTCATTTGTAGCAACATTGCTAATGATGAAAGTATATCCATCATTACCATCTGCTGTAATTATTATAAAACATTTTCTATATATAGATTTCTCCTAAGGATCAAGAAACGGCTAAACCATAAAATATAAACACATTAAAAATATTACAAATAAACATTAACTAGTAAACAAGCTTATAATATTTAATATCTGAACTAACATTATTTAATAAATCGGACACCGAATATAATACTTATAAAGTGATAATATATATATATATATATATATATATATATATATTTAAAACTGCCTGTGTGGCTCAGTGGCTAAGGCGTCAGACACACAAGCAGTAGGACACGGGTTCGACCCTCGTCCGGACCATTAATTAATTTTATAAAATGGGTCTTAAAATAGTATTTAGAAGTCATCTTATATAATTGTGTATAAATAAATGATCGGTTCTCGTTAAAACCATGGATGCCTTAACATGAGAGCGGCTTCGAAGGGACATTAGAGCCATATATGGTTATAAGTGAAAAACTTCATCTAAGTTCCTGGATGGGATGAAAGGACTCCACCAAATAAAAATAACAATATATATATATATATATATATATATATATATATATATATATATCTATATATAGTATATAGCTTAAGTATATAGCTTAAAGGTTATAGAATTTAGGCTAAGTGGTAAATTATAGTATAGTATAGTGTATATATATACAGTGAGTGTATACACTCAATAATAACATTGTAGTATAGTAAATAATGTAAATATTTCATTTAAAAAATGTGTTAAATATATTTATAAATAACTATATTTATAAAGTATTATTAAAATATAGTATAATATATTATATATTATACTATTATATTATAATATAATAATAGTTGTGTATATATACATAAATGAATATACGGGAGAATGTTAACTATTGCGAGTAACTAGCCTACCTATAGGTATACTATAGTTGTATACAACTACCCGGGGCATTACCCGGGTTATTACCTGAACAAAAGTAGAGAGCATAACTGAATTACAAACGTACTTATATTATTAATTAAAATATCTACAGGCAGTTTGTCTATAGACTTATATATATAAGAATAACTCGAGATTGAAATGTTACTTTATAAAATAATATGATGATTATTAACTAAATTACTTAATCCGATGTCACTAGTAGGGATGTAAATGATGCTCAAATCTAAAGCATGATGCAGTCTCAGTCTCGGTTACCCAAAGCATCGATGCAGTCTCAGTCTCGGTCACCTAAATCATGATGCAGTCTCAGTCTCGGTTACCCAAAGCATCGATGCAGTATCAGTCTCGGTTACCCAAAGCATCGATGCAGTCTCAGTCTCAATACCTAAAGCATCGATTTAGTCTCAGTGTAAATAACAATAGCATCGTTTAAGTCTCAAAATGGGTTACATAAAGTATCGATGTAGTCTCAGTCTCTATAAAATGCATTGCTATTAACTCATGCTTATTAAAGGCATCATTCAAGTGTTAGTTTCAGTTTTCATAAGCTCAATATAGTTTCAGTGTCAGTTACCATCTGCAGAATTATTGTTTTGTATATCAAATGAAAATAATTACATTACAATACAAACTATCAGATAAGTATCATAAATAACTACTAGGAGTGTTAATTGATAAGAATCTTAATATGTTCATAAACAAAAAAAGTCAAATCAGCCAACTATCAATTGCATAATATTATAATTATAAGAACAAATATAAATTGTAATACATGTACATTGCTAAATCAAATCTTTATTGGACTATTGTAAGTTACAATTTGTAACATACTCTTAATTAATTTACCTGCTTATCAGTTAATGAAATTAAATAAAATAATTCGATCGTCATTCGCGTAATATATAAATTAACACCAAGATCAATAGACGATCAGAATAACTGAACTGATGCGACAACAACACCTACTATCAATTAATTTCCACATTATTTATAAATTACTGGTAACTACACATTTTGCATATCATCACAAGACACCAACATAACTCGCGAAATTAATAAAGCCATATTCAAGTCTGAGAGTACAGAGAACACATAACCTACATCAAATTAAAAATATATTAATATTATAAACAAAATAGCCACCATAGATAGGCATACATATAATTAATATTATGTCACATGAAATAGGAAACATTAATAAAAATATGGATAAATATATAAAAATTATGTTTAAAATGTAACTTCCAAAAAGCATCATTTCGGCTCGATTATGTTTTGTAAGAGTCTCATCTCGGCTTGGGATCGTTTGACTAGAGTCTCGGCTCGTTTGACTAAAGTCTCGGCTCGGCTTGGGCTCGTTTAGCTAAAGTCTCGGTTTGGCTCGGGCTCGTTTGGCTAGAGTCTCGGCTCGGCATGGGCTCGTTTTTATTCAGAAAATGAAAGTCTCGGCTCGGCATCAAAAACCAATAGTCTTGACTCGGCATCAAAAGCTCGGCATCATTTACATCCCTAGTCACTAGTGTCGTAGGCTGCTAATAGACCTGTAGGTAATGGAGTAATCCCCGTGGGGTAATATGAGTCATCAATAAACATATCTGTCTACTATCACATACGATAAACACTCATTTACTATCCGTTTATGTATATTGTTCATCCAGTTATATGTTGACTTCCTCATATTCAATACATTTACAAAATGGTATTGTTTTCGTGTACAGTTTTGCTTATGCACATTATTTGTTATATCACCATGAAGTTTTTGTAATGGCCTTTCTGATAAGTATTTTAGCGATTCTGTTTCCATTATTAGTTAAAGTTGAGTCACCTCTTTTGTATTTATCAACTTTTTGCAGTAGTGTTCCCTATGTAGGTTATACATATATATTTTCATCGTATGTTATCCATACATATTTATTTTATATTACATTGTGTTATGTCTTAATTTCTGTATCCCCTAAGTTATTTATGGATATATAGGTTGGTGTTTGTATTACTGATAGAACCTCATAAGATTTCAAATAATGATAATATATACTATATATAAGGTGTATAAGGTATACCTATATATATATATATATATATATATATATATATATATATATATATATATACACGTATGTATAGTATATCTATAGATTATTAGTTATGACTCATAACCTACTTTTATAATTCAGTCTCCTTGTATAATCAACAAATATTATATTTGTGATGAGTTCGTAGAAGTATTCTTCATCTTCGAAGTCCGATATCACTGTATGTGCAATAGTACGTGAGTAATTGAAGTAGGTGCAATAGTATGAGATTCATTGAAGTAGGTGCAATAAATATAATAATCCATATTAATGAAGAATAGAACTACTTTTTATAGTCGGCCATGTATATAATATAAAATGTATTATATTCTTCATAATTGTTTTCATCGCATAATGTTTAAATAACTTCTCTTCTAAGCAGGTCACGTGGCGACCTTAACGGTTGAACCCGAGGTGCCAAACTGTCATCATACCATACCCTTCAGTGTATATATAACATGGGTACATCGTGACGTATATTATAAGTCGTAAATTCCTTGTGGCAACGAATGCCTAATAGATTGTTAGTATAAGTAACCTTATCTTGTACACGGTTTACACGGTTTATATTAATTACAACTAATCACTGTTAATAATAACAGTATAACAGATACTTAATAGTGCGCCTATCTCTTCAGTAGGAAACTTGTTACATACATGATGGAATGGATACATTAGATCCGCTGTCTCGTTATTATGGGTGTTTATATATATATATATATATATATATTAAGGGTGCGCTTTTTGTAACATACCACAGTACCACAGTACCACAGTACCACCTGTATGCTTATACATGTAAACTCAAGTGGGACTGTGGTACTACTTTTTAAACGTCCCACACCACAGTACCACAGTACCACAGTCCCACAGTACCACAGTACCACAGTCCCACAGTACCACAGTACCACAGTACCACAGTACCATCCTCGATATAGATATAGGGAGCGTTTATTTATATTGATGTTTACAATGAACCATCTGAAACGCCCGCGAATTTAACTCGCGCGCGAATTTAACAAGTGGTACTGTGGGACTGTGGGACTGTGGTACTGTGGTACTGTGGTACTGTGGAACTGTGGTACTGTGGTACTGTGGTACTGTGGTACGTTGGTATGTTACAAAAAACGCACTGACGTACCACAGTCCCACCTGTATGCTTATGCATGTAAACTCAAGTGGGACTGTGGGACTGTGGTACTGTGGTACTGTGGGACTGTGGTACTGTAGTACTTTGGGATATTTCGTATGATTTATAACATACCACAGTACCACAGTCCCACTTGATTTTACATGTATAAGCATACAGGTGGGACTGTGGTACTGTGGTACGTTACGAAAAACGCTTGCTAACTTGGTACTGTGGTACTGTGGTACGTTACAAAAAACACACCCTAAAGATACCATCCCTATTAATGATACCTTATCCATATCACTAAAGTGGATGTAGTAACTGGAGCTGGCATGTGACAGTTGGGAGATAACTGTATAGAACACATTATAATAGTATACAACATGTGAACAATAGTCATCTCCACTACAGGGTATTCGTAACCCCTTGTGTTCTTGTGTTTAATCGGGCTTATCTTGGTGATACAATGACTCGGTTACTTCATGCATAGTACTACTACTATACTACATGGTTCTGAATACGTTCTTACAACTAATTATAAGCATGTACATATATATATATACTTATAAGCATGTATAAGGTATTCTATAGACTATAAATGGGGTGTTCGGTAAAGCTCCAGTCTATAGTGTATATTAAGACGTATTCACTCAATTAATAATTAGTACTTACTAATGTTATATTATATTAAGCCTTAGATCTGTTACAATTCTATAAGTTAATGGTATCTAAATTATCACTATCAATAATGTTGGGAACCAAAGAATCTAGAATAATAGTTTATATTTAATAAATATACTATTATTTACAATACGATTATTATATTTTTAACTATAGATTAACATATTAAACTATCGTTTACTAATCTATATGTTAGGTAATACGGTGAGGCGGTGGTATTGCTTTGTATATTAGCATTGTCATTGTTGTCTATGTTGGTGAGTTCCTTTTATACCATGGTATCTAATGCATCCAGGAACTTAGATTAAGTTTTCACTTATAACCATATATGGCTCTAATGTCCCTTCGAAGCCGTTATCATGTTAAGTCATCCATGTTTTTAACGAGAATTAATCATTTATGTATACACAATTATATAAGATCACTTCTAGATAATATTTTAAGATCTATGTTATTAGTCCAGCTTGATACAACGTATTCTGTCCCGTATGTCTGATACCTTAGGCTGTAATAGTACTTATAAGTACTTAAATTATATAAATCAAAAAGTTAATATTGCAAATTTAAATTCTAGAACCCATATTATAACAACTACTCTTTGATCTTTATTATGTGTATTGTCCTTATTTATATTGTTGTTTTTTATTAATAGTATTTAATGGATCTATTTTTATGCCAGCATTTTTATCAACTTTTATATTTTAAGTATAAAATAAACCTAATAGTTTGACACGTTTGCATTATTCGTTAAGATACCATATTTTTATTGATATGATATATATGTATATTATTATATATTTTTGTAATATATATATATAGTTTTATAGTAAAATAAACATTTCTGGTTACTATAGTACGCAATACTTGTATATATACTACAAATAGTTATATATAAATAATATTATAGCTTATATAGACTATAGTCAATTGGATCATATATGATCCAATTGACTATAGTCTATATAAGCTATAATATTATTTATATATAACTATTTGTAGTATATATACAAGTATTGCGTTACCTTACCTGATAAAGTAGAATATGTGTATATATATATATTTATATATATATATATATAACTTAGAAGGGTGTATAAATAAAAAATATATGTAATATTATAATTCAATTTGTCGACCTCTTCATCATCGTATTGAGACAAACTAAATAAAATATAATAAACGCAAACTAATAATAAAAACTGAATAATATTAACTAACTACAACACTCAACGATCCCCTGCAGAGCCATGGCGTCTCGAAATAATCATATTGGTATTTCCTCGGTGCATGGCTACGGAAAGGTATTCATATATCCAGCCTATAGAGTATCTCTATTTTCCATATCAGCCCATCGTTTATAAATATAGCTAATGATATCATATAGATAATATATATTAGATTATCAGATTATCAGATTTAGGTTTACACCAGGGTTTTTGTAGAAGCTAAAGCTTATCGAGACAATTACCCTTAATTTTAAAGCATATATATATATATATATATATTATCTATATGAGGTATTGAGTTAACTATATTAAGTATATATAGGCTACATATTATGTATGTAATTGGTATATATATATAATTTTGTAATAATTATAATAACTAATTCAAGTAATATTTAATTGAATATTCATCTAGTCATATATATATATATATATATATATATATATATATATATACATATATATATATATATATATATATATATATATATATATATGTGTGTGTGTGTGTGTGTGTGTTGGGCATATGTGTATGATATAATAATTCCATATATAGACCAAGCTAAATGATAATGATGATAATATTGTATATACCCATAGGGTCGTAACGGAAGTTGATATTACACTGATATCATATTCTCAATAGAAATGTATAACAATACATATCAATTAATCACAATAAAATAAAATTGCAATCTATTAAATCTATAAATGATTCGAAATAGGTGTAATATATTTATTGATATATATATAAAACAATGAATTATCAAAAACGAGGTCGTCTCTAAATTCGAATCCGCCATTTTATATAAATTTAATTCTATAATTAATACGCGATTAATCATAGCTCGGTAATTTTTAATATAGATGGCGTTACCGGTCGTCTCGGGCTCGTAAAAGTAACGCGCGTATCACCTTTACGTCGGGCGCTATCATAAATCTCGCGTGTTCTCAATCTTCACGACCACTACGTTTACGACAAGCTAGCGAGATATTATGCGACAGCATTCTCTGTGAGTATTAGCGGATAAGAGGTAAGCTATAGCGACAGCGCATGCGCCACACATCGGTTACATTGTAGCCTCTATCGTTGTGTACGGTATATTAGTCGACGTTCTTTATCTCGCTTCGTATACGAGCACTTTTCTAATTATACTATAGAATGGGAATATATATCTATATATATATATATATATATATATATATATTTATTAATATAATAAATTATAAAATTCACCGTATTATTTAATTATAATATTAATATAATGTTATTTTTAAATATCAGTAGTTAATTATATATAAATATATATGTATAAGTATATAAAATATATTCATATATGTATAAGTATATAAAATAGTATTATAATTGTAATAATATAAGTAAATATATATAACTAACTAATATTAGTATATACATTAGTTACACTATATACACTACAATATGAATAAGTAAATTATATTTTTTTATTTTTTATATTATATATATATAATATTATCTATTGAAAATATGCTGCAGGATTTTGATATTTTTACAATATAATAATGTATTCATAATTTATTTAATTTTTGTTTTGTATTGTTATCTCATTTAGAATGTATTACATATGTATTACATATTATATATGTATTACAAATAGTATCCGTGCAATAACATGTGCATATTTAGCTATATATATATATATATATATATGTTTGTATGTGTTTGTAGGTGTGTTTATATATATATATATATATATATATATATACCATAATATTATATTATTCTCTATAGTTTGCGAATTTAAATATGATTTACAATATCATCACCATGGGAGCCGACAATAAACCTTCTATCGCGGTAGGCTACTCGGGTATACTCGGTTCTACTCGGGTATACTCGGGTCTACTCGGTTCTACTCGGGTCTACTCGGGTATACTCGGGCTCCCTATTGTTATCGGGTTGTAGTAACACACACTGCCTACATTGTAACAAGCTTACGAATAGCTATGTGTTTACCACTGGTCAGATATAGCCACAGCCTTGTCGTATACGTATCATGACCAGCCTCGATATGGGGGGGGGGGGGTTATAAATATCTACCAGCCAAGGCTTGTAGTCTTATATAATTATACTTCAGTTGGTTATAAATATGATTCTCGCTACCCCTATACGTCGTGCGTTTGGTAACGTCTTCAGTGGTAGTCACGTGCGTGTGTGTGTGTGCATGTGCATGTAGGTATAGGTGATGCGTATGGGTAGGCTTATGTGTAACTACACAATCCACACTATTCAAATATGAACGCTTACCTATATGTGACACAAGTTATATGTGTAATAGGGCTTACAGATGTATACCTATAGGCACCCTTAAGGTATAAATAGGTATTCGTGTATACGCATCTATGTATGTATCTATGTATATATGTAGCACTGTGTAGTGTTGTCCATAAACGCGCATATACGTGTGTATATATATCGTATACGACGCACGCGAACATTACGTTATTGAAATGTTCGCGTGCGTGCGTCGTATCGGTGCCTTATCGCAGTTATGATGATGGGTGTTATAAGTGTGCGAATGGGTGTGTGATAAGTGTGCGACGGTGTGTGTGACAAGTGTGCGACGGTGGGTGTGTGTGTGATAAGTGTGCGATATCTGCAATATATTCTCTGCGGGCGCTCATCAATTTTAATCATTATTTACATTAGTGTATTTAATTATAATCTAGCGATTTATATATATAATATATTTATATATAGGTTATATTATTGTATGATATGTGTATACATATATGTATATGTATATACGTATACAGCGTATTGTTCATCCTACTCTAACTAGACAAGCTATAGCCACACTACAATAGCTACCTATATCTGTTATAGCATACGTTAGTACATGCGTATCATGGCACATAAAGATCATAGCCTACAATACACGTATTGTTCATAAATAACAATAGCCAAGGTTATGATTAGATTACTATAGGGCATCATCTTCTACGCTGCTTGCTTGATATATTGTGTTGTCCACGCTACTGCTATACACACACACATACGCACACATACGCACGTTGTACGTTAAATAGTGTACAATACATGCATTGTAAAATATGTTCATTGTACATTGTAAATTGTACATTGTAAATTGTACAATATTAAATAACATATTATTTGCATAAACTATATATAACGTAAATATAAATTAGATTATATCAATATTATAATATATATTTCGATATATATTAAACTATGAATGTATGAATGAATGAAATCAGTTTATAGACATACGACATACTATGTATATCATACTTCTATGGAGGATCGGTGAAATCCTAGGCTTTATTTGGAATATATATAGAAGGTATGTATATGTTAATCGGATATTTTATTGTATGTAAGGTAAATAATTCTGAAAATAGTATATCATGTGATATATATATATATATGTGTATGTTTATGTGTATAATATACACTGTATATGTGTATGTGTATTTGTGTATTTGTGTATGTGTATAGGTGAAACTATATATAACTATTATTTTGTAATTAAATGTTATACAATCTAATTTTATATTTGTGACAATAAATTGATAACTATAATTATATTATAATACAGATAAATACTAGAGTATTGTGTCTATATATAGATATTTAAATCATAGAATACTAAATAGTAGAATGGGGTTATATTTTTATATATTTCGTAATTGTTAATTAATAATTATTTTGTGTTGTAGATAAAGTATTTAGTCATAAGAAAGTAAATTATTAGTAAAATTTAGATTATATTTATATATTATCATTTATACTTTGAATACATATTTTAAATGTTTTATAATACATTATATATATATATATATATATATATATATATATATATATATATATACATATGTATTCATGTATTGAAAGCCATATACGATAACAAATTGTATCACAGTATTATACATTAACGTTATTGCTTAATACATGAGTATGTACATAAGTATGTACAGTGTACAGTGTACACTGTACATTGTACAGTGTATACCTGCATAGATAGTATCTTTTAAATGTGTTTTATTTAAATAAATTAATATTATAATTCCCTTGATAATAAGACATTAAGTTTCGAATATTAAAATAATTGTATGCGTACAATTTTCACAATTCAAAGATAGACTAAAATAGAAATGTGAAGATACCCATGCATTATAAAACAGTAACTCGCATACACACGCATACCCCTAGTTCTACCTATAGTTCTACCTATAGGTGGCACTACGTTAGCTAGGTTGATGACAACCGTCTTATTAGTGGTGTGATCTACGACTCGTGCACTAAATCACGTAACAGTTTACTGATGACGTCATCCGATGACTCACACCCAATAGCTACGTGTGCGCGTGTGTGGAGGTGCTCGTATACGATACAGTAACTATGTGTATAATGTGCATTGTACTGTGCACTGTATTTCGCTGTAAAGTTTACTATACTGTACTGTACAGTTGAGATACTGTATTGTATTAACAGTGTACACTGTACAGTGTACATTTATAGTTACCGGTGTATTAGGTACGCATGCACCTAAACGTTGTGTTACCCTGCAGGGTATAGCGCGCTAAAGTGTCAGAACCTCTATATTGTCAGTACATCTTCTAACTTCAACATCTTCAGGTAATATATATCCCTCTATTATCGGTGTTTCTGTGTTAATGAGTAACCATGGTGACACGAGTAAACACGTCTCAGGCATATCACGCACAGTGTGCGTCGCACATGTCTCAGGAATATCACGCACACTTTCACACCTACACCACCAGAACACTTCAGCACACATACGCCCACACATACGTCGTACACAGTGTTATTACGCGTTACTTACTATTAGAGATACAATGTTAACTAGCTATAATGTGTAGACAATGTCTACTATGCACATATATTAATAGGTAAGCATCTATCTGCCTCTCACTTTATTTGTCTCTCGCTTTATCTTTCTCTCTCTCTCTTTCTCACTATTTCTCGCTATTTCTCGCTCTCTATCTATATCCATCTCTTTCGCTCACGTTCTTCTGAGTGTGTATAAAAGAGATACATCGATGTCACTATATCTATACGTAGCTATCAATCACCGCTCTACCATTACATCATATCGCGTAAGTAGTGGCAGCTTCAGCTATGACGTCATAGGCGTAGTGGCAGCGTTAGTATTATTAGTCATCGTTTATCACAACCGGGCTAGTATACGCGTGTGTATGTGTGTATGTGTGTGTATGTGTGTGTATATAGTATTGTTTACGGGCTATATAACCTACTGCAGTCTAATGTATCGCTATAGATAATTGTCACGTTACTCTTTCGTCAACTTAACGTAGTGCTTGTTGTAGTTGTATAGACATTATCTTATATATACCACATACACATACATGGTGTATATATATATACTTTATAGTTATTTACATATTACCTAACTTTATATTGCATTGTTACTCATATAAACTAGTAAATACGTGTATACATATATATATATATATATATATATATATATATATATATATATCATGATAAATAGTAACACTTCTTTAAATTAGTTAACTATGACACTATATATATATATATATATATATATATATATATATATTTATGTATATATATAGTATTAACATATAATACATGATGTATTATACATCCTAATGAACTCACCAACAATACATTATAGGTATGTCTACTATGCATATATGCAACGGTGCAACAGTCATGCATACTATATATTATTATATAAGATTTATAGTAAGCTTTCTAAATAGAATACACTTTCTGTGGTAATATATATATATATATACACATAGATAATAAACATACAAATAAATCTTTTTAAAGGTGAATATAATACCAGAGTGTACCATTTATAAGTTATATAATAATGCTAAATATAACATAAGTATAACGATTGTTATTACATATATTGTCAACACTTGTAAGATTTTACAATATACGATTGTTTTTAAATAAATGGTTTACTTGTATATATACCTTACCAGGTCGAGCTTGCTCGGCATATAAGTATATATATATATATATATATGTAATAATGAGGGTCGAATTTACTGAAATAAATAAACCACCACTCAAAATGATAGGGGAACGTTATAGTCACTCTTTATTTATATATCAAAACAAGAAAAAACCATACACTAAATATGTTATAAAACATATATACATAATTACAATATGGAATAAATATAATATAATATGTTTTACAAACCTCCACGTGTCAAGGTATAATCAGAAATGAAATAATATTATTAAATTTAATATAGTTCAGATTATATTATTTCTACGCGACGGTTCATTGGTCCAACCAATTATATTTAAATAAACTAAATAACACTAAATAAAAAAACACAAAAATAAATATACATGAAATCAACATTTATACTTTTATAATTATTCCATAAAACAAAACAAAAATATAACTAACTAAAAATATATAATAAACTAAAAAACATTAACTAAAAAAACAAAAATCACTAGACGAAATTAACATTTATAATTATTACATAATACATAAATAAATAAAATAACTAAATTAAAAATATATAATATAAAATTAATAACAACTATATAACCATATATAAGACGATAATCTGCTACATATATATATATATATAAACAAAAATAGAAAGGAGAAGCATATATTTATACAGCATATTCTCGGTAAAAAATAAAATAAAAACGAAATAAAATGTATTATAAATTATAGTATATAAGTTAAATAATCAAATTACGTAAATTAGTATTTAAGGGTATCGCTTCATCGATATATTGTTGATTTCCGTATATCGTCTGGAAGATTGTTCCACGTAGATGCATCTATATACCGAAAAGCTCTTCCGCCGTGCTATGTTATGTTGATTATGTAGGTAGCGTAAAGATCTTAGAGTTTGAGTTTATCAGTGGTGGTAGGGTATAGGCCTATAGAAGTTGTTAAATGTAGTAGGTTAAGTATGTTTGTAATGAACAGTAGGAAGAAGAAAGTAGATCGATATTAATAAATATATAGGGAATTAATGAGTGGAGGTAACAGGTAAAAAGGAAATGTGATAAATATAATATGTTATCTTATTGAATGAAGTTGAGAAGGGGGAGTTGCATATAGGCTGGCGGGAGTCCCATATATGTAGGCAGCGAAGTATCGGAAATATCCGGTATTAATGGGATATGTATTGATATCGAGAATTAATCTATGTAATTAAAAAACATTTGTTTTTTATAAATATATAATTTATAAAAAAAACAACTAAACATTCATTGATTTAACCTCGCAAATGTATATTTGATGTGGGTTAATCATTATGTAGTTAGTTAAGGATTTGGGATGTGTTAGCAATCTTAAAATAAGAAGTAAATCAACAAACATAATAATAACATGCCTACTAGGAGTAACAAGTTAATGAAAATGGAATTTAATTTAAATTAAAATTAAATTAAAATGAACATTTGGATAGAGAAGAGATGAATACAGTATATAGGCTACTTAATTAATCCCATCATTAAAGTGTATTTTATTTAATGTATAAATAATAGTTGACACTTTTCCGTCAACACAATTGTAAATGATAACACCTATAAGTTAATATATATAGGTGTTGATGATAACACCTAGCTACTACGAGAGGTATCATCTACATGCAAAGGTGGTTATCATTGTGTACTAGGTTTAGATATATTTTGTTATTATGTTTGAATCGGTTATGGAGATCAGAAAATGCGCACAACTCTTTATTTATAGAACGATATTTTCCATAAGAGATAACGTTTTTGTAATATTTACGTACGGAGTGAAACCTGCAGGTGTAGAGTTGGTTATAAAGGTTGTCTCATATATATAACGTTTCTAGTATGCATTTCTAGTATGCTAGTATGATCATATGTAAATAAAAGAGATGAAGGTGTCATGATGAAAAAATTAACAGAAATAATAACAAGTATACTTATTTATATACTAGTTATACTAGTTATACTATAATATACAAGTATACATATATGTAATAGATGTATTCGGTATTTTGCTTATAAAATAAAATATTAAATACAAAATACTCGCATATTAATACAGTGGTTAATATATTATATAAAGCATGCATCACTATATAATATAATATAATATAATAATATTATAATATATAGTGTATGATGTATGGGTGAAGTTTATCCCCATTATATAGAATTGAGTATATATATATATATATATATATATATATATATATATATCAATATTAAAAAATATAAATACTCTCTTACAGTTGGGTATGTTTGATAATAACATTTATAATTTAATATTAATTAACCTATTTTTCATTATATATAATCTATATATATATATATATATATATTTAAGTCCATATATAGACTTATATATAATAATATATCATAGTGTGCGAATCTACATAAAAAATTAGAATAAAGAATTATCCATCTTAACAAATCAGATTATATCAGGTAATAAATAGTGTATATATATATATCGCGTGTATTATTTGTCTTATTTTTTGTCGGTGTATTCTTATTAATAAGATGCGCATGAATATTAATTATTATCAGCATTTATTATCATTATTATTATCATTGCTATTATCATTAGTAGTAGTTGTATACTACAGTAATATATTAGTATATTATGATGATGTATGTCATATATAAATATATAGAGGTATATAGAGGAAAGTAACCTAATACGGACACTTTAACAATACATGGTCTTAACATTTTATGACTCAATATTTATATTAAAAATTATAATATATTAATATTATATGATTATAGATATTATTGTGATTTTAAAATGTTATTGTGATTTTTGTATTCAATAGATAATATGGGTGTCCGTATTCGGTACCCATGTCCGAATATATCCGTATAAGGACACCCTATAGGTAGTATATATATATATATATATATATACCACTAGATAAACTATAGTTATATATATATATATATATATATATATATATATGTTATTGATGAACCAATCATATAAATTACAATTACATTATTTATAATTAATTTTTTGAATAATTTAATATAATTTAATTAGTAATTAATTTATTTATTTGTATTATTTTTGTAATTAATTAAAATTTAAATAATAACATATTTAAATTTAGCTTCATTGGTAGCATTATAACTCATGCGATTTTTATGAAAATCAGAATAGTTGACACGCATGTACAAAATCTGTTTATTTGCTATATCAGCAGTATTTTGAATTATTAAAAAATAAAAAAATACTTATTTAGACTATTTATATAATTGTGAATATTTTGTTCATTAAAAATTTTTTGTAGAATTTATGGTTTCTAAGATACCATGAGTGTCCGTATTCGGGCACTGTCCGTATTCGGTTACTTTCCCATAATTAGATATGAACTTTTACACTATATAGAGTGTTGTATATATTATAACTCCGCCCTACATAGCCCCTACATAGCCCCCTACATAGCCCCCTACATAACCCCCTACATAGCCCCCTACATAACCCCCTACATAACCCCCTACATAGCCCCCTACATAACCCCCTACATAGCCCCCTACATAACCCCCTACATAACCCCCTACATAGCCCCCTACATAACCCCCTACATAACCCCCTACATAACCCCCTACATAACCCCCTACATAACCCCCTACATAACCCCCTACATAACCCCCTACATAACCCCCTACATAACCCCCTACATAACCCCCTACATAACCCCCTACATAACCCCCTACATAGCCCCTACATTACCCCCTACATAACCCCCTAACTCGGCGTACACTAGCGAGGTTACACGGGTGCTAATGAGGGTCTATATTTAATCAGAGTCGTTACTTTCTATTATTATAAGTTTTATTATTGTAATAATATAATTAGGTTTATAATGTAGTGTACCTGTTATTATTACAATTTAAAATGTAATATATATATATATATATATATATATATTAAATACATAATAATGACTATGAGGTATGTTGTAATACCTACATTACCTACACATCACAATAGACATCAAGCATTGTCACCGCCATTGTTACCGCCACATGAAAGTATGATATTCGACCAGTACTCCGCGAATGAATCAAGCACACGTTACGGAAGAGTTTGTCGGCTGGTCATCGAAGGTAAGTCCTCTTCGCTCGCATTAATACTATTTAACTCGGACACCCGCTAACTCAGACTCCCGTTAACTCGGAAAGCCCGATATCACGAACTGTTTATAAATTATAATTTGGTTTTGTATCCATATATATTTATATATATATATATATATATATATATATATATATATATATATTGTGTACCCGATAATTGATAGTATATATTAATGAATAGTAATATGAGTTATAGTATTACACCTAGTGTAACGCTATCAAGTAATAGCTATAGTCAGTGTATTACGTAATAAACCACGGCTACGATGACGCTCTCGTTACGTAATCGCACTCCTTATAAGGAGGTACTAAAGCTGTGCGGGAATTCGTGCTACAACACCTACATCCGGTCAGACTAGACGGACTTCCGGCCACGTTGCGAGCGCTCAAGGAACTATTCGATAAGCTGAAGCGAGACTCTATCATCACGGTTCGTCTCGTACACTCGCGTATGTTGTCGTATGATATCATATAGTCTCGTATACCATCGTACTATATCGTATAATATCATATAATCTCGCATAATCGCGCATATTCTTGAGTATTCTAATATATGTTTGTTTATAGTTTTATATTATTATTCCGCGTTATATATTATGATCAGTGTCTGTAAATTATAATTCTATGGCAGCGAGGCTTGTTGTATTGCCGTCGATGAGTGTAGTAGAGCGTGACTGAGTGGCACGTGATACATATGAAGTCACGTGATTTCAAATAGAGCCCCTATATGCGCAAAACTATAGTTTCCAGAAAATAATATAGTTTACATTTAAATTGTATGAATATTATTAATTTCGTTATCTATTATGTAAATTTATCGTATATATATATATCTATATATATATATATATATATATATATATATATATTAATAATGTATCTATTGAGCATATATTTTATCAACGTGTAAAACATCGCACTTTATAAAGTTATTTAGGTATATATTATATGTATTCAATATATACATACATGGTATACCGCACCACCCGTAGACGGAACAATTCGATACATTATATCCGAATAATAACCAAGAGATAGAAGTGGATGACATTGACCTGTCGCTGTGGGTCATCCTCTTCAGAAATGCCACACTGGTCAACGATAGGATATTCCGTCGTCAAAAAGTCAAGTAAGCATCCCTATATCATAAAATATATGGGTATACTATAATATACTATATATATATATATATATATATATATATATATATATATATAGTATAATAGCATCAAAAACACCTAGTAATATCTTATATCGTATATCTTACATATAGCGAGTTATTGTTATGTTTATTTATGATATAGCGTAATGTATATGTTTAATTCATATATAACTTGTGTTATGGCACTATGTTCATTTGAATAGGTAATTTAACAATTTAACCATAAAGAATATGTAATTTAATAATTAGATTAACTTTACGGTCAAATCGACGGTAAACAACGAATAATCATTACGTAATCTAATAAGGTTATTGAAACAAGAGGTGATGCAATACGTGGACGTCGAAAAGGGAAACATAGACGATATCAAACCGAAGTCGATGCCCAAATATAGTCACGAGTCATTCGAAACATTAAACAAGATAAGATCGGACGTATTTAAGGTTATCAAGCGTATTTCACGTTATCTCCCGGCGTTATCACCTTCGTTATCATAACGTATACTTTCTTATAAACTACTTCTACACTACTTATGTGTACTATATAGTACTTACTAGTAGTGTATAAGTAGTTAATAGAGAGGTATATCTAGTTTATTGCGGCTAATTTCGGTATTTTTTTTTTTTTATATTTCAATTTACTATCTCCCATACGGTATCGCCTTTCGTTATTAATGTTTCTGTCCCCCCCCCCTCCCTCTATTCTCGATTTTCAACTCTATGATTGTTAGCGCATTTATCGCCTACACTATTTTCAAATATTTACACCCGAGGTAACCTGTCGCAACTTTAATCGCTGTAGATAAAAGACGCTCGCAATTACCTGTTTCACAAGTCGAAACACGAAATAGAACTCGAAGAGTTCGAGAAGCTATGGTGGAAAGTGGCGGAAGCCATCTTGGAATTGAGGAAATCCACCCCGCATTGCAATAACGATATGGAATTCGATATCATCAATAAATTTAAAGTTGGCATAAGTCTTACTTATATTTATATTGATATTTATTTTTAATATATTGATATTTATATTAAATTTACATATCATATGAGTTGTATAACTTTTTGTATATTTTAATTATATATAGAATTTCTTATGGGAAATCCTACATGGAAAGTAAATATATGCATATATTTGTTGTTATAGAGTATGATATAATAACTTATAACTAAATACTTAACTAATTATATAAAAACCATATTATTACCTATATATAATAATATACTTATGATCATACATTTAAGATAGTAACAAAAAAAGCAGGTTATCATTCTATTCAATATTGTTTTGATAATTTTACATTATTATGTAATTACCTAGTAGATACTTTGTTGTCAAATACAGTCATCTTAAGAATGTATAATACTTAGGTATATAATGTTGGATATATGTAATGTATACATTACATTACAATGTAAGGTAATATTAGGAAATATTATATGTATATGAAGTTCATGTTATTACTATAAGTATACTACTATATAATACTTATAATAATAAGATTGGTAATTTCGTATTGAAAGTATTATTCTGCAATTAATATTATTATTATTAGGCGTCGTTAGATAATAATAAACAAAAAAATAAATAGAAAATAAGTATAACTGCATGTAGTCTGTGAGATAGGTATATATCATATATGATTATATTTACATACTTAGATTTCAAATGTATTTATATTTTCATATTATTTCCTATTTCCTTTCTATAATAACTTCAACATGTAACATTTAGCTTTTAACATACACTAATAATATACATTTACGAATACATATATAGGTGTGCTCTAGTGAATGTATTTAAATTTAATTGTAATATATAGACATATATTATATATATAACTACCAATATATTATTAATCATTCAACATATTTAAATATACTATTATTAATACAGTTATATATTTATATATATATATATATACTATAAAGTAATTATTTATTAATAACTTTAACTATTAGAATAATCCTAGATCACAATAAAGGTTACATAGGCGTTACATATCTACTCTAGCGATTCGTATATATATATATAATATATATATATATATATATATATATGTATTAACAATAAATAATGCAAAGATTTGTTTACTATAGCACATATATAACATATATATAGTAGACCAGTAGCAGGATATATTAATTATAATTTATTTATAGAATAAATATGAAATATATATAGAATATTTGTAATATTATAAACAGTATATATATAACAAATTTGTATAAACAATTAGTATACCTACTTTAATATGTGTATAGGTATACCTGCTTTAATAGATTAAATAGATTAAATAAAGTATTTCCAATTTAGATTAGCTAATAATAAAATAAATAACTGCATTAACATTTAATGAAATGCTTTTACCTGACCTTCATTTATATTTAAAGTATGCCATTTTTATAACACTGCGATAATGAATATAAATAGTTTAACAGTGCAAAGCAACATAAACTGGTAATAATAATAATAATAATAACTATGAATACAATTACTATAATTATAATATCTTTTAATAGACATTTGCTTAGCCACTAACTTATTACAAAATAATGCAATAACAGTGTTATTATAACACACTATAGAATCAGGCATAATAGGCTCCACGTAATTACATTAAATATATTTTCAATGGAATATGGATAATTTATTAATTATTTCCATACTATTCTAATCATGATTCAGTAGTATTTTGTAGATTAGATTCATTATAAATAACCGCAAAAACCAATTATAATTAGTATGTTATTAATATAAGATTTACTAATGAATAAATTATTTAAATTATATTTAATATTGTATAGAATAACAATCGTAGTTGAGAATGTTATGTATATTATTATATATCGAGTAAAATATTATAAAGTAATATTATATATTTCACTATATATGAGGTCGCAGTAAATAAATTCAATGTATATTTTGAATATAGTATATAGTCACTTATATATAAAATAGTTTATATATATATGTTATATATAATATATATAATAAACTACTATATTATAATAATAATTAGGTAGACTTATTAGATATCTAACAATTGTGATATATATGAAAAATAATTAAAAATTGTAGTTATATCAATTACTACTGTAATATATAATTGTATATTTTAAATCCGATTTATTATCATTGTAAAAATTAAATAAATTTCGAAAACTAATTAATTAAGAAAATAAATATATATTTTATTAAATTAATATAATAACATATATTTTTAATTTAATTATTCACAATACGTAAATCAATCTTAATAGGTACTACTAGTATATCACGTGAACAAGTACTTTTTGGTTTTGGTTAGATTTTGGTTAGATTTTGGTTTATGATATTTAGTTTAATAATTTTAAATATAATTTAAGAATTTTAAATTTATAAATTAAATTTGTATTATAAAGGGAGTTACTAAAACCCAGTTGTAATCCAGTTGTAATCCAGTTGTAATTTTATAATACGTATTGTCATTATAAGTCATTTTTTTAGAAATTTATAAAATAATTATATTAATATTTAATTATATTATATTAATATTATATTATACTATATATTATATATACATAGTATCAAAGTGTTAAATTATGTTTAACATGTATTATGCATTGTTATAAAATTACAACTGGTTTACAACTAGGCAACAAATTTATAATAACAATCTTTAAAACCTAAAATTGTACTATAAATACATTACTATTTCGAACATTTAATATCACTTATTGATTATAATATACTTAATATTATATATATATATAGTATAAAAGTATTAAAGTAATTATATTATATACAAAATACGTATTATAAAATTACAACTGGATTACAACTGGGTTTTAGTAACTCCCTATTATAAATTATAATCAAAACGGTTTTGGATTTGAAAACCCAATTGAAAATCTATCCAAATCTAAAAACACAAATTAAATAATATGATAGGAACATTGTGTACATCATGTACTACATGCTATACTAATTAATATATCACCTTCAATATTAATTATTAGACCTTTTAAAGGGTTTTAATTATTAAACATTTTTAACGAATCAGGGTCAAAACTAACGCACAAGAGTTAAAAAGTAAACAACGCGATGCGGGAGTCGCGTATACACATAAATGAATATATATCCAATAAAGGATGTATGTCCTTTCTATAATATATACATTGTATGACATAATTCAAATTCGAATTTTATGATCAACTTATAATCAATTCAATGATTCAACTCCCGCCTCACGCGCTTGTTTTTTTAAATATTGCATGACCCGTCACCTTTTTAACTATTAAATTAATAGTTAGATATTTGAATAATTAAAATCAAACAGATATTACAATAATAATTATTATAATTACGTATATACTATATATATAGTTATTCAATATATTTACTAAACATATTTGGATTCAAAAGTTTTATTTTATATATTTTTAAAATATTTATATATAAATTTAAAATTTAAATATAATTTAAAGATTATATAATTACTTATGTTCTAATTAAAAAGTTACATTATTTGAAATAATTTATTTTACATTAATGTGCATATTTCATTCATGATTCAACAAAGGAATATAATATACAAAAAGTTTTTAATATTTATTTCAAATGAATAAAAATACATAGATAACAAACTTTCAGTTTATAGATTAGAGTATTAAGTTAATAAAAGTGAATAAATTAAATTTAAACATATAATATACTTAAAGTTAATGTATATTATAAATGTGTATGTTCCTTATCTTTTACAGGCAACTTCGAGAAATGTTACCCCCTTTATATAGAATGAATTGCGTACTCTTATCCTAATAGATAAATAGATAGCTACATATTTTATTGCGCTACAATTAAATATATAAACCTGATAAACACGCGTGAACCGTAAGACACGAAATAATAAAACATAATTAAAATAAAACATTAGTTTAAACGAGCAGTTTAATGTTTTTATAAACGTTATCTTAACAACAATATACGGCGATCGCGCATCAGTGTCTAAACTCAACTGGTGATATTTAAACAGACGAACGACTTAGATCAAACGTCCACCGCGAACAGCGTATTCTTGGTACAGAAGCAGAGTCTAAACGAACTGAGATGTCTCGCGCTCAAAGAGGTAATCTATTCTCCTAAGCACGCCTACCGTGTTTAGCGTTTCTAGTATCCATCGCCATCGTAGAGTAATTATGTAGTCCTCGATGTTGCGTGGATAGCGTTGATATATTCTAAATATACTAATTATAAAATCTAGGTATTATAGAAATGTGAAATATTTAAAATTGCGTTACACGTCACGACAAGTTAAACTTCTCTCTCTAATATCGCTCGCGCGTTATTGTAAATCACTATTTTTATTGCCCTTTACACGATACCACATCTTATAGCCGCGGTATAAATCTATGCCAACTCGACTTATATCCTAGCATGACACCTACCCCATTATAGCAGTATATCCTGATATGACTTATACTCTTAGCATTGTATCAGTACGATAATATACTTATCAGTATATCACAGTACTAATACAAACACTAATACTAATGTATCTATACATACTACCTTAAGTAGTTCTATTAACTTAATTTAGATATACATTATATCCTCTGAACCATATCTATGCCTTCTCTAATTGCACCATTATCCGACTATATCAGCGATAGTAATAGTAAGCATTACGTAATAATACATCGTCGCATAGAGAGAGAGTGATCTCAATACAGCATCCTTACCGTACACCTGTACACTAATGTAGGTGAATCGCAAGAGATGGACAGTGGCAGCGCTGCTCATCCACTTCGTGCTGGTGATCACCACCATAGTGGGCGTTATCGGTGTGATCTACATCTACTCGAGCCACCAGGCGGCGAGACGAGACGACCCCGGGGTCACTGACCCCGACCACTTCGGCAAGCACACGGATGACGTCACTATATATCCCCCAGCCGACAGCTACTGCGTGAAGGCCATCAAACTCGTCGATTACGGTTTCACGATGGCAGCATGTCTTATATAATAATAATAATAATATATAGTTTATTAGGTAAACAAAAAATAAATATATAAACAAAAATAATGAAGAAACAATAGATATAAATTGATACCCAAAACGACATGGTACAAAAATTAACAATAGGTTTATAATTAATAAAAAAATGCCTTGGTGTATGCATGCTGAACATATGACATGTTCTTCTATTATCTATATATTCTATTGTCTATATCTATCTTATTTTTATATCTTGCCATGTCCTTCTATTCACTATATCTATTCTATATCTATCTTATATTTATATCTTGCCATGTCCTTGTATTCAACACATGTATATAATGTGCTTTGTCCTTCTATTCAACTCATATGTATAACTCATGATGTGTTCTTTGTCACATGTGTATGTCATGTCCTTCTATTCAACACATGTTTATATCATGCTGTGTCCTTCTATTCATCACATGTATATATTTTGCAATGATGGTAGTGGCAGTTATGGTGTATAGAGTAGAGAATGTCACTACTTCTCTATATATAGAATATATAAATATAGTTTTAATATGTAACTATATTTATACTGACTATTTTTTATAAGTGTTTTTAAAGTTGTTTTAAACATCTTGTTTATAATAAAATAAATAGAAATATTCATCTTATTTCCACTAAAATAAGACTAATATTTTCTATAATCTGTGTCCATTATTATTGTATTATATATAATATTATGGACTAATTGTATATTTCTGATTCATAATAATAATAATAGTATCCGTATCATCGTGGTAGGTTCGAAGTCACATGACCTTGTAAAGTTCCTACCAAGATCGGGCTGGGCGAAAGGAGCCGAGCCCACACAGTTTCCGATGAAACAGAAGCTAATGATTCCGAAATATGTTCTAGTCGCGCACACTCCCATCATAGGTTAATGGCCGGTCGACCTACATTACTAGTCACTGATTGGTCATTACTCCTATTACACATTTGATTAATTATTAAATATTTTGCATCACAAATATTTATGATATATATAAAATAATATAAATTTAAATAATTTTTTTTATATTTATTATTTATTACATTTTTTTTTAAATTACCTTTATTTTCTATAATGAAAAAGATCTTTATATTAAATATCAAACTTTATATTGTAATAGCCATTAATTAAACATATAGACATTAAGTAAGCATATTATAATAACACTATGTTATAAAGTGCATAATTTATGCATTCTTTCTTTTTTATTTATTTCTTTATTATATGAACTATGAAATAACCCATTAAGCATATTATTTTGCCCTTGTATAATTATTAATTATCATTATATGTTCATTACATACTAAATTATAATTGTTATTATGTTTGAGTACATATATATAAATTTAACAAATATATGTGTACCATATAAGGCTATTATTCATTTATAAAATATACAAGATATTATATAAGATATATTATTATATATTTTGATAATTCTGATATTTCTTCTTACTTTTAAATAATATAACTACAAAGATTATTTACATTTTGATAATTTAAATATTAATTTATAATTGTGCAGCATAACTATTTAATATTATATTACTACTATATTAATTATATTCTATATAAATATACTTATATATATATATATATATATTTACTTTCGATGGCTAGATAAAATGTGCAATCGCCACTCCATTCACATTTGTATAACCCTGCGACCGGGTGGCTAACCTTGCTAGGGGGTACCCTGGGGTGTGTCCATCACAGCTTATTTGTTATTCGCAGTTAACCAATGTATCTAATAGCCGTTCCCTATCTGCAAACCTGGAGAGCTGGTGGATGGCAGTTGTCATCACCACACCACTAAAATACTATAGAGCAAGTTCAATATGTCATATATATATATATATATATATATATATATCTATATAAATATATATATATATAAATATGATTCATATATTAATATTGTATATAATAGAAATATAAATAATTCATCAATTCATTCATATGTAAATGTTATCAAATGTATTTCGTGAACATATAAACTGTATATAGCCGTAAACAATCAAGTAGTTATTGACACCTATCCAATACCCTATCTACCCAAACTCTCATTACTTTCATTATTGACACGCGATCATTGTTACCTGATTAGCACATCATCGTTACATCACTTTCATCATCAGATGTCTGTCTAACTACTGATGAATGTTGTTCTGATGCCGAGAAGATTCGAGTATACGATATTAATAATAGTTAGTGATGGCTAATCAAATCATTCTATAGAGACTGTAATCATGGCTATATATGATATAATTATATTTTATATATATATATATATATATATATATATATATATATATATATTATTTATATTATATTGTATTATAAAAGCAAAATATATAACCAAATATTTTCGAAGCAAAGAAAACACTCTCTAGACAACATGATTAATATTCATCCAGTATTTCTTAATGAACTGAAATAGATTTAGGTTTGGAGGGGTTTCTATACAACAGTGTTTTCAATACTCTATACACATTTTATTAGGATCATAAAATTTAAACATATAATATAATATTTTTCAAATTGCAATAAATATTATTTTAATAAAATATATTCAATTTTCTGTTATTCAGCATATATTATTAAAAATTTATAATGAATCTATTTTTTTTATATAATTTACATATAAAATAATATCATGTTAATTACAAATAATAATTTGGTTTAATTGCATAATAAAACATGCATCGTCCATGTTAATTATTGCAGATATAGTTAATTATAGCATAATAATTACTTAATTATATTACCCCTTCCTATGATTCAGCCTTTCCGTTTAATAACTAAGCCATTCACTACCCGAAGATTACGGAGACATAACCTACAACGGGCTCGTGTGCGACAGTGGAGTTATTCTAGAAGGTTGCGGCTTCGAGACAATGTCTAACCTGGCTGTCAATGGGTCGCAGACTGTAGATAAGAGGAAGTCAGTATACTCGACACACTAACAATAATAGTCCACTGTAATACATAGTATATTAATATGATAACATCTCGATAATAACTTTGTTGTCTTTAGACTGAAAATAACCAATCTACATTTGATTATTTATGTAAGCAATTATATAGTCGAGTGTATTAAGTAGTGTTGGAAACGGTTTCGAATATCGAATAGAATATTCGATTCTTTCAAATAGTAAATTTTCGATTTTGAAAGATATTCGAAAATTTAGAATGTTTAATTTAACTATTCGAAAAAAACTATAAAAGGCATATAATGCATATATTTTATTATACAATAAACAAATAATTTAATACTATTTACCCTATGCTATTTACTTCCGTTTTAACATTTTTAACCTTGCTCTCGAATTCTGAAGAATATTTTATATGGCTTCAAATATTTTAATAAAAAAAAGTTCAAAATTATGTTTAGAGAAATTAGACTTATTGATAATTATCAATGATTATAATCATTAATCAAAATTCATAACCCTTTTTAAATATATTTACTTTTTGAAACCTTCAAAGTGTATTCATTTACTATTTTAAACCTTTAAAATGAATAATTTAACTATTAGAAAACTTTGTATACTTAATCTAATACAAATAATATTATTTTAAACCTTTGAAGTGTATTTATTTACTATTTTACACCTTAGAAATGAATAATTTAACTATTTGAAAATTTTGAATACTTGGTTTAATATAAATAATACTATTTAAAACCTTTTAAGTGTATTTATTTACTATTTTAAAACTTCAAAATGAATAATTTAACTATTAGAAAACTTTGTATACTTGGTTTAATATAAATAATACTATTTAAAACCTTTTAAGTGTATTTATTTACTATTTTAAACCTTCGAAATGAATCATTTTACTATTAGAAAACTTTGTATACTTAATTTAATACAAATAATACTATTTAAAACCTTCAAAGTGTATTTATTTACTATTTTAAACCTTCGAAATGAATAATTTCTTTTTTACTATTAGAAAACTTTGTATACTTAATTTAATAAAAATAATACTATTTGAATCCTTCGAAGTGTATTTATTTACTATTCGAAACCTTCGAATGAGTGAAAAATCTGAAAATTTCCAACACTAGTATAAAGTATACATATTCGCTAACGATAACATTCATTATTGAAATAAATAAATATTAATACGAAATAAAATACATAACAAATTTAAAACGTTTTACAGTTACTGTAAATGCAAACCTTTATATATTTGATGTAAATGTATCTATCATGTATATTTAAGCAATGCCTAATTTATATTAATAGCTATATTTATATATATATATATATATTAGATGTTTTATGATTTGTAAATAATTAATATTTTAATAATATTTATAAATATATGTTAGTTGTTGCTTACTTATAAAAATTAATAATTAATCAAAATATTAATTATTTATTCATTATAATTAAGTTTTTTTTTGTAGTTTATAATAAAATAAATACGAATACAAGTTGATCTTCAAAATAACACACATCTTTGTCATTGTTGTCGCTAAATATGTATTATCTTTATTAAATACTTTTATAATAGGTGGAGAGAAGAGAGTTTATATTTTGGATTTATGGGAATATTTAATAGGGAGCTACCAAATGAAGTTGCCATTTTAGCATTTAAGGTATCCAAATATCATAATAATAATATATTTTATTTATATATAATATAAATATATATATTAGTATATAATAGTCCTTTATATTGTTTATTATTGTTTTTCCGTTGTATATTGAATGTATATTATTATCAAATTATTATCGTATTACTATTATTTTATTATTATTTTCTTCCCGCACGAGCGAAGGGGTCTACATGACCCTATTTTAGTGCTAATAAACTCAATATCATCATCATCATCATATATATATATAAATATATACTAATAATCAATTATTAATTTATAAACTACTCTTTTATATCATTGTTGGCCGGTTATATGTATGTATAATATATCAATATTTACCTATTAATTACAATATTATACAATTACAGAAATTCCTAAAATATCTCGTAAAAGAGAATAAACTATCAAAAGATTTCATAATATACGCAGAGTGTCAGGTGAACAAGGACAGGAAGAAGAGTCCAGGCCTCGCTTTATATAATAACATAAAAACATGGAGTCACTGGGTTCGATGTTCACACATAAGCATACATATTCTATTCATATATATATATATGTAATTATGTAATTATTCGAGTTAGAAATTAAGAGATAGAATTAAAAATAATAATTAATTTTTATAAAAGTCGATATATAATATATAGATAATATTGCTGTATTATATATTTCGGATTTTATGATATAGATTATTTAAATAAATGGTTTACCTACTTATTTTATCATTAATAATATACATTTGTAATATTTATTACTACATCACAGGAGAATACAACCACTACCTATTGCGATCCGGTATTCTGATGCGGGAGAGTAAACTACTACAGCCCTGTGGTGTAGTACACACCCACACACCCCCACACACCCACACCCACACACACACACATACACACTCGTCTTGCGTATATCATAATGTAGGAAATGAAAACACATTTATGCCATTAAATGCGCAGTGTATTTTAAAACAACGACCACCACAACCACTACTACTACTATTATTACGATTATTGTTATTATTACGAATACTGCTATTATTACCAAAACTATTACTACTACTACTACTTCATCTATTAATACTATAATTATAATCTTATATTTACAAATAATACTAATATCATTACTACTATTATACTACTACTACTACTACTACCTAAACTACAATTACTATTACCTGAACAAATACCACTAATACTACCAATTTTACTACTACTACTACTATTATTATTATGACTATTACTATTGTTATTACTTCTATTATCACCATCATCACTGTTGTTATGTAATAAGATGTGATATAACATCGGTGCCGTGAACCCGTAACCTTTATGATTCACCATTACTCATCCTCTTGTCATCATTGTCACCCGGGATTCAACAAAGGTTCCATTAACGCCCCGCCCCTCTACCTACTCCTCCTGAGCCCCTATAGCAGCAGCAGCATGGGAGAGAGGTCAAGGGTCACTTTAGGGCTAGCTTCTAACATTGCGGATAATGTCATCCGAACCATGTCCTAATCTCTGACGCGTCCTTCAACACCACGATACCATTGTTCATTACTAATTAACACATTAACAACCATTATACGATAATGCATAATACCTCATCATTAACCATGTGACTTATACACACGTTTGTGTATATTTACGCATATATATTTTGAATAAATTATTAAACCTTTTCTTTACTCGTAAAGTTTGATCTGAAATGATATCGATAGTTTAATTATACACTCTTACATATTTAATAATAGATCTTCATTTCACTTGCAATACAAACTAAGCAGAGTTTAAATATTTATATCTCTATATATATATATAGTTGGTAATTTATAGATATATAAAAATTATTTTATTAATTATAATATATATAGTATTATACTATTATATTTAATTGAAAGATTATTGTTTTCTTATTTATAAATCTATATTTTCTAAGAATTAGAGATACATTTTTTCTTAATATATATATAAATATTTATAATGAAAATATTGTAAAGTAATATAATTATTATCAAATAAAGCTTAATTATATTTATATCATATATAATTATCTTAAATCTTGAAAATCAGATTTAAACTATAATGAGTGAATGTTATATAACAACTTATCTATCATATAGAGTTAATTCCAATGGAAATAATTAATTATAAAATATCGGAAATAATTCAAGTAGAGTGAACGTTAGCTTTCTGCATAGATATAATAGATATGATTTGCTAATATAATAAACACCTACAAGATCCATTATGATTACATTACATTAGCAAGTGTAGAACCACGCACCATATATTTATAAATTCAATCGTTACAGTTTATATTTCACTGGATACTTGCATAGATGGGAGGGAGTGTTATATCTGCTTCATAAATATTCTATATGAAATATATAATTAATCCGTTCAAAACAATTTATTATCCATAAACATTCTTTGCGACTAAAATTACCTAATATATATGTATAAAATATGTATACTATGATATTATATAGATACAAATGATATTATATAATGAAAATACTTCATATATAGATATTCAGAAATAATCGAGATTATTAATATTTATAGATTACACTGAATATATATATATTATCACAATAAATTAAACTATTGCTTTTCGAATTTATCTCGATCATTTTTATATTTTATATATACTTATCATTACTATTAGTAATTTATTAATGTTATTTCTACAAATTATTATAAAATAAAATATTCTAATGATCAATTGATACAATTTTATTAATTTAGATTATTAATTATATATATATATATATATATATACGTCCCAGTAATAATTCAAAGAGTGAGTATCTTATCAGGAATATATCAGTGAATATCTTATCTGGCATGTATCAGTGAATATCTTATATGGCATGTATCCATTGTTATATCCAGGCTGTGTTGGTCGCCATCGGGTTGGTCAACCTTTGCATATTTGTTGGGGTCTATAATGTTTTTTGATATCAATAATAATACATTATTAATTTAATAATTTAAATTATATATTTAATAAACTAAATATTTAATTATCATTTATATGTGATATGTATATATTTTCATCTGATATACATCATCTCTTATTATTGTAAATATAAGTATACTAGTTTAAATTGTTTATGATAATGCTAGCATATATTCAAGAATATGATAATTTGACGGATGTAAATAAGAACATTTCAAGTTCTCATACATATTTAAAGTTGAATTGTAAGAGTATTCATAACTAATCAATAAAATCATTAATATTTTTTTTAATATAATTTTAAATAAAATTTTTATAAATTTAAATAATTCATTCTAATATAAATTGATTTAATATAAAGAAAATTAGTTAATAATATTGAATATAATAAATTTGTTAATACTACTATATTGTATTACAGTATTAAAATTGTAGTATATGTATAATATATTATATTATTAATATTAATAATTATATGTTAATAATATATATAAATAATTATAATCAAAAATTATACTTTTAACAATCAATATTTTTAATAATCAAATGAAAACATCCATAAAACCCAAAACCGTCAGTAAAACACCAAATAAAACCCAAACACTCCAACAAAATATTCTGGATTTGTTGCCAACCAGGAGATAGCTAGGCAACTTATAATTATTTGATTTAGACAAAATCACAGATAATTTAATATTTACACAAAGTTAATTCACTATGATTTACTTGTTAACAATTACACAATGTAACGGTAATACATGAGTGAGTGTTGAAATGTAATCATTGTTAGCAATCCTTCTCATATTGTTCAACATATTCAAGTTGTATCTAAGCTAAAGTTGTAAACAATAGTAAGCCAGGATTTAACAAAAGTACGTGCTAACGATATAGAAATAATATTGGAATATTTTGTAACCGACTATTTTATATTAAGAGTATGATTCATTGCCTGTATATATGTATAAAACATGCAGTATAATACTGAATGAGTTTGTATACAAAATATAATCAAGTACTGCCTGTGTGGCTCAGTTGGCTAAGGCATTAGACACACAATGAGTAGGAAGATTCAAGCCTCTTCAGGGGGCCATTAAAATATGTCTTACATAACTTTTAGAAGTGATCTTATATAATTGTGTATACAAAATCAACAGTTATTATTAAAATCACTGATGCCTTAACGTGAGAGAGGCATCAATGGGAAATTAGAGTCATATGTTTATAAAGGGGGTTTACACTGCCAGTATTTCCGGAAATGTTAGCTAGAAAGTGATTTTTTAGAAAGTTAACAACAATTGTAGTGGGTTACGCCTTTACTTTCCGACAACTTGCCGGAAATATAGTAACTTTAAAGGGGGAGAACCATTACAACTTGCTAGAAAATCACTTTCTAGCAAACATTACCGTAAATACTGGTAGTGGTAATACCACCATAAATGATAAGTTCATAGGATGGGATGAAATCAAGGATTTTCCGAAGGAAAGATGGTTCACTCAACCGAATTATTGAAGTAAAAATGACACTAGTTCAAATTCGACGGGTAGGAGAACTAAAATCTATTTTTGGATTTCATATCTATTTATATGTAAATTAAAAAAAAAATACCCTAATATAATCTTGATATTATAGTAAAAACTCTGAAATTATTATAATAACAATCGACGGCCTGTTTTGAGATAATGATATTAAATATGGTCAACAATATAATAGTATAACATAACGAAGTATATACATAATATATACGATCAGCATTAGTTTAATAATAGTTAATATCAAAATAATATTAATTTATAATATATATATATGTGTTTAAATAAAATTTCCGTTAGTACGTTGCAATAGAATTATGTAATATTGTAATATTAATTATTTGAAAAAATAAAGTTTCAATATAAAATTTTAATAATTATATGTATGTATTAAATTTTATATATGATAATAAATTAATATATGATAATATATGATTATATGATAATTTGTATCTTGAAATTTTGATATAGACTGACATCAGCCCCCAATATGTCACGTGACTAACAGAGAGTTCAAGTTAATAATGCGTATAGTGCTTATATAATATTATATTAATATATCAACATACGGTATTATAATATGTATGTATATTACATATAATATATAAAACACGAATTCATTACTCAGTGAATAATGTAATGAGAAATATAACGCCAACAGCGAAATGTATAATTTAACTATCGGTTTAACACGTGACTTATTGGGGGATAATGTCAATATTCAGCGAAATTGTTGTCATAATAAATCAGTATATTTTTTTTTACAAATTTACATAAAATGTATTGATAATTTAATAATAATATAAACTTTATACAATAAAATATCCAAATTTAATTAATTACATTTAGAATTAAAAAAATTTCAATTACTATTTATTAATTGTTAAATAATAATTGAAAAAATTGTAAATGATTTAAAACAAACATAATATTTATAATATAAATTTTATATATACCAAAGATTTTGCGAAGCAAATATATAACACTCCCTAATAGGGGAGTCCCTATGCATGCAACGTAATTTAGTAATAGACAATGCCGCTGCTAGCAGTAGTATCGAATCACTGAAATATATTTAGGTTCGGATCTGTTTTCATACAACAATATTTTCATTGCTCTATTAAATTACATGCAATATAAATTAGCTTTTACTCACCAAATAAACTTATAATAAATGCTATAATAAACCTATAGCATTTAAAACATACATGTCATATTTGTGGTCAATGTGCGCTTAGACCGCTCAATGTAACAAATAAAAATTATCAATGATCATATGATTTATTATCAAATATTTATTCAATACATTATTGAATATAACATTTATTAAAGATATTTGGTATCTGATCATAACGGACGGGTTAAGAATGTAAATAATAAAATACTTGTTATATATACAACATCTACAACTATGTATATATATTTGCGGATTGATATTTTTTTTTTTTTATTTCGGTGGTTTAGTTTTAACTATCTGTTTTTTTAGCGGCATTATATCCCAAAGTAAACCCATCAGTTGTGATCATAGACCATATATATATGTGTGCGCGATATTTTGTTGTTATTATTTATTAAGTTTGTTTATATTTAGCGGTCTAATCGCATATAATCCATATTTTTTTGTTATATTTTAGTAATTAACACTTAGTTTTCACCATATAAATACTGATTTAAAGCATATTATTTAACATTTTAAAAGTTTATAGTTTGATACGAATTTACATTATAAACAACACATAGTTCCTAAAAGTAACCCGATATAGGTGGCACAGGGTATTTTGTATACAAATTCGAATTACACGATGTTTTATATCCATAGATTTAGAGTACCATGGTACTCTATATCTATGGTTATATCTTTCCTTCGGAAAATCTTTTTATATACTATATAAGGGATACGATCATAAAGGACAAGTTGGGGGTTAGAGGTTACATTTGAAATACGAGTTAATAGTTACTATATATAGTATACTATAATAGTAACTATTATAGTATATAATCATGGCCTCCTTTAGCTAAAGGAGACCATGATATAATATATATTAAATATATAATATTATATTAAATATCATATATATTTAATAATATAAAATTATATTAGTATGTGTGGGTCATTTGGTTTAATTAGGTTTAGTTTTGTCTTGCTGGTTTTTTTTAGCTGCATTACATCCCAAAATGAGCCTATATCATTTTATTTCACATTTAAAATGTAACCTTTTCTACTCAACTCGTCCTTTTTTATCGTAACCCCTATATAATATAATATTTATTATCTATGTATTCAAGAAAATTAAAATATGTATGTAATTTTAAAATGGGTGTGGTAATCAAAAAAACGACGGTGGCATATATACATATTTGTTATGAGCAACGCAATATAATGCCCTTGATGTTACCAAGAATTTGTTTTATCATTATACATGGTGTTATATATTTAAACCCTAATAGGGTTTTAAATAATTATAATAATTTATTTAAATTTATTTTAAAATAAAACATACATAGTTGATCTGATTGGGTGTATTTATTGACCTTTCTTTATATATGTCAAATTTATTTATAGAAATTTAAAATGGTACTTAAATTTATCAATATAAACATGCGCAGATATTATTGTGATTGAATATTTATAAAAATTGTGTTTCAATATAATATTTGTTATTTACAATAATTTATTAGTTTTATAAATAATAAATGAATATCTATTTTATTGAAAAATCTGCGTTTCCGCTATAAAGTAATTTCTATTAATACAATTAAACAATATGGCGACCGTTACGGAATCAGTCACTACGTTAGTTAAATATACTTATTTCAAATTATGTAGTTATTACAGCCATAAATATATATGCATAATTTAAATATTTATTATATAAAATTAAATAGTATTCTAACTATATCTAACATATTTTGATATATATTTTATATTCATTTAAATATTTCAAGTTTGATAAAAAATAAAACAACAACAAATAATATTTAAATATCTATTGTTTAATTTGATATTGATATATTTTATTGTTATGTTATGCTATTATACTTAATATATTTAAATGTGTTTACCTTACATACTTGTTGTTATATTTAAATATATGTATAATTTAGAATTTGTAAATTTCATTTATTTTATAAATATATTTGTATGTGACGTTTCATATTTTCAATATAATAATGGCATACTAAGTTAATAGTATTGCTTAACTACACTCTATGATAATAATTATATTCTATTTTATAATTTGTATTAATTTATCTATAATTTGAGTATGCATAGTATTCATATTAAAATCAATAGAATATTATTTTTGATACAGTATATTAAAAAGGTCCCGAATTCGATCATATGTAATTCTTGTTTTTTTGTCTTGTGTTTATTAATAACTTACTACATGTTAATTTTAATGTTACATATTTGTTTTGTATTGTCCTGGGTCCCTCAAATTTATTTATAACATGTACAAGTCTATGACTTGTTGAGGGGCCATTTGTATCCGTTATTAGTATTCATTTGTGGTTCAATAAATAAATATATTATAATATAGTAGTATATAGCTTGTCTTTTTTAAATAGTGACTAATATATAACTGTTATGATATATTATTACGTTATTCTATGTTAATGATCACAGTAATGCTTACATAGTTAATTATCTAATTTATATTTATTTCATGTATTTAAATATATATTGTATAATAAAATTAGAGTTCTTCATATAAATTCTTTATGTTATATAAATATCAGATTGCAAAGAATTTGTCGATTATGTTATTCTAAAAGCTGTTATTATATAGAGGTTATCTGACTTAAAAGCCACACACTATGACATATATATATATATAATTAGGTTATAACATATTTGTATATATGTGAATATAATTCTATATAGCCTTCTACAATATAATGTCTGCTACACATAGTTAATAGGAATACATATACAATTATTTCTGTTAAATATTTTCCAATGTAATTCTCTTGATTATATATGCCCATATTATATTGTAGCTGAAGTTATATGCACCGATATAAGATAATATATACTTTTAAACTTTTAATTATATACCTATTTTTTATTTTGAGCTTACTGCCATATTACACGTACCTTTTTATTAATATTTATTACACATATAATAATAATATTATAATATTAATTAATATATAGAATTCCATATACTCAATAAATATATATAAACATATATTTATATAAGATATATAATAATATAAGTGATCTCGTGCAAAATATGGCGATTGCTCTTGTGCGGATTGGTGATGTATTAATGTAGATAATTATTTGTAAATAGTATAATTTACACTACGCACGAAATCACAAAACCAAACAAATTCACCCCGAACGAGATCACTGGTTACCATCAGGGATGGGGTTAAATACATTTTTCAGATACAAATACAACTATTTATGTAATATTTTATTCAAATACAAATACAAAATAAAAGTGAAACAAAATACAAAGACAGATAATCTCGGATGAAATATTGTTCACGATTGAAATAGGGATTATTAGCTAAGTAATTTGGATGACTTTAAATAATAGTTAAATAACATTATTTATAATAATACAATTATAAATAAATATGTAGTTAGATATACTTTTATTATTTATCAATAGTGTTGTTAAAAAACGCGTTTTTTGTTAATGTTTGTTTAAAACATGTTTTGAACTGTTTTTTTCATTTTTAATCCGTATTATTCATTTTTTATCAGCTTTTTTCTTTTACAAGAAATAAAATTATTTAAATAAAGTAGAAATATTGTTAAATAATAAAATAAGTACATATTATATGAATAATCAGTAATAATTCAAATAATATATTATCTGTATTATTAGCATCATTAAATCATATAGTCAAACTTACATTAGTATGACATTATAATAATTATAATATTTATTTTGATACAATGTAACACCGAGTGATATAACACTATTTCTGTATTATTTAATGTTATATACATGGAGATTGTATCACAATCTATAGATATATGTACATTGTATAATTGATATTATAAAATCTGTATGAACTTTCATATTTATTTTATAATAAATTATTATAAATAATAAATAAATTAGATTTCTTTTATTTTATGATATAATAAATTATATAATATTAAACATAATATATATTATTATACAATTTATTATATCAAAACATAAAAGAAATCTAATTTTATTATTATAATATTATATTTTTATACAATTATTTTATACATGTATTAAATAATCATTCATTTTTAAATTATTATACAATTTATTATATCAAAAAAAGAGCAGAGAAATTATTATATGTCAAATTAAATTTAAATTTAAATATTAACAATTAAATAAATATATGTATTAATTTATATCTCTTGTTTTTTTTCTGTTTTTTTTTTCGTTTTTTATTCTGTTTAAAACGGTTTAAAAAGTCTGTTTAAAACGTGTTTTTTATTAAATCACAACACTATTTATCAATATTCTAACATTAATAACTATTTTTAATTTATTACATCGGTAAATATAAAAATAATACATATGTATTTATTTTATAATAGTTAATTATTTATAACGAATCGAAAAGTAATATATAATATTTTATGTAATATATTTATTATATTTTTACTAAATTAAAAATTTTAACATTTGAACTTAAAATGTAATTATATACAATATTATTTAATATTTCTTTACAGATACAGATATATGTGAAATTTATATAAATAATGACAAATTATCATTGACAATATATGACGTATAATATTGGTTGATAACTTTCATAAGGTACTATATTATTTTTTTTTAAATTAACAAAAATAAATCTTGTATAAAAACGTATTGTATACTATATAATACATATACTCGTGCAATTATAGCAATAATAACTAAAACAAAATATTAATAATTCAATTATGATGTAATTTTGTATTAAGTTATGTTTATGGTAAATATGTGTCTCATATATCTGATATTATTAAGTTAAAATAAAATAATTATATTATGATAACATATCAATTTATACATGTTTATTAATAAAATTATTACTATAAATAATATTATTTAACTTTTACATTAACTTTATGTCATAAAGTAATCAAAAATGACATCTCATATAAAATAAATAACATTATATTCATATTTACTGAATTTATCTAATCAATTAAAAATAGTTTTTAAAATTATTATATTGATAAATGTTAATAGTATATAAACCTATACATATTTATTAGTAATATCAAAGATTTTGCGAAGCAAAGATATAACACTCCCTAATCATGCAACGTAATTTAGTAATAGCCCTAACCGCTGCTAGCAGTAGTATCGAAATCACTGAAATAGATTTAGGTTCGGCTCTGTTTGCATACAACAATGTTTTCATTGCTCTATTAAATTACATGCAATATAAATTAGCTTTTACTCACTAAATATATACTTATAGCATTTAAAACATACATATCATATTTTTTTGTTATATATTAGTAATGAACACTTAGTTTTCATCATATAAATATTAATTTAAATCATATTATTTAACATTTTAAAAGTGTATAGTTAAATACGAATTTACATTATAAACAACGCATAGTTCCTAAAAGTAACCCGCTATAGGTGGCACCAGGGTATTTTGTATACAAATTCGAATTACACGATTTCGCGTAAGTGTTATATCTTTCCTTCGGAAAATCTTTGGTAATATTATATAACACTACTTTAAAGTCATCCCAAATTACTTGTTTACAAAATATTTACAAAATTACCTCTTCCAATATTACTTGTACAGCAAAATACTTATTTATATTGTTATTCTTTAGATATATTTTTATAAATTTATAAAAATGAATCTTATTAAATCCTAGAATATTTTCTATATAAAATATTAATATTAAAAAATGTGTATAAAATTACATATATATTTCTGAGTAATCTGATTAAATACAAATACGCAGTTGGAATAATATTTATTTTATTATATGTTATTTAACAAAACTTATTAGTTTCAAGATAGTATTCAAATAGTTATTGACTATATCTATAATTAATTATACAGTGCTAATCATTATAGATGTGATTATTTTGTTATGTTTCTTATTGTAATCAAATATAAATTATAAAGTTTTCCTAAATGTTCACTAATACATAAGTATACTAATGTATACTTTATTCATTTTATGTAATGATAATACAGTATTTTATAAATTAAGTATTTATATCCCAAGTGATCACTGACCTTGATTCTAATTAAAGCTATATATACACTATTAATACTTTTATACACTATTAACATTTCCTAACATTTTAAAATTAATGTGGGAAATAATGTATATATTTAAAAAAAAGTATACACACATTTTTATAAAACAATTATTTTTATTAAATAATTGTTCTATTAAAAGTTATTTGTTTTATAAATCTATAAACAAATGTAATATAATTATTATTCGTAATATTATATTTAATTAAAATAATTATAATTATTTTTCTTTAAATAGTCTTATATTTCAATATTATGTGAAATTTCAATCTTTAGTATAAACTCCGTAAAATATTTCTATATACATATATATTCCTATTGATAAAATATTAACAACCTCCTACTTGATAATATACTGATCAAATTTAATTAAATATTAAGTCAATTATGCATACTTATGATACAAATAAATTTTAAATAATTTTAAATGAAATATTAAATAAAAATAATCACGTTTTATTTTTTTTAAATTATAAATTTTATCAAATAAATTATTATACTATATCAAACTATTCTTTTAATTTCATTTTGAATATTAGTGAATGTGATTATTTTGTGATAAATGTAACTGAATTTTATTTTAATACTACAATAAAAATTACTTATTATTTAGGAATAATAGTACATTGTAAGATATATATATATATAATGCATATACATTAATAATATAATGATCATAATATATAAATAAATCATTTATCATTCTTAGACAACTGGTAAGGAATAAAGGGGAAAATAATAAACAATGTTGTTTTTATCTTAATTTCCCTTATATCTAATATATTGTAAAAATCAATGTAAAATTATAACAAATTTAAATATAATTTATAAAAATGCATAATAGTTTTAAAAATTACAAAAATGAATAATTGAAATTAATAATATAAACAAATAATATAAAATTAATATATAATGAATAATAATTATAAATGTATAATAGTTATCAAATGAATGTACTTATTAAATATCACATGATATATAATAGTAACAAAATAGCAAATAATATAGTTAATTGTGAAAATCAGTATAAATAGTGATGTAAATAATGCTCAAATCTAAAGTATTGATGCAGTCTCTGTTTCAGTTACCTAAACTCTAAACTTGGGCTCGCTTGGTTAGAGTCTCAGATAGGCTCGTACTAGTAATATAAGTCTGTTCGTCATCAATAACCAAAATTCTAGGCTCAATTTAATAAGCTTGTCATCATTTACACCACTAGATTAAATTTACATTACTATTCATTGAATACAGAAGTCCGCCCATAATTTTTTTTAAATTGATGTAAATATTAAATATATAAAAATTAGGATTAAAATGTAACTTCAAAAAAGCATAATTTCGGCTCTCATGTTTGGTAAAAGTCAACTCGGCTCGGGCTCGTTTGGCTAGAGTCTCAGCTATGACTCGTTTTGTTTTCCCGAAAATAAAGTCTAGACTCATTAATATGACTCATGACACGGCATCATTTATATCACTATTATATACTAATTATAAAATTATAATAAAATATATATTCATAAGGTATTTTTCAAACAGTATTTTTTTTAAATATTTAAAATTTAGAATAATTTTTATTGTTTAATAAAAAAAATGTATAGTATTATAAAAAATTTTGTTAATTGAAAATTTCACAAAATATTTATATATAAAATCTGATATAAAACATTTAAAAAAAAATGTTAATTCAAATTTAATAATACAATTTCAAATTCTATATATGAAAAAAATGTAAACCCCATATTTCAAATTTTAAAAAGAACGTGTCTCTTCATAGTATTTAACTTAGTTTTCATATTTATAAAATCATATTAACTTTTTAATTAGTATACAGTATTATTGTAAAAATATATTTATATTATGTAATATATAATATTAATAGTCATTAATATGTGATCTAAATATAGAATTATTATTCACATATTATATTAATATAATTAATTTACCTATTCCTATATTTATATATAGGAAAAATAATAAATAAGTTTTTAATTAAAAAATCTTTTACCAATATAATTTCATATATAATTTACATTTATTAATTTGTACATTAACATAATGAACATAAGTATTGCATACTATATACAAAGATTTTTCTAATGAAATATAAACACTTACATGAAATTATGTAATTTTCTTTTGTATACTATACACGAACAAAGCCACCTATAGTTTGAATTTGTGGAAATATGTTGTTTATAATGTAAATTTGTATCAAACTATACATTTTTGAAATGTTAAAAAAACTGTGATTACAATTATTATTTAAATGATGAAAGTATTCATTACTTATAACATTATTACATATAATATTGAGCAATAGGATAGTTTGGTGAATTAAATGCTATACATATCTATGAAGTGTGTAAAATCTCACTTATATTGCATGCAATTTAATAGAACAATGAAAACATTGTATGATAATCGCATCAAAGCTAAATCTAGTTCAGTGATTTCCATAATATTGCTAGCAGTGTTATGGGTACATATTAAATACATTATGTACATAGGGAGTATTATATCTTTTCTTTGCAAAATCTGTTCTATATATATATATATATATACATATATGTGATATATAATAATATCATTTAAAACTAACTTTATTTTGTTAAAATATATATACTATTTCAAAGTAAAGCCCATGCTACACCAAAGTTATCTGACCATGTTTCCGAAGATATTGTCTCTAAAATTGTTTATAATAAAATTTAGTAATGATTTAAATATTATTTTTTATTTTAAAAAACCCTTAGGGTCTTAATTTTATCTGGTAAATAGAGTAAAATACTATAAATATTTATCTAAATAATTATCTTTAATTAATTATATACAAAATTAAATATCATCTTTGATTTTACTATTGTGTTATAGTTTCGGTGTGGCATTAGCTTAGACACTTACTTTAGCAGACTTACTTTAGCAGACTTACTTTAGCAGACTTACTTTAGCAGACTTACTTTAGCAGACTTACTTTAGCAGACTTACTTTAGCAGACTTACTTTAGCAGACTTACTTTAGCAAACTTACTTTAGCAGACTTACTTTAGCAAACTTACTTTAGCAGACTTACTTTAGCAGACTTACTTTAGCAGACTTACTTTAGCAAACTTACTTTAGCAAACTTACTTTAGCAGACTTACTTTAGCAGACTTACTTTAGCAGACTTACTTTAGCAAAATTACTTTAGCAGACTTACTTTAGCAGACTTACTTTAGCAAACTTACTTTAGCAGACTTACTTTAGCAGACTTACTTTAGCAGACTTACTTTAGCAGACTTACTTTAGCAAACTTACTTTAGCAAACTTACTTTAGCAGACTTACTTTAGCAGACTTACTTTAGCAGACTTACTTACTTACTGAGAATATATTTATAGTATATTCATTAATGGACATTATTTTTTTATGATATTTCTAACCATATCTTTTAATAATATTGAACAAATAATTAATATATATAAATCGATACAAAACTCGTTTTTATATTCATAATTTCAATATGATTATATTATAATTATACTATTATTTAATATACATTATATTATATAGAATTATGACATAAAGAATATAGAAACATATTATTCAATTCAAACTATTCATATATAATTTCAAATTAAACATAATTTATTACATTTTTTTTTACAAATAAATAAATATATCTGATATCTTTAAAATATCATTTAAATATAATTAAATGTACCACTGAAATTATCCATTTCTGATTATCTATTTTGACAATATATATTTTAAATAATAATTTATTTATTTATTTAAACCTTATTTTAATTTTAATTTAATAGATAGTTAAATATATGAATCTACTCAAAAACTTTAACAGCCTAATATTTTTGATTTTAAAAAGTATTCAATGTTAATTTGCCCTTTATTCAATTATATATTATTATTGATAACATTTTTTATGAATATAGATGCGATTATATAGAGTTGTATAAAATTTATAATAAATATCTGTACTACAAAATCATATTTTATGAAGGTTAGTAAAGATATAAATTAAGAATAAAAAAGATTTATTAATTTATGACTATATTTTTTAGTACATTTGTATAGGTAGTGTATTATATTTTAGTATATTATTGATTATCAATATTTTAAAAACATTCTATTTATTATTTTCAAACATTCACTAGTATTCAAAATAATATTCTGAGAGTAGTTAATAATTTATTATAGTACATTTTGTTGTTATAGAAAGAAGATATATATCTCAAACAATTTGGTAATATATAAATAATATAGTATTAATATTATAAATTGACAATTGAAATAAATAAATTTGCTAATTTTGTATGCAAAAATAGATATCCAATTTCAAGTATTAATTACATAAATTACAAATAGTACTATTGCATTTTATGAACATATCTCTGTATAGAACTAAATATCTAGTTTATAAATTTAAGAAGTGTTGCCAACATTTATTTTCCCCGGAATATAATCTATTTACATGTAAAAGTGAGGGATCAACTTAAGGGTGGTTCACTTTTATTATGTTATCAACTTTAAAATATAATAATATTTAAATAATATCATCTATAAAATATAATAGTATGTTCAAAATTAATTATAATGGACTTATTTATGATTTATAAACACATTTTATTTATATAAAAATTATATACATAAATATTTATATACATAATTTAATTTATTAGTAACTTTATTCAGTAACAATATTATTAACAATAACTTTAATAACAGTATAAATTAAACATGTTAATTATCTTTTAATACGTATGATATTCTTCGTTAATTGATTTGAAATCATTACAATAGCACTGACGGAGTCCCTAAAGGATGGACAAAAAGAATTACACAACGAAAAATTGGAAAATCCCATGGAAAATTTGATATTTACATTTTCAGGTTAATTTTTTAATCTACATATAGCACCTATATAATATTAAATACATTATATTAGTTATATTAAAATAATAATTCATATATTATATATATTTTTAATATATATATTATAATTTTGTAGTCCAGATGGAACGAAATTCAGATCTAGAAGAGAAATTCAGCGATACATAGATAAAATGAACGTGAAATTAAATATTTCTCAATTTGATTTTTCACGTCTATCACCTATACAATCTTCTATCACGCCAAAAAGACAAATGCCCGCTAAAGTTTTAAGATCTAAGAAAACTCCAATAATAATTAATAAAAAAAAGTCAACAAAGACTAAAGATGATCGAATAAAAGTTAAAATGAATTTTCCTATTATTAAAAAAAGAAAAATTTCTATTAATGAAGAAGATATACCTTCTGTACCAATAAAAAAAAGAAGAACTGAAAATTCTTTGCTTAAAGTTAAATCGAATTTCCCTTTAAAAAAATCTATGAAACTTTTAAAAGTAGCTAATAAAAAAGCTAAAAAATTACCTAAAAGTTCGGTATTACATTCAAAAAAAATATCACTAAATAAATCAAAAGAAGTAGAAATAAATTCTATGGATAATAAAACTATCCAGACACCATCGAAGAAAAGAGGTCGTCCAAAAAAAATAACTGAAATTAAGGACATCAAAGAAACAGAAAACAAAGATACCAATAAGAAACCATCTTCACCAGAAACTTATGTGGATGATGATCTAAAAGATTTAAGAGAGGCATCTGATAAATTAAATAGTGCTACTGAAAAACAAATCTTAGAAGAAATTGAACTCATTAAAGCAGCCGATAAACTAAGATATCAGAAAAGTAATATTTCTGAAGATGTTAGTGAACAAAATATGACAAAAGATATTTTTAAAGAAGCCTCAGAATCTGATGAAGATGATATGAAATTAAAAGATGTATCCGAAAAAATGCTAGATGAAGTTAAAAAGAATGATGGTATTGATATAAGTGATGATATCATCAAAAATGATGGTGAAAATGACAAAATAGATAATTCGACTATTATCCCAATTATAGAAAAAACTATGACAACTATTCAACAAATTACCTCCAATATATGTGAAGAAACCAAAATGGTTTTAAACAATATAATATTAACACCAATTGGTGCCCAAGTTATCAATTCAACAGGAAAACGTGAACGTAAGAAACCCACTTGGATGAATGATAACCAATATGAGACAGGAGATCCATTAGCAAAGATTAAAGAGATTGCAAAATCTTCACAGAAAATAACATCCCCCAAAAAAACTCTCAAATCACCTACCCCTCTGATTAGTCCAGTAAAAACACCTAAATCAGTTAAAATTAATTCTGACATAAAAAATTCAACTCTCTATAAGACATTAAAATCACCATTAAAGTCCTCAAAATTATTAAAAATTCCTAAAATGCCAAAAAGCCAAAGTAAAGAACTCGTAACTGGATCGGCAAAGAAAAAGAGAGGGAGACCCAAGAAAAGCACAAGTCAATTAAGTGATGTGCCATGCATTGGAGAATATTCCGATATTAATTCTTTCCAGGTTATTAATTATGCATAGTATCATTTAATTAATTCTCATACAATATATTTAAATTTCTATATATAACAAAAATTCTATTAATTTATTTTAATTTATAAATTAATAAAAATTTAATATTTCTCTTATGTTATAATTTAAATTTATTTATATGTTTAAATATTTTAATTTATATTAAATAATTATTAATTATAAATAATAAGTTTATTACCTTATGAATATATTATGAGCCTAAGTGAAATTTGTGTTTATTTAAGATAACTAGATGAATCATTGCATGTTTACTGCTTTTTACACAGCCTTCACTACAGCCTCCAATGAATATACTGTCTGACCAACTTAACGACCCTATGAAGCACGATCAAGGTATCACTATGTGTTTCACCGTCCTTATTTCAATTGTTCTTATTATGTTATGTTATTTAAAAATTATTTTTTTGGACTAAAACATGTTAACTATCATTAATAATACTGTTTTGTACGATATTTCTTTTTTAAATTAATAAATGTGTTTTTATTGAAATGTACACTTATTTCATAGAGGTTGCAGATTGCGAAGTTATCTCCATATATTTAGACCACTGCTACTCGAGTAGAGTGATTGCCGATAGACTAGAACCTATAGCCATCGAGAATAACATCACCATCCCTGCATCGGAAATGTCGCATGCCAAACAATCTCCTCGTACCACTAAAGGTAATATTAGAATTACTCTACCTAACACTATCTATATCCCCTCTTATTATTACTCTATCAGCAATAGCTCAAGCTGCAAGTGAAGTGGCATCTTCCGGTTGCGCAAGAGTTCTTCCGGCTAAGAACTCGGTGTCAAATCGGTCTAGAACATTCGACTCGTTCTCTCTATAACACAACACGATGTGTGTGGCGCCATCATTGCCACCATCGTTTTTATTTATACATCTCTCGGCCACTATATATATTCTTATTGTATATATCTATCTATAATTAGTGGAAATCTAGTTTAAATAAGATGTTTAAATTTACACACGTATTATTTTATTTTTTATATAAAATATTGATAACAATTATTAAATAATGTTTTATTAATAATATTTGTTATATAACATATTAAATTACTTAATTGGCTATAAGTAATTTTTATCCAGGTCATTCATAGAGTAATGACACTTCAACTGGTCCCTTAATAATCTAGATGTACTTGCCATTTCTCTCGACTGTTAAAGCATTTTATTATTTCATTATTTATAATAAAACTAACGAGTATGATTTTATATTAACCATGGCTATTTTTTCTTGTTTTTCAATATTATAATTTCGGATTCTAGAATCTTTCAAGGCTATATCTGCTTCCACTTCAGCTTTCCAATCTTTCTCTTGTTCCATTAATCTATATTAAAAATATTATTATTTACGAAAACTTAATATATCATTAATGTTATAATGCCAACCTGGCTAAATTTTTCTTTTGCAATTCTGTTTTATTTAAATTACTACTTGAGGCCCTCAATTTTTTTTTCATTACTTGAATTTTAGCACTATCTACAGCTCTCTTTTCTTGATTATGTAGATAAGATTGTAGATCTTCTCTATATGAAAGCATCTGGTTGTCTATTTCATCTTTTCGGTGCTTCGATTTTTCCATTCTATCCAAGAGGTCACTACTAATAATCGTGTTAATATTAGACATATATTTATTATATAATGTTTATTAATATTAACTGGCTTCTTCGGAAATCTAAATTTGTATTCTTAGTTTGTTCCCTTTTTAAGTCTGCAGATTTATGCTTTTCTTCAATTTTTGATAAAATTATATCTTGTTCATCTCTGTCAGTTATATAATATATAACGTATATAATTTATAACAACTTATAATATATTAATTGAATTGAAAATTAGAAATATAATTATTAAATATGAGAGTAACTGTTCTAATTGCAGTTTTTCTTTTAAAATTGCATCGTGTCTAATCTTTGTCTTCAAGTTACGTACTTTCGTCTTCTAAAGGACGATATCAGAGTTAAGTTTGAGATATATTTGAATAAACTACTAGGAAATTCATTTAGTAATATAATTATCTATTTATTAAATTGTAATACTATATTAAGCTATGTATGAGTATAAATATAATATACAAATTGTAAAATAAAACAACTAAAAGAAGAAATAAATAGTCACATATATATATATATATATTCAAATTGTTATATTACCTATTCTAAAAAGATAAAAACCAGCATTTGTTCTTGAGCATGTATTTCTTTACTTGATTTTGCTCGTTGTAATACTTTTTGTTGTTGTTCTTCAATCTTCCTGGCAAGTTCCTCTTGTTCTTTTTCGGCTTGTTTCTTTCTTTCCTCCTGTAAATTGAAATGTTATGTTATTAAAAATTAAATCATATTCAATTAAAAAAATAATTTACAAAACTATACAACAACTAATTAATATTAAAATATATATATATATATATATAATACAATAGAAGTTGATAAACATTCTTTATAACATATTAATATATAGAGCTTAAATTATATTTCATAGAGAATAATTTAATATTAATAAAAGCATAAAATACTTTAAATTTAGAATAAGGGATAATTTCAATAAGTAATTAATATGTATTAATAAGTTTAATGTAATAATTAATTACAATTTGGCTTGAATTATCTTTGAAATAGTACATGTTAAAAGTGCATTTATAAATTAATGAATATGTTTTTTATAATTTCATAGAACCAGGATTATTTTCTCTAGATTTATATTTATAAAATAATATTTGTGATTGAAATAGATGTATCAGTAAAATACATTTATCATTGAAAAGTATTATAGACCACCCATATAACTATTTACCACAAGTAAAGTGTCCCTCTAGTGATTATATATAAAACCCAATATACATTAGTAGAGAGTTTGTATAGTGACAACTAAATTATTTGCAGAAAATGGATAGCTTTCAAACTGTTTAGTTCTATTAAGTGTATTGCTGGAATTGATGAATAAGGATGCGGGGCTTATATTTAACATGTGATGTAGGCGGGGCTTATAGATGTCCAGTTGAAAACTCTAGTATCACATTAACAAAAGTATCTAACACCACATCAATGGGTTTCAATCATTTTAGTAAACAAACCTGTCGTTTCTTGCGTTCAATGTCCTTGAGCTTACGATCGTATTGCCTGCGCTGTAGCTCTCTCTCTCGTCTGACCGGGGTGTTGCAGCGAGGACAAACTTGACCGCTGGACATATCACACTTGCACTTGGGTACAGTTTCAATGTTGGAGCAGACAGTCTGAGGCCTCTGCTGTGATCAGTAGTAGTAGTAGTTGTAACACAGTTAATGTGATTAGTATCATCGTAATGTTGTCTTAATTAAAAATAATAATATGAATTGAAAGTCTGAATAAAATAGACTATATAATGTTATATGAACAATAACCGATATATTTTAAAATAAATATTCTAATGATGTGTAATTTTATAACAATTAAATATATATATAGGCATAAGATGAGGTTATTTGCAATCAATTTAATGTATTTGTATTATCAATATATGTATTCATGTCTTAAATAGAATACAATTACATTTCTTAAAATACATATGTATATCTATAATTAATAAATCAACTTTTCGTATTATATAATAAAATCTATCTATTTATATGGATGTGTTTGTTTATTAAGCTGTATATACTTTTATATATATATATATATTAGTGTTGGAAACGGTTTCGAATACCTAAATCTAATTATTCGAAAATATCGAATACCTAAATCTAATTATTCGAAAATTTCGAATGTTTAATTTAACTATTCGAAAAAAAATGATAAAAGGCATGAATATATTTTATTATACAATAAACAACTAATTTAATACTATTTACCCTAGGTTATTTACTTCCGTTTTAATCTTTTTAACCTTGCTCTCGAATTCTGAAGAATATTTTATATGGCTTCAAATATGTCAACCAAAAAACGTTCAAATTATGTCTAAAGAAATTAGACTTATTAATAATTATCAATGATTATAATCATTAATCAAAATGCATAACCCTTTTTAAATATATTTAATATTTGAAACCTTCAAAGTGTATTTATTTCTATTTTAAACCTTTAAAATGAATAATTTAACTATTAGAAAACTTTGTATACTTAATGTAATACAAATAATACTATTTGTAACCTTCGAAGTGTACTATTTAGTATTTTCACCTTAGAAATAAATAATTTAACAATTTGAAAACTTTGAATAGTTAATTTAATAAAAATAATACTATTTAAAACCTTCGAAGTATATTTATTTACTATTCGAAACCTTTGAATACTTAATTTAATAAAAATAATACTATTTGAAACCTTCGAAGTATATTTATTTACTATTCGAAACCTTTGAATACTTAAGTTAATAAAAATAATACTATTTGAAACCTTCGAAGTGTATTTAATTACTATTCGAAACCTTCGAATGAGTGAAAAATCTGAAAATTTCCAACACTAATATATATATATATGTATGTATGTGTGTCTATTCAACATATAAGTCAATACCAGTGTAATAATACACTGTTATTGAATATAGTTAATAAATATTTGCCATAAAAATTCCAATATAACTTATATTTATTATACTGTTTATTTGTAAATTCAATTTTTATATCTGTTATATTGGTAACAGTATTTGAATATATATAATATATATAAAGATATCTACATGAATTTGAAAATAATTAATGCCTTACATTATAAGTTATAACTATATATATATATATATATATATATATATATATATACACTACAATATGTTACTTGCTTATAAGTACTAATTAGTGGGTACACTGCACTTAATAATGTACCTGGCACACCTATGTACTACCACATAAAAGATAGTGAACATTTATAAAATATAACATACAACTTTTTACCTAATATAGGTTTAATATATTCATATATTAGATTATTACCTAAATCTATAATTTTAATATTGTAATTTATATTTTTTTTAAGATTTGAAAAAATTATGCTCACATTACTTTATATTATTTTTATTTGCTAAATCAGAGAAATATTATCTAATATTTTAATTAGAATATGAATATTTAAATAAATACTTTAATTAAGAATGTAACCTATGAATATTATCTACTATAGAATTATTGTCAATAATAGTTATTTAAAGCTATTTACAATAGTAAGTAGTAGGCAAAATAACAATAATAAGAAAATCAGGATTTAAGTATAGTTAAATATTTCAATAGAACTGTATTATAAATGTAATAAAAAATATAACTAATAATATATACCTGTAACTATACTTTTATTATACAAAAGAATCGATATATAACATGACAACATGACAAATATTTACAAATACAAATTTATTATATTAAGTTATGATCAATAATTACTTTGAATACAAATAAGAGTTATAAAATATTATTTTTACTTAGTAAAATGAAATATTGACATATAAGTTGTACATAAAATGATAGATAAATGATTTTTTACTTAAATTTGGAAATATAATTTTGTATTTATTAATCTGAATTACCCCATATAATAAAACCTACAATAATCTATTATATAAAATATTATTTCTGAAGAAAATCTTGCATTATATTCTATATAAATGTATCTAAATGAAAGTATAAACAAAATATGTAATATTACTAGAGTGTTGTAAATTGTACTGTACAATTTGTACAACAATTAACTAATTTTATAACTGTTTTAATAAATAGGATATATATATATATATATATATATATATATATATATTATTAATTAATACCAAATTAAAACAATAATATTTATAATAGCTATATTAGAGTAGTTATATAAAGTGAAACATCATATTTAACCGTGCATAGATAGTATAGGTAATACATTGTAATACATGTATAATGTATACTAACAGATGACCTGTGATCAATACTCTTTGTCTGTCTATAATTAACATCCTTCTAAAATTATGAATTATATTAATTTGGGATTATTATTAATGTATAATATAACAATGTATATTAACGATACAAGAATAGTTTTATATGTATATATCTGTATATATATATATATACCTTTACTATAGTCGTATATTAAATATAGTTATAGATATATGATAAGTAATACTAAAGTATAATCATAATAACTGTGATTTGTAAAATAATAAAATGTATAGGGAAATGTCTCCGATTACCGACCCCCTCCTAATATCGACCCCTCTCGTATCACAGTATCTATAAGAGATATCAAAAAATAATATATATATGGACTGTTAGTAATTTAATGATAAATATGAATAAGTATTTTGTTTACAAAATATTTAATCCTACAATTGTTATTTGATCAAATGTAATATTCTGTTTTTGCTTTTTAAATATTTGAATAATAACTTTTTTTAAATCATTGTAAATACTTTATTAATTAAAAGAAAACTTAATACTGCACATAATATTGTAGATCTATAAAATGTTTATAAATATTATAAAAATAATTTAATTTGAATAAATATTAACCAATATATATTAATTATAGCAACCCATATGAATTTCCTATTACCGCCCCCTAAATTACACTAATACCGACCCCATATGATTTATAATCTCCAATCAAAACAGATCAGTATTTTACTTTAAAATATGTCATAGGTTGTTTGTGTATCATTGATATAGATTTATGATTCATGATTCCAGTTGATTATATAAATACTGATTAATAAATAAATATTAAATAATAATACACTATTTTAATATAATTACAATAAAGTTTAAATTTAAATTTAATATTACTATTAAAACATCAATTAAATAAAAAATAAATCGCGTGCATGTTATAATTAATTATATTTATGTATATCTACTATTTTTATTGGATATTTTAATACTACAATTATTTATACCACAATTATTTTAGGGGGTCAGTAATAGGAGAAGGGGGTCGGTATTATAATACCGTATAGTCACATTTATCCGATTACCGACACCCCTGTTTATTCTTGTAAATATAATAATATCAAACATTTAAAATAGCTACATTATTCATTGCTATACTATTACCCTAATTACAAAATTTCAAATAAATATATTTAATATTGAATAAGTTATTACAAATAATCATGTAGGGGTCTGTAATTGGAGACTTACCCCTACATGTGTACACTATAGGATATACACTATAGGCAAATATTACCTACAACATTGAGCTACATATAGACCTATAGGACATATAATGTAGGTCCTACATGTATATACCCTTATACATACAATTATAGTTAGGTAGGTATTTCTATTCTATTCCTATATTGCTTCTATTCCTACCTATTATCCTACATATGTATATTTTAAATATTATGCAAAGAAAAATATAAATATTATTCCTAGAAATGAGACAACACGAATAGTGATTGATAACATTGAGGTACACAAGTATGTCATAAGGTAAGTTGTAGGTAAGTTGTAGGTAAGTTGTAGGTAAGTTGTAGATAAGTTGTAGGTAAGTTATAGGTAAGTTGTAGATAAGTTATAGTTAAGTTGTAGGTAAGTTGTAGGTAAGTTGTAGGTAAGTTGTAGATAAGTTGTAGGTAAGTTGTAGGTAAGTTGTAGGTAAGTTGAAGGTAAGTTGTAGGTAAGTTGTAGGTAAGTTGTAGGTAAGTTGTAGGTAAGTTGTAGGTAAGTTGTAGGTAAGTTTTAGGTAAGTTGTAGGTAAGTTGTAGGTAAGTTGTAGGTAAGTTGTAGGTAAGTTGTAGATAAGTTATAGTTAAGTTGTAGGTAAGTTGTAGGTAAGTTGTAGGTAAGTTGTAGGTAAGTTGTAGGTAATTTGTAGGTAAGTTGTAGGTAAGTTGTAGGTAAGTTGTAGGTAAGTTGTAGGTAAGTTGTAGGTAAGTTGTAGGTAAGTTGTAGGTAAGTTGTAGATAAGTTATAGTTAAGTTGTAAGTAAGTTGTAGGTAAGTTGTAGGTAAGTTGTAGGTAAGTTTTAGGTAAGTTGTAGGTAAGTTGTAGGTAAGTTGTAGGTAAGTTGTAGATAAGTTGTAGGTAAGTTGTAGGTAAGTTGTAGGTAAGTTGTAGGTAAGTTGTAGGTAAGTTGTAGGTAAGTTGTAGGTAAGTTGTAGGTAAGTTTTAGGTAAGTTGTAGGTAAGTTGTAGGTAAGTTGTAGGTAAGTTGTAGGTAAGTTGTAGGTAAGTTGTAGATAAGTTATAGTTAAGTTGTAGGTAAGTTGTAGGTAAGTTGTATGTAAGTTGTAGGTAAGTTGTAGGTAAGTTGTAGGTAAGTTGTAGGTAAGTTGTAGGTAAGTTGTAGGTAAGTTGTAGGTAAGTTGTAGGTAAGTTGTAGGTAAGTTGTAGGTAAGTTGTAGGTAAGTTGTAGATAAGTTATAGTTAAGTTGTAGGTAAGTTGTAGGTAAGTTGTAGGTAAGTTGTAGGTAAGTTGTAGGTAAGTTGTAGGTAAGTTGTAGATAAGTTATAGTTAAGTTGTAGGTAAGTTGTAGGTAAGTTGTAGGTAAGTTGTAGGTAAGTTGTAGGTAAGTTGTAGGTAAGTTGTAGGTAAGTTGTAGATAAGTTATAGTTAAGTTGTAGGTAAGTTGTAGGTAAGTTGTATGTAAGTTGTAGGTAAGTTGTAGGTAAGTTGTAGGTAAGTTGTAGGTAAGTTGTAGGTAAGTTGTAGGTAAGTTGTAGGTAAGTTGTAGGTAAGTTGTAGGTAAGTTGTAGGTAAGTTGTAGGTAAGTTGTAGATAAGTTATAGTTAAGTTGTAGGTAAGTTGTAGGTAAGTTGTAGGTAAGTTGTAGGTAAGTTGTAGGTAAGTTGTAGGTAAGTTGTAGATAAGTTATAGTTAAGTTGTAGGTAAGTTGTAGGTAAGTTGTAGGTAAGTTGTAGGTAAGTTGTAGGTAAGTTGTAGGTAAGTTGTAGGTAAGTTGTAGATAAGTTATAGTTAAGTTGTAGGTAAGTTGTAGGTAAGTTGTATGTAAGTTGTAGGTAAGTTGTAGGTAAGTTGTAGGTAAGTTGTAGGTAAGTTGTAGGTAAGTTGTAGATAAGTTGTAGGTAAGTTGTAGGTAAGTTGTAGGTAAGTTGTAGGTAAGTTGTAGGTAAGTTGTAGGTAAGTTGTAGGTAAGTTGTAGGTAAGTTGTAGGTAAGTTGTAGGTAAGTTGTAGGTAAGTTGTAGGTAAGTTGTAGGTAAGTTGTAGGTAAGTTGTAGGTAAGTTGTAGATAAGTTATAGTTAAGTTGTAGGTAAGTTGTAGGTAAGTTGTAGGTAAGTTGTAGGTAAGTTGTAGGTAAGTTGTAGGTAAGTTGTAGATAAGTTATAGTTAAGTTATAGTTAAGTTGTAGGTAAGTTGTAGGTAAGTTGTAGGTAAGTTGTACCTCTAAATGCGGCGAGTTGTAATGGACAAAGGTAGAATAGATTGCATATTTCCAGATTTATATATTATTTGAAAAATAAATAGATTTCAATTAAAAGTATGTTATTCATGATTTGAAAATTCATTATTTGTTATTATTAGTTATATATAGCTACACGTGTGTGTGCGTGTGTGCTTACCGGTGTGTGAGCGGCGGTAACGTTGACAACGGAAGCCGAGGGGGAGTGGGTGGAAGGGGAGTGTGACGAGGAGAAGGCCGCGGAAGATTGCCGACGACGGTGGGTGGTCTCGCTAGTGAGGGTGGAAGAGCGCATGCGATCAGCTTCCCATTGTTTGTAGGCGATGTCACGCTGGTCACGCTGGACCGACTGCTGCTGGCGACGGGAGAGCATCAAGTCTAGAATCTTCTGATCCTGAAGGAGAGAGATCGGGGAGTTGAGACCGAGTTAGTTGTGGGGTGTAGCGTCCGAGTTAGTTGTGGGGAGAAGCAACCGAGTTAGTTGTAAGTATAGTTAGTTGTTAAGTATACTTTATACGCTATAGCGAACATCGTGATGTAAATAAGAGGGTTTCATTGAAACGGCAACTTGTTCGATAGTGATATAGGTAGAAATGATATACAAATTAAAAATAATTCAAGTAAGAATTTGATAAATCAGATAAATGATATTAAAAATGAACACTATTTTTATTTCAGTTTATCACGCAATGAAGCCATCTAGTTTACATCACTATTTTGCCAGTTAGTGGTTATAGTGTGGTTCTCGCTTCAATAAAGGGTTAATAATGGTTAAGCAGAGGACATATGTGCTATTCACCCGCTAAATCTCATTCCCTGACATCCGACATATGTGTTACCTATAAAAACCGCTGCGACTATTCATCGCATGTGTGACATCAGTGGTGATACCAGCGTGGCGTTAAGATAGGCAATATCGGCTACAACTATAGTAACCTAGGCGATACAGTTACCTTATATAGGTAGAATATCGTGTATATATATATATATATATTAAGCCTAAGATATAGTTTGTACGACGTACAATGTACGTACAATGTACGTGATATGTGATATATAACGTGTTGTTATTAGTGTTATTAAATGTAGTGGAGAACTGCGCAGTAGGTGTATATCTACGTATAAGTGTTAGTATTGATAGCTACGATTAGTAAAGAATCAGGTGATCACGACGACTGTTAGAATAGAACCTTATATGGGAATGTTATAGCATATTATTAGTCGGGTAGCGTGAGAGCCCAGATTAAAGTTATAATTCAGAAGTTATATTATTAATGACAGGTTATAAGTTATAACTTCTAACTCTATATCGAGAGGTGGGCGTCAACATTATTGATGACGTCACATCGATTAACGAATACAATATATATATATTGTCTATAGAAAAGGCGTGTTATAAAAAAATATATAGGAATTAAGATTACTTTGTAAAAAACATAGATTATATAACAATAGTTAAATAAAGCCCCGATAAACAACAGTGTACAATAGTGGTATTATTAATGGTATAGGTGGCGACACGAGTCATCGAGAGTGAGTGTTACCGTAACCATGGTAACATACGACATGTCACGTGATATAGATGTATACCTTGGCGGATACGGAGGCTGATTTACGTTTAGCAGAGCGACACTGGTTCTCGGGTGTGCTACGACCGTGGTGACCCGAGGCATTGGTCTGAGGCAGTAGACAGGGGTCATCGAGGGGTGAGTTCATCGGGTCAACGTCGCCCGAGTGGTGCGAATTCCTCATCGGAGCGGGTGCGGTGCGCGATCTACGCACCACGTTAAGCGCGGCGGCGTCTTCGCTGAACGAGGAGGTCCTCGATAACTGGAGGAGGTGCGGGTGTGCGATGTGCGGTGTGCGGGTAGGGACGGGACATGCATGGTTTACGGGTTACGAGTGTGGTTACACGGATGCTAAAGTAGAGAACAATTTGTTTACGAAGAAAAGAGAAAATCAACGATTAAATATAGATATGTATTTAATAAATACTATTTATAATATCCGCGATGCGTACGCCGTACGCATCGCGCCGTACGGGTTAAAGGTTAAATAAGTAAAGAGAAATTAAATCAATCGTAGAAAAATCTATTATAATACAATATAGTATACGATATAGAAGAGTATACAATATAGAAGAGGGCATGCATTCCGGATGCGATATCACCAACCCTAGGCGTGAGCTTCGTGTCGGAAGGAGTGTTCAACCACTTCTGGAGGTTAGCGTTAATCGGATTGGTTGAGGCTGCCGAGGAGGCGTTATTGTGGGCGTGTCGTGACGTAATCGTAGAGGCGGCGATACTGCTGGGACGGCGGCGTGTGTTCGACAGAGGAAGCGGCGCGAAGTCTCGAATGACCTTCAGAGGTGACAGATTCTCGTCATCTTCATCAATTCTCCTGTGAAGAGATAGGTATGTTTAGGTGAAGCTGAACACATACAGATTATGATAAACATTACAAATAATATTATAACATCTATTATATATATATATTAATATTATTATAAACTATATTACCATATATAACTGATCTCTATTAGCCTTGCTTCTATTACTCTTGCTACGGTGTTAAAAAGCTAAACATGATAACACGAGCGCATTCGCACTTGAAGGTGGCAATGTATTGATCTGTTTATCTGTTAAAGGTCTACATTATATACTATAGTATATATATAATAATAACATTTATGTATTTAATATTATACAAATATAATTATACTATTAGTTTGATTGTGCACATGATTTACATGAAGGGTATATAAGTGGGTATAACCCTAAGTTGGTATAACCCTAGTTGCATTACATTAATACCCTGTTTATTAATATTAACCATATTGGGTTACATTGTATATATTCATATATGTATTTAGGTATATATTGTAGCAATCCTACATACCTGTATAATAGCTAACTAATTTGTTTAAATGTTATGCAAATAAGTAAAAACGATTACATACTTAAATAAACATTTGTGAAACTATGTGAATCCAGGGAGAATCTATCCTGTGAAAAAAAACATGATATATAGATACTAGAGATGTATAACAACTATAGTTACATATATGTTAGTTATAACTAACGTACGTGATAGAGTGGCATACCTAATACAGGTACATGACTAATATAGTGATACAACTAATACCATTTCTAGGACTTTTCTTCGCAACATATTTGGTATTACTATAATATTATATTATATTATATTATATTATATACGGTATGCATAATACATTATCATATAGGATATATATCTATAGATATATATCCTATATATGTCACATACACATATAACACATACACTAATGAGAACCTCTACTTCTACCACTCGAGTATACAGTGTACAATACAGTTGCATACATAATTATACAGTTTCAGTGTAGCAGCAATGCGAGACATCCCGAACAATAGGTGTGAGAGAGAGAGAGAGAGAGAGAGAGAGATATAGAGAGAGATAAGGTAATGATGAGGTAGACAATAGCTGCATTGTATTGCGGGTGATACGTTGTTATGGTCAGAGTGAGGCCGTACGAGAAGTAGTGTTATGTAATGGTGGTATACTATTATACGCGTGTGTGAGTGTGTGTGCGTGTGTGTGTGTGCGTGTGTGCGTGCGTGTGTGTGCGTGTGTGCGTGTGTGTGCATGTGTGTGTGTGCTTCACTACATTATTATAAGCGAATTAAACATAATAAATATATAACGGAACATGTCAAACCTGAATATATATATATGGGTAGTGTATGCCTAATAAGGACAGGTCCCTATGTGTTAGATAGGTAACATCGATACAAGTTCGATTATATACCAATACCTCTGCTACAACGTTATGTATAACCTAACCGGTAGCCCCATGCTCTCTATAGAGACCTCCTATAGGACTCTATACCCACTGGGGCTCGTTAGAATTACTAGTATCGGGTGGGGCTATAAACCAGCGGGGAGCGATGTTTAAACTTCAGTTGAGATATTTACAATCTCTCCTCGCTTTCTACCTCATTGTCGTTACACAAACACACACACAAACACACATACACACACGCACACACTCACACACTCACACATAGGGTACACGCAGAGAGGGGTAACTCCGTAAATTAATAAATATGCCATAAAAGTAATAAACGAGCCCACGTACACATACGTTTTCATACGTGCGTAATTATAAATACATATATTCTATATATATATAAACATATACAATATATATATATATATATTATATATATATATATATATATATATATATATATAATATATATATATATAATCTATTTATATATAATCTATTTATATTTATATATTCATACATGTATGTAAAGTTTTACCTTTGCGAGTCGTTAAATCAGAGTTATATAGCTAGTGCTGCTTACACCGGCTACTGGTAGTGTGTGTGTGTGTGTGTGTGTGTGCGCTGACTATGTAAGATGTAGTGGTAGTGGTGGTGTGTGTGGTGTTGGTGTGGGTGTGTGCGGCCATTGTTTATAAGATACCACGTGACCACATGTGATTGATGTTCAGATGATGCTGCTGTTGCTGCTGCTGCTGCCGCTGCTAAATTCTAAATATAGAAAGTGTCGCAGGTATCGTAAATATATAATTGTACGAATTCGGAGAGTTCTAAAAATAATCGCATTCTTATATGTACACATACACTATTAATAATCATAATAATAATAATAATAATAATAATAACGATTAGTAATAGGTCAGAGGTTATTTTCGTATGTGGGTTATTCGGTTTAGAAATAAAAACCACCGCTTCTCTATTCGATATACACTATACCCATATAAGGAGAACGTAGACGTTGTTTATTGAACGATTGCATAACTAAACAATGACAGTAATCACATAGAATAGTATACCGGGCAGGTTACGTGCGTAGTGATGTATGCGGGACTGATATAACGACATGTTGAGACATACTAGTAGTATTAATGTGATATAACGACATTTATATTCTGAGCATTGCCAGCTGACATCAGATCAACTGAGTCTGAACCTTTGTTTAAACGTAAAGTATATACTTATTTCTTTATAACTATAACTATAAAAGTATTATTTAATACTGTTATTATTCTTTTCTATATATATATATATATATATATATATATATATATATATTGTTCTTGTTATTGTTCTTATATTTATTTATGTTCAAATTGTTATTACCTTCATTATTATATTATATGACGCCGATAAACATATGATGTTTTGTAGTCAATAAATATTTAATAAAATATTAATAATAATGCATTTTGAAATTAAAATATAATACATTATAATGTGATAATTATATATATATATATAAATAAGATTTATTAAATATGAATATATTTACACATTGCATCTATAGATATATATTTAATATATTAACATCATATATGATTTATAATACTATAGTATACTATATATATAGTATGCTTTTCATATATGAACAATATGTAGTATTATATGACCTAAATAATATGTAGTGTGAATAAATGGTTACTTTTAAATATATTATTTATTGATAAATACTTGCGGGGAGTACTGATTAAGTAGGTATTTGTAATCGTTAAGCGAAACCGTAAATAATGTTATATTAATGTTAATATTAAATAATAATGGTATATTAATGTCGAGATATAATAAACAGAGATAAAACTACATATCTCATTACATAAGCAATTTTAATGAAGCCCTTTATTTTCATGATATTTTATTTAGAAATCTATAGAATTGATGTAAATATTTAATGTACGAATGCAACGTTATTTAGTTACTGCTTAGTCATTACATTTCGGATGACTCATTCAATATGATGATATTTATTGAATATTTATCACACGTTTAATAACTTACTAAAACAATTACCAACCATGTATTCGAGTAATATATGTATAGAATCAATGTATATGTTATACACATATATGTAAACTAATATATTAGAATACATGCATTGTAAACACAGTGTGATTATAATAGATATTATATATATATATAGATGTGAAATTCTAGGTGGAATATGGTGACAGCTGGCTAAAGATATGCTAAGGAGTGATATGACACACGTGATATGACACACGTGATGTAGCACACGTGATGTATCACGTGATCTATAGGGGTCAATAATAATGTGTCACACATATGTCATATATACACCCAGCCATCACAACATATGTATTCTCCTCTCGTTATTAATGGTAATACTCACACACACATACACACACACACACACATTCATAATAGTGGGCGTGTATCGTGTAATGGGCGTTACCCGGGTATACAGGTACGTTATAACTAATAACGTATATTAATAATGTAACAATAACACTTTTTATTATTTTTAAATTTAGTGAATCACTATTCATATATGCTGAGTAATTCGCGTATACTTATGTATCATAACGATTATGAATATGAGTAGAATTATGAATAGTATTGTGGGTGTGAATAATATATATATATATATATATACATAATGTATCAACAATAGATTACATTACATACATTCCAGAACCCTCCTTATTACTATAGTAATCATTATAATTATTACTTTAGGTAAATTGTGGTTTGAAAAGTATACGCAAAGAGTGAATTTACAATGATATCTAGCATCTATACACCAATGATATACCTATACACCTCTATAATGATTATTTAGTATATTCCTACGTTTGTAATGTATATATAGGTTTGGTTTTAACGCAACGATCCTAATTATATCATGATTTATTATTTATTATTAATAAATATTTAATAGATGAATGTATTATATAATATTATATATTCATATTATATATATTCATATTATATATATATATAATATGAATATATATGAATATATATATATATATATATATATATATATATATAATATGAATATATATATATATATATATAATCTATCGTGAACAGATATACAATTACGTGCGTGCAGGTACGTCGTACCTATTAGTTACGATAAAGTGTAACACCTCTAGAACACATGTGTGAAGTGTATAGTGTGTAGTGTGACACACGGTCCGTAATAACTATACACACGCAAATACTCTACCGTAGAGGTCAAGGTAATGTCCACCGCGCTGTTAGAGGTTACCGCCCATACCGATACTCATCAATGTTACGTAATGAACAGTTACCTACTAGTTAGGAGTGACCTTCTCGGTAGAGGTCAACACGCTAGGTCACGTGACGTGATAGATATAACTATAGTTACACGCATGTATATACGCACTTATGAATACACTCACGAACGCACGCACGCACAAACACCCACAGAGATATCGAGATAAAGTAGCGTAGAGAGAACGGAGAGAGAGAGAGAGATAGGTGTTGCAGGTAGGTAAAGTTATATCACAGCCACCGTGTTGCATTGTGGGTAAATCGATATGGATACCACCAGCGCCACCTCGCGGACGGGCGGATAGGCCGTTATATCTCAACACCACCGTCGCCCAGATGAAATGAATACTACTACTTCATGGTTCGCTCGCTAGGTGTAGATATAGGTGGCGCTACAAGTGATGGTCAGTGTATTAATAGCGGTCAGACAATCCGTGACGTAACAGGGGGCAGTGTCGCACACACGTGAGATGGTCAGTGTAGACATACAGACAGCTATAACTGTAACAATACACGGCGTGTGCAGGTTATATTTAGCTTAATTAACCTATTTAATCGTCAACACATAGGTATAGGTATATAAGTATTAATGTGTAAACATGTATAATACAAAATCTGATTTACATATGTGTAACGTAATATCATTGTATATATTAAAAACAAAACACGTTTTAAGTATATATATATATATATATATATATATATATATATACGTATTTACGATGTACAATATACACACACACACACATACGTACAATGTTCTTCGCACATGCGCATACATATACATCTATTTATCGAAAACTCTCGCATATAAACTACTTTACAGATAGGTTATAGTTGTACGATGTACAATGTACGTTGATTTAGAAGACACAACGATACCTATAGGCAGTAGAGCTGCGTGACGCATACATCACACTGTTAGCCATGATTCACATACGATGCGTCATACACCATATAGATGACTCACTATAGAGGTGACTCATCGCCAGCTTAGACCACAGGTAATCGATTGTTGACCGATCGTGCCATTAGCCAGTGCTAACAATTGTTGATTAATAATACATAATATATATTTAGATATATATATATATATATATATATATATATATAGATTATAATCGTGCTCAATACAAAAGAGAGTTTGACCATATTTATTAGACCAGCTAGACTTATTACCTAATACCAATACTATATTATATAACAGAGAGAAAGTTCGGTCATGTGTACACAATGTCCACGGTTTGGCGCCAGTTTGTTTACAAACAATTAACGTATTGTGTACGCACTATTCTGTACTGTTTACAGGTGTATAAGGTTACCTAACACGGTAGGGTAGCGTATGGTAGCGGGTGGGGATCTATTCAATATTAGATTTCAATAAGTATCCACTCTAAAAGCGCGCTGAACGATAAACAGAGATCTATTTATATTCTATTTATTTAGGCAGACGATGATTTATCTGAAACGTGGTTTAATTAAATAGTACGCGTAAATAATACTCTCTCTCTCTCGGTGTGTGTGCACGTCGTACATGTAGCAATGTATCAATAATATAGTGCACACAGCTTTGTCGATAGTGTAAAATAGAGTGCACCAAGCATAAGCAGGTAGCTGCCACAATAGAAAGAACCAAAGTAGAACCCGGAATGCGCATAAATCAAACGCCAAATCTGGATAAAGGTGCACGGTGACATCTCATCACCGTAGCAAAGACATTTATTCTCTAATGTTACCTATGTATAAATATATATAAATATTGTTTGTTGATTTATATTACAGTGATCGATAAGTCCTAAATATGAAGGCATATGCTACGACAGATGACATCATTATAATAAATAAGATAGAGATCAGACGATGATCATTGTTATTATTATTATTATGTATGCGATCATTGGTTCACGATTTGGTCGACAGGTGCGAAATAAAGAGAAAACTCGTAACTCGTAATAGTTGTATATAATTTTATTAAATAATGTATACGTATATGATACGTGTTACGTATAAAGGCGGCTCGAACACATCATAATAGTAAGAACAAAGCCTCCATTGTGTTCGTGGTGGTTAATTGTTGAAGTAAAAATGAACGCGTGAATATTCCATATAACCGACTAAGATTTGATCACGAATGATGATGATGATATATGTTTAAATGCGATTATATAATACATTGTCATAGTAATACATTACATATTTATATAATATATATATAATATAAATTATATTAGCTTTATACCTTCTATAGATATATAACGAGCAATAATAATATCGTTAAATACGTATACCAATATCGTAGTAATAATGAGGTGGGGGGGGGGAAGGGGGCGTTATTTACAAATGTCATCGAGACGTTCGCAAGATTTAGCCCTCGTGTACTTCAGCAAGCGTTGCACGGCGGAACCGGAACTAGTGTCGTCATGGGGTCGGGCGTCGTTTCCGTTACCCAGAGTTTTCCTCCTAGCATAGCGACGAGGAAGGGTTCTAGTAGACGGGGTGACGTCATCGTCCTTGACCTCGGGTGACGCTGGTGTCATCGTGGTAAGGTCGGGTTTAGAAGCGACCGTGACGCCAACCGATTTACGGCGGTTGAATATTGAACTAGAGCCGAACAACGGTATACCGATGGAACTCTGGGAAGTGGCGGCGGGGGAAGTAGTTTCGTCGGGAGTTAAATTTCGTTGTTTCTGACGCTGGGTAAACGGGCTAAATGGTCTAGAATGATCGATGAGAGGGTGTTGAGAAGGTCGAGGTACAGCCGCTTTTTGGGGTAGTAGGGTTGCAGACTTCAAGGGGGTTCTAGAGTTACGCTCGCTGTCGGACAGCACCCAGTTAGCATCGTGAATACGGTCGGCAACTGATACGCGACCTTTCCTGACCTCATCTATAGCCAGATGAAGGTCAGCCTGATTATTATCGGGGAGAGGGGCGCTAGTATCAGTACGTTGTTGTTGTCGTTGTTGGGGGGCGTGTCTAACTAGAGGCTCCCTAACAACAGGTTGTTGACGTCGTGGTTTAGTGTCGTCATCGTATATCACGTTACTGTTGTGGTCTGTTCTCGGCGAGAGAGAGTCACACAAAGACTTGCCCAGAGAAGACATCTTCGTAAGATTACTTTCCGTGACCTCTTGACCCGCGTCCTTGTGAACCGTGTTTAGGCGGCCCATACTCTTAAACAGGGGAGTGCGACGTAGATTGGAAGGGGTGGTGGGGCGAGCGGGGGTTCTAGGCGAAACCACAGCGGTGCTAGAGCGGACAGCGGTGTTAGAGCGGACAGTTGTCAAGGGTTTAGGGGCAGCTGCAGCTTTAATGGCGTTCTTTTTGTAGCGCGATTCTTTCATGGGAGACGGTGGCGGTTGTCTAACGGACTGTATACCGCTGGTGACCTTGGAAGTATCGACCTTGGGGGCCGGGGGAGAAATAGGAGGTGACGTCACATCCTGTTGCTTGTACTGTTGCGTAATCGAAGATCCCCATTGTTTGCGAGGGGTTCTACGATCAGTGACCACTTCGGTGTAGTAGAAGCGTTCGTTATCGCGAGAGTTCAATAGTTCACTGACCTCTTCGTCATCAGCAGCACCGGCGGCATCGTAAGAGGTCGAGGTCACGTGTTGACCTTCAGGTGAATACTGCTTAGTGGTGGGTTTGGATGAGGTGAACGGACGAGGTAGGGTACAGTAGGCTTCGGGTGTGTTGGTGTAGTCGTCATCAAAGTCACGTGAAGAACGTAGGCGATCGCAGCTCCTCTCGCGGCGACGGTCGGAACTTTTGTCCCGGATGCTAGTCCAACAGTTGGTCAACATCCGGTCTTCGGCGCGTGGTTCCAGAGATCGACGAGAGTGGCGACTCTCCACGGCGGATTGTCTAGAAGAATGACCCCCGGTGTCCATAGTAGGGGTTTTAGATCTATACGTAGGGGTCTTTGCTCTCGAAGTGGGGGTTTTGGGTCTAGAGGTAGGGGTTTTGGGTCTGGATTGTGGGGTTTTAGGTCGAGAAACGTGATGCACTCGAAACACGGTAGAAGATGTCTCAGAGGCAGAGGATGATTCCGTATCGGCTCTCTTCAGTATCGAATATGGGGTAGGAGGGATGGATGTGGTAGAAGAGGATGAGGGGGTAGTGGACCTTCTAAAACGTGGTGCATCTCGTTCCGGGGGGTAACTAGGGGGTTCTGTGCGATGCTGGTCTCGCTTCGTGAAGATGGAGTTGGAAACTAGAGGACCCCCCGTTGTGGTTTTGTTCACGTAAGATGATTGTATGGGGCCCGGGGATTTAGATCTCGAGATATAGGTGGGTATCAAGTGGGTAGGGGATTTAGATCTGGTAGTATACGAAGGGATAAGGGGTGTAGGGGATTTAGATCTGGTAGTGTACGAAGGGATAAGGGGGGTAGGGGATTTAGATCTGGTAGTATACGATGGGATAAGGGGTGTGGGGGACTTGGATCTACTAGAATAGGTGGACGACTTACTTCGCTGACGTATCATGTCGTGTTGTTGTTGTACTGCGGCCTGGTTTGCGAGTGATTGACGTTTCCGGTAGACTCTGGCTGGTGACGTAACACCTGCACTATCCTCGTCACAGAATGAAGAGGAAGACAGTTCGGAACAGCTGTCGTCGCTAAAGCACACCGACTTCTTGTAGATATCGGTGTTAGGGTGGGGCTGTTGATGGGTAGGGGGTTCTCGAGAAGAGCCTAGTTTAGTGAATCGCCGTGAAGTCATATCGTGTAGCTATCGTAAACAGGGGTCATTCGAATGTCGTGTAACTATTACTAGCAGTACTACTAGTAGTGCTGTTATACTATTGTAGTAGTAGTTGTAGTAGTAGTAGTAGTAGTGGTATAGCGAATAGTGGTACGGCGGAGTGTAGCTATAGTAGTCGACGTATCGTAGTCGAGCGAATGGTGAAGAGCGAGTAGCGTTGGAATGCGTGAGTTCAACGGAGCGTGACAATGCACCCGCATACGCCCGCCAGACGAGCGCTCATCGTCGTCGTCGTTGGACGCCCGCCACAACGGAGTCGTGATCGAGTAGGTGAGTCATCTTTATCGTTAGCAGTACAGGTATGATTCATCAGCGTTTATTTGTATTCGCAACAAGATCAAAGCGATACCGAACAACTAATCTTATATAACGTGCAGGTAGTATGAGATGGTAGTGACGTTGGTGACGGTTTAAGTGTAAATCAAACAACGACAGAAGCTATAAATAGAAGTCGGGTGAACGTTCCTCGTGAGAGGGTGGAGGGACAGGGAGCGCCCGCTTCGTGGAATCAGTACCCGAATAGACGGGCAGGGTAAACATCGATGAAATAGGGTAACCGAGAGGGTTTAATTACCCGAAATAGGGTGGCAAAGTCCCCTTCACACGAGAGATTAACAGAAGTGTTCCAGATACATACGCACCCGCACACCGTGGTGCACACACCATTGAGCGATACCTCACTTAATTCGAAGTAGGCTTAAATAAACAATAAATAAACATATCATCGAATCATATCCAGTATAGGCTAGTGATACGATATAGCCAGTGTATATACACACCCACTGTGTATATATTTATAAATATATATATTGTTATATATATTCATAGACTTATATATATATATATATATAGACTTATATATATATTTGCATATGTAGAAGATATGTATATATTTTATATTGATTGGTAGCCTCTGATTGTTGTAATTAATTAATAATATTATTTGATTTGATATTATAATATTATATTGTTAATAAATGTAATATATATATATATATATTATAATTATTCATGTTTGTATTATTTCAATCAGTTTATTGTTTATTAATAAACAATTATTTATTAATTATGTATTGTTATCCAGTTTACCATGACATGCATGTCACATGTCACATGTCAAATGTGGGACCCATGGGGGCTGGGGGAGGTTGCATACAGGCACACATGTGTCAAATATATGTTATATATAGTTATATATAATTTATGATATAATAATATAATTATATAATATTATATATATAACTGACTGTAATAGTTTATACCTATTACTATTGTACGATATCATACATCTATAGAAGAACAACAATATTATATTCTATACAATAGAGCATGGTAATTATAATTATATAATTATATTTTTTATTAGATATATATTAATGATATTGTACACGTAATGAATAGGTTTATAATCAAACCTGCAGGTTATATAATAAACACAACAGTACAATGCAGGCATTGTTAGTTAGGTAGTAGGTAGGAGGTATTATCTGGTATAAGAATACCATATGATATACGTCGAATTTCTATTCTGGGAAACACGTGATTACTGGTAATGTTGATAGTCACGTTATATTGATATTCACGTGATGTTTACAGTCACGTGGTTACCTAAAGTAGACCATACGAAGGTTCTAGTGCTTCTAAATGATATAAGCATACAATGTAAACACGATATGCACCATGTGCAATGCTTCTACCCACAGAACACTGCTGCAGTACCTTCTGTGTGTACGTCGTCACTGTATGATAGACACATTCATATCGCACACGTCGTACACATACGCATAGACGTGCGCACTGCTGTAGTAACTGATGCGTACACATACGTAGGCTCTGTCCAGGCATAGGCTATCATGTTATGCAACATAGTATGTGTTTCTGTGTGGGTGCGATTGCGAGTGAGTGTGGGAGCGAGTGTGGGTGCGAGTGTGGGTGTGGGTGCGAGTGTGGGTACGCATGTGTATTTGAGTGTGAGAGAGTTTTCACACACACACCATTGCCATGGGACACATGGGTGTGGGTGTGTGTGAAAAAATAAGTGTAATAATGATTACATAATCATCTTCTTTGTGTATGTAATACATCATGTATACCTAATATAAAAATTGCATATTAATCACAGAAAATTACATAATATTTAATATAGAATCAGAAATATCTAATATTATTATATATATATATATTGTATATATATATTGTATTTGATATATGTTGTGTTGGTGTAATAGAGGTAATGTCGTATACTTAATGTTGTATACTTAATGATATTGAATACTGACTATAAACAGTGGACATGCTGTATACATGTAAGTATGATGAAATGTGACCAGAAGTAAGATATATAGTGCACTGTATTAGCTGGAACTGAACACACTTATTATCGCTAATGTTACATAGAATGACCCAAACTTGCATCGGGTGTAGTATATATACTCATATACCCATATATGGGTATATCTGCACTGGACGTTTTAGATATATTAATTAGAACACATTATACATTAGCATACTATTTCTTTCATAAAAGTGTATTATAAATGAATATTATTTCAAAAAGGTATCTATAGCTACCTGTATAGTTACCTTAGTAAGCATTATCTATAGATCATATATGTTATGTATTTCCTAATATTTAATAAATACTATTAATATTAGTTAGACAATATAAATGTAAAATAGTTACAAGCTATAAACACTATTGTTAGTCGCCATTATGTATGTGTCATGTATTAGTTATTGTATCTATGCATATATCCACATATGGATGATGAATCATCATCACTGAATCATCACTGATGTTATAGTAATCTAGGTTACATAACATGTATGATGTCACGTGTATGATGTCACGTGAGAGAACACAATAACACAGACAGATTCCCTTAACCACAATAAGATTAGTACAAGCACCAATCACATTCGAGATCAGCATTTCTAATAATACATACATTGTCACCACCGTAGAACAAGTCAAGTATTTCAAGTATTGTAATATAAGTAGGAGACAGTACATTGTAAATCACGTATACATATATATATATATATATATATATATACATATATATGATGTACTTTATTAAATGGATAAGTGTAATAAAAGACCACTAAAACCGTAACGTAGTACAGTGTATACTGCAGTATGTTTTATTAAGACTATTTGCATAGCACGTTTTACTAAAACATGTCACAGATATAGATTAGAGTATTATTGTTATTCAGGTATATAGGTGAAAACACAGCCGACATAGCTAAGTGTTGTAGTAGGCATGATTCATAATACATCTACCATTTACATTTAATATTTACATACAATAATAACCTATAGGTATTATAATAGACAAATTTACAAAATAATAAGTTCCATAGCTATCGATAGCTTTCGATCGAAATATTCGTTATAGTCATAGATTTATAGTTTACATCTAGTTTACACCTATAAATCTATGGTTATAGTGTTTCTACTTCCATTATACCACGTGATTATAATGTAGCCAATGATATTATAATTTTAATATTTATCATTTGCTTACTTTATTATTACAAATATGAACATTTTGATATAGGTTATTTACATGAACAGTTTAAATTGAGTACAAGTTATTCTAAATCCATGTTTAAAAAAAATAAAGTATTTATAAATACAAATATGTAATACAAAGTATAACAAAGGCCATAATAATTTGCAATACATTTTATATAGATGTCGATATTAACCATAGAACTAGAGAGAATATAGCATACTATTATCACTAGATCTATGATATTAATATAGAATAACTTCAAATAACAACGAATATATTGTATAATTTTAATAGTTGTTTATAAATCTACATACATAATATGTAATATATTTAAGATAGTTATCTTCGTTTATGAATAAAATCAAATTTGATATTAGAATATTTGTTTATAAAAAGAGTAACAAAAACTATTTTTTAGATTTCCAAGAATGACTTTTTAAAAAATATTACTTAAATTAGATTATGTATTAATAGGTCCATATATGTCCTATAATAAGATCATAATATATTATTAATAAATGTAGATATATTTTAGTAGCAAACAGTAATATTATCTATATATACCACATAAACGTTTGTGTAATTTTAATAATATAAAATATTAAATTTTAAAATATATCCAAACTTATAAGTTACAAGGCTATATGCTATAACGGATATCATGATGCATTCCTCTAATGAACACATCAAAGAATATAGAGTATATGCTACATTATTAACATTAAACAACTCCTATCTACAGGTCGTAAATAGTTATGTACAACAGGTAGGTATTTATAATGGTATATATACAACTATAATTATATATAACTAGTTACCTACATGCATAGTGGTATTTAGGTGTTGTGGTATACGTAGAAATGCGAAGTGATTAGGGTATGCCCTGTCATATAGTACAACAGCATAACGGAGAGGACATAGCCTGCTGTTATATATGGTAAGGGTGGTAGCATTACGTAGCTCGCTAACGAGGACATCTCGTCACGGATGATTACATAGCGTGACGTCATCAACACAACTCGAGATATTCAGAATATGTGACCTAATTAACCGACAGTTACGTAGAAGTAGTCTATTTATAGAATTGTTTATTATATTAATAATAATCCAACAGAGGATTTCATGAGTTGCACTATTTACCTCTGCAGGCGATTATAAGTAATGTTATAATGATATAGTAGTCATGATAATACATGTGTTTAGAGATATCTAACCACTTATATTTAATTATTTTTATTTTATTTTACTATACATTAAATATATAATACATTATATATTATATATAATGTATTATACACATATACTAAATTATATATAAATAAAATATATGATATAATATGTATAGTATAGAGTATGCCTATTTTAAACATTATGTAATTTGAACTTATTCAGTAAGTCAGGTATCATGATATAATGAACAATAGAGTGATAGAGAGAGAGAGAGAACATTCGAAATATGAAACTGAGAAGTTAATGATTTACGTATATATATATTTATATATTGTATATATATATTATATATATATAGTATACGAGAAGTTATAGTAAAGTCATTGTCACGTTGCGTCAATTGCGCATGACCATAAATCCACCTTTGTTTTCAAATCACAGTAGTCATCGAAGTTATTTTAATTGATATCATATATAAAGGTATATTTTTATTTATATATTTATATTGCAAAGATAAAAATATATCAATGCTATCATATATCACATACCATTGAGATTTAAGTCATCAACTATTTATATATCCATTGCAATACATATACACATATATATATATATATATATATATATATATATATATATATATATATATATACACTATTGTATATAGGTTGATAGCGATTAATGCATAGGTCACGTGATGCACTACGTTCTCCGGACCGTGTTACCCTTCAGGGGGTAACAAAGAGGTGTAACGAGGGGTAACAAAGAGAGACAATTACACGCTTGACCACTGTGAATGGAGAGGACACTGGTCAATGTCCTCATTACAATACAAGCCAGCGATGAGGCAGTACATAGGACATCAAGTATGTGTTCAACAAAGGCATACGACACGGTATGGGCACTTGTTCAGTACTAGATGAATACATATCAACACATAAACAAACGAATACAAATACACTTGTACATAAACACACACATACTCACATGTATAATATACGATCAATATATTATTTAGTGTTAATGTATCAGTTAATAATAGTATTCATTAATTCTAATTAAATATAATACACACATTTTTAAGATATTTAATTGTAATAGATTATGCTTAGTTTAAAGTCTAAAGTATGGTGTGATTGATGGACCCAACCCATACACGTGTGTGTGTGTGATATGAATACGGTATGACCACCTATGAGTGGCTATTTCGTTATTGGGATGTTGTTAATTACACACATGTAAGGGCTCTGGAACGATTTTGTATATAGGGGGGACTAACCAATACAAATAAATTGTGTGGTAAAAGTGGGGTGGGGGTCTCCCCCGGAAGAACCAATAAATAGGAGGTCCCCCGTAGATTTTAAAGTGGGGGGGGGGACATATCCCTTGTCTCCCCCTGTTGCAGTTCCCCTACACACAGATAGTTTCCTTGGAGATAATGCAGTAGGAATAATCAATATAATAACTACATATTTACGTATACAGGCACTAATATACATATTCAATATTACGTAATCACCAACATTATCATATTACAGTAGACCTACTGTTCCCCCATATTTTACTTACATCACATTGCGAACTTCCTTAAATATCAAATATATAATTATAATCTATTTATAATTATTGTTAATATATTAGTATACTATAGTATATGTATACTATAGTTATAGCGTACGCGTACACACATACGCACAAGGTTCATATCGTGGGTACCTCTACGGTTAGGCCACACGAACTAATCACATTGTTGTTTATGTAACAGCAATTATATAGTTATATTATAATTATGATCATAAAGATGATAAAGGATGATCATGAAGATGTAGATTTCTAGAAATAGTATTATTAATCGAATTCTAAATAAAAGTAAATGTAGCGCGGCAGTAAATGTAGTGTAGCGATAAATAATGATGCATAATACAAGTTAACAGCGTCAGAATATCGGAATGAGCGCTATATTAATATGTATCACACGGGAACAATAACCGCTTATAACTGTAGAATAGTAAGACAATGGAGGAGATTAGTGTTTAGACGACATCTACAAGAATAACTTTATTATATCATTACCTAATACAACTTTGAGGTTTTAGAGGTCTTGTTATAGTTTCCCATTATAGTTCCTACACTGTTAGAAAATAACCTTTAGTGACTAGCTGATAAAACCTTACGAAATTCGAACTATGTGTTAAGGTTTCATGTACCTTTCGCATTCGTTTAGCGAGCACTAAAGGTTTTCATAACCTTTACTGATGTTTGAAAATCACTAAAGGTTTTATGCAGATAGAGGATTAAAGGTTTTCATAACCTTTACTGATGTTTAAAAAGCACTAAAGGTTTTATGCAAATATAGTATTAAAGGTTTTCATAACCTTTACTGATATTTGAAAAGGTACTAAAGGTTTTCATAACCTTTACTGATATTTGAAAAGGTACTAAAGATTTTATGCAAATATATAAATATTAGTATAAATAAATAAAAATAAATTAAATTAAAATAAATATTAGTATCTTAACATAGTAAGTACTACTTACTAAGTAGTATCATATCAAAATAATAACTTATATATTATAATATATTATATAATTTCATTTAAGTTAGATTTAAAACTTAAATTCAATAATAAATCATTTTAATATTGAATACAATATTTAATCAATATGCAATTGCTATATATTCAATATTGGGCAATTAGTTCAACATGATTTCCAATTTTATTATCAATGTAATTATGATTAACATTATAGTTCATGAATCACCCGAATTAGATTATGATAATGTAGTAAAATATAGGATTACTTAAATAATTTTAGTTTTTAAAATAATATTTTATTTATTAAAAACAGTATATAAACTTAAATATAAAAGTAAAATAATAATTATCAATTAATTTGCATAGATACAAATTAAATCAATATTTCAAAATAATTAAAAGGTAATATTTTATTATTTCTATAATAAAAAAATTATATAAACTTAATAATACTTACTTAACATACAATTACTATTGTTGTTTGCTGGGTACACATAACCTTTACTCGTATTTAGGAGACCAGTAAAGGTACACATAACCTTTAATCGAATTTATGAGACCAGTAAAGGTACATATAACCTTTAATCGAATTGATGAGATCATTAAAGGTTTTAAATAAAGGTTCCCAAAACCTTTAGTGCATAGATGAATAAAATAACTCGTAATGCGCGTCATAAACCTTTTACACCGCTTCAGCATTCATTAAAGGTTTTAAAGGAGACATATTTGTAACAGTGTAATATACATATACATAAGTACTATTTGTAGTATACTATAGTATATAACATGTGTTACTCTTATTAATGTACTTTGAGTATAGTCTTGTGGTGGATTACAAATAGTACTTAGGCATATGTACGATAGGAACTGTTTGATCTGCCGTTATTGTATTCAATAAACGTCAATAGTGATTAATGAACCTTGAGAACCATGATAATGCACTATTCATACACGAATATACACATGTATACGAATATATTATATATTACATTTGATTACTCTATATATACACTATATTGATAATACGAAATATATTGAAAAAATCATCTATATGTATGTAGTATGAATTTATAAATATTTAATAAATTATTTTTTTTATAAACATTGAATTTCATTATTTAAACATACAAATTTGATAAACAATCCTATAGATATAATGTGTAGATATAATGTGTAACTCTATACATATAGTTACACACCTGTATAATCAAAATACGTATATTATAAATACATGAATAGTTAATACAACCAAGGTATCATTTGATGTTTACCAAGGTTATTTGCCATTTTAAAATATATTTGAATTCTTATAGTCAACAAACAAAACCACATAACATTATACACTGCAGTGTAAACACATATATGTGTAGTACATTAATACACTAGTCAATGTGGCTAATGAATTCACTGATCACCTTGTAACATCACTGTGTCATGTACAGCTGAGCCTATTGATCATGTGATCTGTTTAATGTATGCAGCTACGTTATGATTAATTAAATAGTGTGTATATAAAAATAATGACTATTCTAAAGTTGATCATTCATTATATAATATAGTAGTATTTAATAGTATTTCAGTTCACTACATCCGCCCACTCGTTACACACTATATAGTCAAGGTCATGCCCTTGATAAACTGTGTACTTATCTAAGTACTTATCACCGTACTTATCTTAACAATAGAAGTGTTCATATTTGATTCGACATTATAATACATAGGTTCTAGAGATACGATATATATATATATATATATAATTTTATAAATATATGAAACAACTTCTAGATTATAAGTTATAAAGTTATAACTTATAACCTATAGTTTAGTCCTTAAACTTAACGTGGTAATTAGTATTATTCGAAGTACTCAACTAAATGTATACATATACACATTTTATTTGTATATATATCGCATATATGTTATACACTACATTTATATAATTACCTATATGAAGTTAACAATAATAATTTTAAAATTAATGAACATTAACATGAATATACAAGATATACACATGATTATACAAGATATACACATGAATATACAAGATATACACATGAATATACAAGATATACACATGAATATACAAGATATACACATGAATATACAAGATATACACATGAATACACTATAATGACCATGTGATGATCACAAGTGCACGTTACAGTGGTGGTCAGTGCACTATTATCAGTCCATTATGTCAGGTGGACGGTGGCATTGCCCAGGTGTCCAAAATCTAGTTCATGAAATCTCATCACAGCACAGAGCTAGAGACAAATTCTCGAGAAATTTCTCTCTATCTCTCAGGCATGACATACGCCATATGTTCAATAGATTATTGTATCTATGATAATCTAGTTTGTAAATCAAAGTTATATATTGTATACTTGCGTATATGTATCAATGTAGAAGTTGCTATGCCATCAGGCACACAGGAATACATATACTTTATGTATGTGCGTATATGTATTATCGTGTGCCTGATGTCATAGAAACTTCTATATTGATACATATACACAAGTTTACGATATATATATATTTGTGTTTTATTTTATTTTGATGGATTACTTTCATCCCATCCAGACAATTATATGAAGTGTACATTTATAACCATATATGGCTCTAATGTCCATTCGAAGCCGCGGCTCAGAGAGCGCTCTTCGATGTTAAGGCATCCGCTGTTTTATCTATAACTGTTCATTTTGTATACACACTTATATAATATCACTTCTAAATATTATGTTAATACCTATTTTATTGGTACTGACAAAGATTTAACTTAAGTGTTACTATATGTGTGTATGACTCATTATTAAACTTGGCTATACATGACATTATATAACAACTAATGTTATGATATAATAAACTCTGAAAATACTAACGATTAGGTTTGACCGTCGAATTACAATCATTATGTCTCGGTAATTCTCTCTAATTCCCGTCAATATATATTACACAGTTACCTATTACGCTAGTGTAATCATAATGAAGCAAGTCACTATTGTGAACCCCACACCATGTTTACAGATGTGTGCATGACTGTACATTGTGGCCGTATATAGTCAACATATTCATGTGTATTGTTATTAATATGTTGAAAAACTATCATATTGTATATGTGGTATACCATATCTATAGATATTAATCAAATGTAATACGACATTACAGTGTTATTTATGTAAGTGTTGGGGCATGCCGGCATCACTCATATACTACGTATATATATATATATATATATATATATATATATATATATTTATATATTTTTTAACAATGGTGAACAGGTACAATTTACGGATAGATGAATCACATGAAACCTGTTGAATAGGAATTATTTATCTACATATGTGATTAATTATTTATATATATATATATATATATATATTTATATAGTATTGACATATAATTCAATTCACTGCTATACCATTACTATTAGACACATACACACATGTACAAATAAATAGGTAGTCGTTAGGTTATAATCAGTGAACGCAATACATGACATGATGACATGTATATTTACCCTGCAGGGTATATATATATATTTATACATACAATGTACTTTGTATATTTTACACTAAATACTGTACACTTCATAGAGTTTATTGTATATATATATATATATATATATATATATATATATATACACTATGTATCATTTTAGAGTATAATTTATATACACAACTCTTGTACACAATATACATATATATATACATTATATATACATATATATATATATATATATATATATATATATATATATATATATATATATATATGTGTATATATAAATTGCATCTACTTCGGAAACCCAGCTAACTCGGAATTTTATGAGTGCAAATTATATTTGATTTATACGTAAATAAATGTTGCTATTCGATATCTCACATATTTTATTTGTTCCTGGAGTCCGAATTAGCTAGAACTGAATGTGCTGTACAATGTACACTATACACTATATATATATATATATATATATATATACTATATACTATAGAAATCTAATATCTGCAAGTAAGTTTTCATTCAAACAATCAGATTATAATACTGTGACATTCTTATCTTATCTTAGATATAATCCAGTATTAAGCTGACACCAATGTGACATATGTTACACATGTATCAAAGTATGCCTACAATACAAAAAATAACTAGAGTGTGATGTACATCTGGGTTTCATTTGATTCATATGTAAGTTAAACGTATTCCTATAATTTAAATATAATTCGAATGCGAATTTGAATATTTTCAATTAAGTCACATGTTAATGAAGTCACGCATGAATGATTACTACATTTCATAATACATAATGATATGCATAATCAAAGCACTGAGCTATCCTCATGAACTGACTAATGAACCTGATATGGGCTGTAGTGTATGTATTTAATACACTACTATAGTGGGTACTATAATGGGCATAGCTATTATTAAATATACAAATACGTCATGGTAATTTCCCACGTACATTCTCTATAGAGTATCATTATAGTATACTATATCAGTGATATATATATATCAGTGGTATTATACCACTAACAATTATATTTGCTTTAGTTATAAATAATAAACTACAAACCACAAATAGTCACTTTATACCTATAGATATAAGATATAGAGTTCACAGATATATATATATATATCAAATCACAACGCAGAATATTTTTTAACTTACGTCGTACGTTCTTATATAATATCATGACATGAGATTAAAATCAATAAACAATAGGTTTATAATATTAACGAGTGCTATAATCGTAAATCTGTGTTCCTGTACGTGCAATAAGATATTACATACGAGTGTTGTCAGTTCAGCAGGCACTATTACACACTGGTAGTACGCAATACAATATTAGCTAATACGAACGCACGCATATTAGCGGGCGTTGTATACACGAGTACGCGGGAAGGTATAGCTAGACGCGCGCACACGGGTAACATAATCTAATTATAACTGCAACAATAGAGAGATAACAATAACACACACACAACTGTAGTAGTAGACGTTACATTATATGAACGTAGTTAATCCGTTTACAACAGGGACGGTGGTGGTGGTGGAGGAGGTTTATATTGACCGTGAACACCACCACTACAACTTGACCGGTACGGTGTTGCTGCGCAGGGCAGTGGTGGTCATTAACTATGACGGGCGGCGGCTTATGACGTAATCGATAATTAAGAGCGCCGCCGGGCGGGTGTTCCAGTCAGTGTGGGTGGCCCGCTAGGTAAAGACCACCACCACAATAACAATGGAAACAATAGCGAGTGGGGGAGGAACCGTGTGTAGGGTAGAACAGGGTGAAACAGGGTGAAACAATTACGCACCTAGGATACGACGGAGCGGGGTGTAAAGAATAAATTAACGTATTGTAATGAGATACGGACGAGTGGTATTGTCTCTATTGTTATAGTGCTTGGGTGTAGGAAATCAATCGATGCATCAACCTAACACAACATGTCATATCGTTATAGATATCGTGCATGTAAATAATAATAATTTAATATAAAGCCGACTGTATTCAAATAATTCCGACTATTAAATAATAATTCTCAATTGGTATTATCAATAGTAATATTAATTACCACTACGTATACTTTAAATTCTTCAGAAATTCATTATAATAAAAATAAATTGTGTTATCAACATTAATTATAGAATAATTTATTTATCATTTCATGCAACACTTATATATTAATATGTATAACATTTATAAGTCAACATGATAATTTATAACATAGTATTTATAACCAGTATTCAAATATATTCTAAATATACAAAAACATATTATTATTATTTATATATAACTAACATATATAATATATGACTATTAGTTAGTATACAAAAGTTATATATATATATATATATACATATATATATATATATATATATATATATATATATATATATATATATACAGTAAAACCTCTCTATAAGAAACCTCTTTATAAGAAACCTCTTTATAAGAAAATTATTCACACATTTGGTTGGAATTCAACCTTTTCCACATTAAAAAACCTCTTTATAAGAACATTTTATAAGAAAAATATAAGAAAAACCTCTTTATAAGAAACTTATTGTATAAAAAATATAAAAAATAATTACATATAAATAGAATTATTATATATTGATTACAATTATAGAAATTAATTATTATATAAGATATTTTTTTTTCATACAAATATTTTATATTACATAAATAGCTCGAAATGAATTAAAATTAATTAATAATTGTTATTGTATATCCATCCATTTATTAAAATTTATCAAAATTAATTAATAAATGTTATTTTTAAATAAATTTCTAAACTATTCTTTTGATTAATACTTTTAAATAAATATAAATAAATATACTATATATATATAACCTATATGTTATATAATTAATTTTCAATTATAAATTAATTCTTAAAATCACTGGAAAAGTAAAAACCTCTTTATAAGAAAACCTCTCTATAAGAAAAAAAGTACTGAAAAAAAATAGTTTCTTATAGAGAGGTTTTACTGTATATATATATATTTGTGTTTTATTTTATGTTGGTGGAGTCCTTCATCCTATCCAGGATATATGTCTCTAATGTCCCTTCGAAGCCGTTCTCGTGTTAAGGTATCCATGGTTTTAACGAGAGCCTATCATTTATTTATACACAATTATATAAGATCAATTCCAAATATTATGTTAATACCTATATAAAATATATGTTAATAGTCCGAACGAGGCTTGAAACCGCATCCTACTACTTGTGTGACTTACCAACTGAACTTATAATTTATAGATATGCGTATTATTCTTATACATTTAGAACAAATAAGATAATATATTAAAAGTTAGAGCATTCTATGAGGATGTACCTACTTTTCCGTATCTTACATGTACAATCTCAAATGTGTTGACATTAATTATGTAACTATTGTGGTACATTATAGTATGATTTCTATGTCATGGATTACAGCCACACTTACATATCTAGCCAATGGATCTAGCCAAACATTAGCATGAAGGACAATGTAACACAGATAATCTTAACCGGGCTGATACCTTACATAAGATGGATACATTGACATTTGAAACTTGACTTATAGATATTCAATTTAAAATTCGAGTATCACATCGACCACATAATTAAATACATTATCTACATTGGTATCAGATTGTTATGCGGGTGCTTATGTAGCAAACTATAGTAGTATAGTGGTTTCACCTGCATGTATACCTACTAGAATAATCACTATAGTGTTTCTGTAGATTAAAATACCATTAAAAGCACATTCAACATAGATTTCCGTTAGTTAAATGAAGGTAAAGTTAAATATAGTCTACTGTGTAGGTGAGTCATCGAGTTCGCTCTCAGATTCGCACGCATACACCCGCCATACGCACGCATACATAAATAGCCTTACAGGTGAGTAGGCGAGGTGATGTTCATACACACACGCATACATGTAATGTAGAGTAATCGCACACAATATGCACGAAACGTATATGTATACATCATATGCATATGACAAGTGTATAATGTATACATTGTACACTGTATACAGTGTACAGTAGACCGGTTCGTACTAAATTTTTTTTCGCAATTTTAAAAACCTTCACATCTGTGACAATTATGTATGCTATGGTGAATAAGTGTTTAAAATTTTAGACCTATATCTTAAATATTGTTATGTCACGAGACCTTTTTATTTTAACATTGAATACATACAAAAGTTAACATGGGGGAGATATAGAAATAAGTTTTATTCAATTTTTATAAAATTGGATGATTTTTTTTAAGCCAACTATGGATATATCCTAGAAACATATATAACAAGTAGTATTAACAGTACAAAATATTTTTCATAACAATCTAGATGCCCAGATTTTATAAAATAATTTTAGTCAAAAAAAATATCTAAAAATCGTATAATTTAATATAAATAAATTATTACAATTTAATTTAAAAAATTAAAATATATAATTTATAGATAATAATAATACAATTCAAATTAATTATTAAAAAATTAAAAATTATTTTTAGAAAAAAAATTAACATCATTTGTAAATTTTTTTGGATTTTTATTTGAAATATGAAATACAAAATAATTTTACATATTTTTTTATTTTTTTTATTTTATTTGTATAAAGGACATTTATATCTAACTTATATCCATAATTCAATACAATCTGATCACTCACATTCATGTAAAGTATAATTATATATATTAATTTTAAAAAATTAATTATTTTTTTGAATTATTTTGAAATAAATACTTTGTAAAATGGTGTATTTTCTCGAGTTTTAGGAGACATTAATATTGGTAATTTGTAGATATAAAAGTGAAATATAGATATTATATTAATAATAAATATAAATAATAGTATATATTATATTAATTCATTAAATATAATACAAATACATCATTAATTTTAAATATTAATTTAAAAATTTGTAAACATCAAAGATAATAAGATGGCGACATTACTATTATACATGGAATATTATACATTTTATCTTAAAATAATAATTTATATTTCAAACTTTAAATGCTTTGTGACCAAAGGTAACTATTTTTTTATAAAAATTGTTAATACATATTATACTAAAATATAGATATGTATTATATTTTATATGAAGGATTAAAAATTGAATCGAACGAACCGGTCTAGTGTACAGTGTACACTGTACAGTGTACAGTGTACCATCGACATAAAGAAAGATATATATATATATAATATGACTACATATTTGACAAATATAATATGACTAATATCCAATCAATATCACTGATATCATTTTGTTAATATATCGATAACAGTGATATTATCTTATCTATCTTTTACATACAGTGCGTGCGTAAATTACGTATACACTTGTTTTACATCGATGCATTGTACACACTGTACACTGTAGTATGCTGTATTCCCTACCATACATGGTTGTACACACACACTTGCGGTTAGGGTGGCACATATAATCATCATCATCATCATTACATAATGGGTGTCACTGATAATAGACATGTAGGGGTTCTCAGTGTATAATTATGGATGAAGAGGTGTGTAGCTTACATTAGCCTATATAGTAGGATGATAGTAGGCTATTAATAGTATTAAGGCTAATATATAATATAGTACATTAAATATGCATGAGTCATAGCTTATGATGCAGTAATGGTAAGAGACACGGTAACAGTGTATCTATGTATATGATTACGCTACTCTACGTTACTTACGGTACTTATTTACTTTGCGTTTCGTTACTAAACAATGTTTAGTAAACATGAATGTACTATATTTAAGTCACATTACTGCACGCTAGCAAGGACTCCCTGTCGTTACTTTATGTTACTTTATGTTACTTTATGCTACTTTATGTTATCTAAAACAATGTGCTACTATGTAGAAATACATATGTGCATTTAGTTATAGTTAAAAGTAGTTTATAATCACAAGTGGTTTTAAACAATATTATTTTAATAATCACTCATGCGTGACCGACTTAAAATTGAATTATAATGTCAAATTACACAACACTATAGCATTAGCAAAGCCCTTTAGCATTAGTATACACGGGCGTTAATGTAACATATTACTTAACTACACCTATACACCACATACGCGATATAAACCCCAGTATAACCTAACACCCACATCCACACACCCACACACACACACATATGCACTAGTATGCGTTGCACAGTATGCACTTGTTTAAACGTATCTGTTGACGTGTTACCGACAGCATGTCATTATGTAATCATGCTAATTATGTCATTATATCTATGTAACAGATGACATAACATGTGTGAGGCTCACACTGTGAGCATGTGTGTGTCAGACGATAAGATAATGTATATATATACATAATCTATAGATATACTATTATATATAGATACGATTTTAGATACGATTATATATATATATATCCCTGGACTCCACCAAATAAAAAAAAATAACAATATATATATATATATATACTATATGCATACATATAGGAACTCTTGTGGTACGCATATTGATGCATACATGTAATATTTACATTCCCTTGCATATTATGTGTACAATAAACTATCGTGAACCCTCGTTAGTACACATTGTCTACACAGACCTTACGCTATAGTAATCTCAGCCCACTAGAAGCACTCTCGAGTACCTCTAGTAGTAGGCAGGCTAGTAGGCAAGATAGTGCAGGTGGTAATGCATATCGTACGGGACACCGATAAGCCGTACAGTGGTACTCGTATGTGTATGTGTAGACGTGCGTGTATGTGTGCGCGTGTATGCGTATGTGTAGAGGTGCGTGTGTGCGCGTGTATGCGTATGTGTAGAGGTGCGTGTGTGCGTATGTGTAGAGGTGCGTGTGTGCGCGTGTATGCGTATGTGTAGAGGTGCGTGTGTGCGCGTGTATGCGTATGTGTAGAGGTGCGTGTGTGCGCGTGTGTGCGTATGTGTAGAGGTGCGTGTGTGCGCGTGTATGCGTATGTGTAGACGTGCGTGTATGTGTGCGCGTGTATTCGTATGTGTAGAGGTGCGTGTGTGCGTATGTGTAGAGGTGCGTGTGTGCGCGTGTATGTACGTGTGTGCTATGTAGAGGCGCAGTGGAGAGATCACCAGTAGATAAGCGTATCAGCAGCTATTCACCACGAATAGGGTGGCGTCTTGTATACCGTGTACCTATAGGTAGGTAACTCCGTGTAGTCAATTATTGTATTGATCTGCGTGTGTGTGTGCGTGTGTGTGTGCGTGTGTGTAGTACTAGTAGTGTAAACGATACAGTCACGAGGCCAGTGTACGCTGTAGTGGGTTGTTGTGTAATGTAATATTCATAATACGACTGCCATGTGACGAGTGGCTAAAGAGTTAATCTTCAATACAGCCACGTTATATAATGTTACTCTTTACTCGGGCCCAGTGAAACACTTATTTATAACAAAAAGGCATATATATGTGATATAATTACTTATTCATATACAGGGAAGACAGGGAGATAATATATATATACATATATATATATATATATATATATATATATATCTATAATATTAAACGTAGTACATCATACTTGTAATAGTTCACTAGAAGCTATTAACGATACCTGCACAATAACACACATTTTGATATCATGTAGATTACATCGCGACCTAAATATAGCGAATATGACTCATGCGTGTCGATTACATCATAAGTGTGTGTAAGAAGTTACGTTGTGTAACTGCATGTCCTTGCAGATCTCCTCTAGACGAATGTGTCATGTTTCTTACGTTAGGCCGGTAGTAAGAATTACAATTGTGGTATTTACCGAGTCATAAAATATGATATGTGAGATCTGATATATAACTTATAAAAGTACGCGTTTATTGTACATTGTACATCGAGGACATCGAGGACACGGAGGACATACATTTGCACGTGACCAATTAAAGGTAACACTTCAATAGTAAAACTATAGTTTAACATACAAACTAGTTTTTATACATAAAAAAGACACTCGCTCATTATTTATATATATATTAGTGTAGTATATCGGTTACTAATAATACGTGGTGTTATCTTTGCTCGGGTAATTGTGATATTTAATAAACGGTGGGGCTCACACTCGTATCTTTGTAGTCTACAACAATGAAGGTATTGTTGTATTCAATTATTCTCGATAAAGATTCCATCTATTGCACGTATACAAGTTCATAGTTTATTTATATATATATATATATATATATATATATATATATATATATATATATATTAAATAAAGGTAGATGTATTAAGGTTAGGTATATAAATAGTGCGCAGTTTTGTATAAGTATATATATATATATATATATATATATATATATATATTTATATATATATATAGTATATTCTATAAACACATACACACATATATAAACACACACATGTATCACATGAGTTAGATGAACTGCACTACAGTGCGACATGCGCAATAGCACGCCTATTATGTAATATCAAACCCTAATAAAATCTATTTTTATAACATCGGTGACACAAATGAATAAGCTTATATAATACTTGACGAGTTTATAAGTAATCTCGATTAGGTATTAGATATGAATATCTATTTTTTATATTACCTATTCATTAATCTTCAATGTCGTCATTATATGTATACATGAATGTTAAATGCACATATGCATTATTAGAGATTATAATTAATAATACATTTATATTTTCTACTTAGAAATGTATATAATCAACGATTTATTTATATATTATCTAATATTTTATCTATGATATCTATGATATTATATATATATATATATATATATATATTTATATCTTCATTTGAAGCCTTATAGAGGAAACAATAATATAATGAATTTAATAATTCACATGATATATATATATATATATATACAACTTTCTTCTAATAAATATTAGTATTATTATTATATATATATATATATATATATATGCCAACTAAATTTAATGACATAGTAATCGATAATCTTAAACCGGATACTATTATCTAAACTATAAGCAAAGAAGATCTGGAAGTAAGTCCTAGAAGTATGTCCTCCCCGCTGGTTATATAACACGTTCTCTCGGTAGAGCCGGTTACAGGTACACTGTACGACGTATAGGCTGTTAAGACATGCAACACTCACGGACGAACGCACGCAAACATACACGGCTACGACTAACCGACAATGGCAATCCAGGCCCGTAGGTGTAATGACGTCATCCTGCTCGTCCATATCCAGGGGCTGCGGTTCCCTATCGCAATACTCGCAGACTGCGGTGTCGGCGGACAGCGATATCGCCGAGTCCTGTTTCTCTAGAGGGGGCAACAGCTCCCCCTGGTGGTGGTGGTCATGTGACAGGAGTCCGCGACCTCCACCCGACGTGGAACTAGCCGAAGAACTACGCAACCGGTGACGGGAGAACTTGTCCACCAGATCGGGGCAGCTCTCCGCCAGAACTTTGGCCGCTTTCTTGGACGTCGCGGTCGAATTATTATTGTTGGTGGGGTCCCATTTCATGCGCGTACCTTCGTCGAATACCATGACGTTCTGCTCTACGCTCGCTGCTAGCTCTTATTCTTAGTTAGTATCGGCAGCGTATAGAGAGCGACGTTGTTTACGTAGTAGGCTAGTGGTGGTGCTGCCGCTCGGTGGTGGTGGCGGTAGTGACTGCCGCGTACCTGTCAATCAAACCCTCTCTCTCTCGCTCTCGCGCGCTCTCGGTAGCAGTAGTAGAGACCGGCAGCAGCGAGAAATCAGTGAAGCGTGACGTCGTACCGGGGTCTATGGTGGCGGCGGTGGCGGGGTCGCTGGCATTCTGTACGGTGTGTGTGTACGCGCGCACACCACTGCGTACGTTGATCTCGATTAGCGAAGTCTTAACTTCGCACAAGTACCAGTTCATTATAATAAGCAAACATTCCGCTATTCTTGTATAGCATATAGTAAACGTGTTCATATATATATAGATGGCAATATATTTCAACTGAATATTCGTCATTGTATAAATATAGGTATCGTAATGTTATCTATATATCTACTTAAATAATATATGTAATAAATTATACATTATAATGTAAATTAATTATAAAAATAGATATATTCATTGATATACAGTTAACTATATATTTAAAATATGTAATGAATGATACATTAACACACATACACACACTCATATATATGTGTGTGTGTGTGTGTGTGCATGTGTATGTATGTGTATATGTATACATAGTATAGTATACACACATAATATTATGATTATAGTTTTATTAGTATTTTCATTCATTTATAACATAAAAAAACTCATATTTAACGTAAACAAATATCGTAATATGTGTTATTGACATATTTGTAATGTGTTCAATATAAGTAACGTATTACTAATATGGCATTAGCGATATGAAGCTATCACCATGCATGGTTGTTATAAATATACAGGTCATGCTCTATTCCATGTTATCATGATACTAACGCAGAGGGATGAATTCCGTATACTTCAAGTTCAACTTATTTATATATATATAAGTAAGTAGAGTATTGTTTATTTATATGAAATTAAATTAACGATATATATATATGTGTAGAAAAGTATGAAATAAACTAAACTATATTATTAGATTATTAACTAGATTATTTAAAGCAGATGGAAAATCTTGTTTTTTTTTTAATAAATGAAAATAGATAAAATCAATAAAATAAACATAGTTGTACCATACAATCAAGCTTGATGACTAGTTACTGATATATTATATAAAAAAAAATATAGAAATATATGTCAAATAATATACACTAATAGAGTCATACATACATATACATATAACTATAGGTATATATATATTTATTGTATTTAATCACGTATAAGACAACATCGATACGAGATTATATTAAAATACGAATGAATCATTAGAAGTTATTTATTATGATGCAATATCTATTTTGAATAGCGAATTATATACACTCGAACGCGCATGCGCTGTAAGCTAATCTTGACCTATTATGTAACTTCTTACGTAAGAGACTATTATGTAACTATATGCCTAGAAGTCGTAGACATGGTGTGATATTGACTATAGGCGAGTTGTAACGTTCTATAATATACTAGAGTATACTATATTATACTATGCATACTATATATATAGTATATAGTATACTATGCATACTATAGTATATAGTATACTATTAATATAATAGTATACAGTGCGTTCACCGCACGTTTATATCACACCATTACTCCATATAGGATATAGTTGTGTATACTATATACGAGGGAAAATGACATCATAAAGGTGGATATATAAGTATACGTAGAAAGCATAACGTTCGATAATGTACCTCTACTATTTATTTAATAAATGAGATAAATACCGGTAACGTGTGAGAGTGAATTTGTTTACATTACTACTACCACGTGTTCAACATAACATATAGTCACGTGGTCAACATAACACATAGTCACGTGGGCAACATAACACATAGTCACGTGGTCAACATAACATATAGTCACGTGGTCAACATAAGATATAACATGTTACATTGCTATCGCCCTGATGTCAACAGTAAATATAGTCATGTGATTGTACAGAAATCGTATCGGTCATGTGGCTGGTACAAAGCAACGTTTTATTACATAATATTATTGGTCTTAACATAATATTATAATATTTTGTATACATAAATAATCGGCTCTCATTAAAACCATGTATTCCTTAACACGAGAGCGGCTTCGAATGGTATTAGAGGTATTTGGTTATAAGTGAAAACTAATATTTGAAAACTTCATGTAAGTTTCTAAATGGTATTAAAGAACTACACCAACATAACAAATAACAATGAAGTACTAGATCACATTTAATCTATTGGTATTATCTGAAGAGTTGCACTTTTATAGATATATATCGTATATTGAATGTAGCTAATGTTGCGGCTGTATTCGAGTGGTCAATAGTAAACAATACAGAGTGGTCAATAGCAAACAATACAGAGTGTAAATAGTACACGTCTGCGTGTTATGACAAGTTGTGAAGCACTCTCCCCGGCAATGTTACAGTAATATAGCAGGTATAGGTGTTACATTACATCGAGCATAGATATTACACTATGATACCAGATATTGAGGGAGAGAGATATAGAGGACGATATACTAATACTATAGTAGTCTTACTAAGGAGTCCCTAGTAGGGGCCAATAGTTACAGACACGGGTGTATCAGTGGCGTTATAGGGTTCACATCAATACCGTTTTCATTATCCGTCGAATTACCGTACGGTCTACGAATTACCGGAAGGACGTCCTTCGATTTTCATCTTCCAAACTGATGAAATAAAAGGATGTAATTACCAGACTTCTATGTTGACTGGTGACAAATGTAAATAGAAATTATCCTATTTGTGTCTACCTGCGAATACATTAAAAAAAGAAAAGTAATCATTTTTGTAATGGTGTTAATAACTTCATTATATATTTAAATAGTTGTAATGTTTATTTTATATGAATGACAATGAATTTAATTATAGGTGACGATACAATATATCTGACAAACCTAAGTAATGATAAACTATAAATAGTTATAGTATTGATGTTAGAGTGTATGTATTGTTCATTCGACGAATTCAAGAAATCGAATAACGGAAATTCGACGTACGAAAAATGAAAAACGGTATTGATATGAGAACCCTATTACATAATTACGTATTTATACCTAGCGACGGAGGATTGTTGTACCATAACACGAGCGAGGTGGCGCTAACACCACTTTATTACGTAATAGATGTGGTCATTCATCACGTGATAACTACGTAACCGTTACTAGTGAGCCCTGGCGGGAACCACGCGCATTAAAGTTACAGCTATCGTAGGTAATATATCGTTCTCTACCTCCCCATTATATACTATAGAGATATAATTAACGAAGTACCTCCTTGATAGCAGAGCCCATATATCACTAGCGTTCGGATGACTATAGACTATTGACTCAACATATCCATCACCACCTACCGGCGATCGTTGACAACGGTGATTTACATACTTGGATCAGTGGTCACGCGATGCTGATGATGTTAAGTAACGCGTGTGTACGTGTGCTCAGTCAAGCGTGACGCATCGCTCGTATTTAGCGTTAACGTCGCTGAATGTATTACGAGCTGATTACGACCCGGTTACATCATCGCCACCTATGTTCCGTTATTAATATACCTCGTTTAGGTATTATATATGCGTGTGTGGATGTGTGTGTGTGGATGTGTGTGTGTGTGTGTGTTCATTTATGTTTATGGTGTATATATACATTTTATATACATACGGTATCCCGTATTAATATGCGTATGAACATCATATGTACAAATGACCTGTATATTAATTGGTATATTGTATATTAAGTATACATAGTATATATATATATATATATATATATATATATACATACCATTTATTATATATATACCAATATATGATTATAAACAATTATTTATTCGATGTCATCTTACAAATAATTTATTACATCGAACTATGTATTATTATGTTATGAAACATACAAATACGCACACACACACACATATATATATATATATATATATATATATATATATATATATATATATATATATATATATATATATAGTATATACTATCTAATATATTATAAATAACAATATTAATAAATAACATGTATATATAAATCATTGTAACATTATTACAATTATAATGAATTATAACCATTATATTTATAGCTACATCGTACTAAGATATCTACGCAGTATACTTCAGTATACAGCAGTATACTGCAGTATACCTATATATAGGTAGTCCTGTTGGTCATCGTGTTATTATATTACGTCATACATGGTATAACTATTGTTTACCACTTGTATACAATTATCTTCATTTTAGTGGCGAGCCAGCTATCATAGATTCGTTTTAGGGGAGCTAGTAACATTGCGTCCATTGTTGGGGTAGCTAGTACCACTGTTTCCACTATTGTGGGGCAATATGTAGTAGGTATCCAATGTATTAGAGCTAGTACAACTAACTCCAATGTATGCAACCTATAGTATACATGCAGAGACATGCCCCCATTCTATAGTCAGACTTATAGCAGTCCCCTGTCTCCATTGTAATCCGCACGTAGCGAACACACACACTCTGCCTGGATACCAGTAGGCCAAGGGGCGTAACCAGGGGGGGCGTTACTTAGCCGAGCGCTACGTCACGCCGAGTAATTTATGACAGGTACGCCTAAATATGCGCGATAGCTATGCGAGATGCCGTGATTCATCGGTCTATTTTTAAAAATCGTGTTACAATGCCGCGGCATATTTGTTTACTTTATTGACGAGGTTTTATTTTATCGACCAACTTAGAATCAGATTATATAATGTATATATAATAGCAATAATATATTATACCTATAGTATACATCGGGTAATTTGGCGGTTACCAAACATAAATAAGAAATACTTCCCTATTTAAATAAACAAGTTGTCACACCGTGATACTATTTGTTTAATTATTTATATACACTGAGTGGAATACATTTTCTATAGAATATTTGTATAGTAAGTTTGAAATATTCTTTGAAAATTTGATTTTATTTTCTAGAGAAATATATAATTTGTATATTATGAAATTTAATTTAAATCTATTATATGTGTTATTTCATTGTTAGGTCAATTCCTTGGTTACATGTCATTGCTTTTTATATAATTAAGGTATTATTATAATACTAATAGTTGTTGGACATCCGTGTAGTTTGAACATTAGTCAATCACAATAGTTTCAAATCCTTACGTGATCTATTTATAGATTATTACGAAAATGTATATGATTGAACTATTTCATTCATCTAATATGAAATATGATATGAATATATTTGTAACGAGTCCCCTACCGGGATTCTAGTTCACGACGTCACGCATGATAGAAGATCCACATAATATAACTGTATTGTGATACGGGTATTGTTAATAAACGTGTGTTTTAAACATACTATATATAAATAGTATGTTTACTATAGTATGTTTGTACGTGTGTGTTTGTGTGTGTACATTAAATACCTATTATTAAAACGTATAGCAATTACATATTTTTATATATTATTGTATATACTTAAGATCGAATTTAATATATATATATATATATATATATATATATATATATATATATATATATATATATATATATATATATATATATCGTAATAAACATGGTTAACAAATAAATAAACACAATGACACAAACTAATTGTTATATTTACAGTTCCGGGGTCAGTTTATAAAAACTTGCTACACCCGAGTTTATTATTACTAAATACATTGTTATCCTATACGTTGCAGTGTTACTACTTTAATTACGTTGTATTATATTAATTATTATTGTTATTTAGTAGAATTGTTTACCAACCTGTCCTATATATTACACTACAACTACTCCTATTATTGTTAACTCTCTCTCTCAGATGATCTATTGAGAAATGCGAGTGTGATTAATGCACGTGTGTTCTGCTTAATGAACACTAATGAACACGTCATGGTATACCTACAGTTACTATGCGATGTTGTTTGTGATATATGCCGCCACCCAGTATACTATACACATTACTATAATTAACCCGCCAAATAACTAGGTGGGTACCTATATTGCTATAATATATATATAGTCTGACAATAAATTTGATTTATTTAATGAATCATGCACCCTGAACTATTTCATCCGAATGGAAATTAAACAGGAAGTAGACGAAGACGAATTGCTTTGTCTTACGTTGATTACACTGGTTAACACTTGAAGAAAACCTCTGATGTATGGGTTCTGTTATCTGATTATATCCCAGTTTTTTGTTGCACTAATTTGAAATATTTAGGGGAAAGTCTCCGATTACCGACACTTAAATGATTATTTGTAATAACTTATTCAATATTAAATATATTTATTTGAAATTTTGTAAATAGGGTAATATTATGGTAATGAATAATGTGGCTATTTTAAATTTTTGATATAATTATATTTACAAGAATAAACTGGGGTCGGTAATTGGATACCTGTTCCTAATACCGACCCCCTTCCCCTATTACCGACCCCCTAAAATAATCGTGGTATACATACTTTTAGTATTATAATATCCAATCAACATAGTAGATATTAATAAATATAATTAATTATAACATGCACGCAATTATTTTTTATTGAATTTATGTTTTAATATTAATATTAAATTTAAATTTAAACGTTATAGTAATTATATTAAAATAGTGTATATTATTATTTAATATTTATTTATTAATCAGTATGTATATAATCAACTGGAATGATGAATCCTAAATATATATATATAAATATATCAATGATATATCAATGATACACAAACAACTTACGACATATTTTAAAGTAAAATACGACTCTATTTTGATTGGATATTATAAATCGCATGGGGTCGGTATTAGGGTAATTTAGGGGGTCGGTAATAGGAAAATTATATGGGTTGCTATAATTAAAATATATTGGTTAATAGTTATTCAAATTAAAATATTTTAATAATAGTTATAAAGATTTTATTGATCTACAATATTATGCACAGTATTAAGTTTTTTTTTTAAATAATAAAGTATTTACAATAATTTAAAAAAGTTATTAATCAAATATTTAAAAAGTAAAAACAGAATATTACATTTTATCAAATAACAATTTTAGGATTAAATATTTTGTTAAATAAAATACTTATTCATATTTATCATTAAATTACTACCAGTTCGTGTATATATTATTTTTTGATATCTCTTATATTTAGAGATATTTTGAGATACGAGAGGGGGTCGGTATTATGAGGGGATCGGTAATCGGGGACTTTCCCCTATTTAGTTTTTCAGATAAAATCTATAGTTTTTTTTATTTAACTTTGAATATTTGTGGAAAATCACAAAATTAGGAAAAATTAAGAAAATTAATGGAAATGTAATGAATTTATTTCAATATTATTTGGTATATTTTAATATATAATGGTATAGCATAATAATGTACATATTTTATATAATATTACCAATTAATTAAAAAATTATTTCAATGATTTTCTTGTTTACGAATAGTCCTTTATACAATTATTTAGACTCCAATAGTAATCAGATAGGATGTTAATAGTTACGTTCCTTAGTATATTTCATTAATGGAATACCACGATGAAAGCGATATCCTTATCCTCCACACTATAGTCAATATATGCATTGATACAATGAATCTTTAGGGACATATGAGCCCAGAGATCTCTAAAACATAGAAGTAATTCATCCACGATATTTTAATATTCTGTATTTAAATGATTTCGGAGAAGATGATTAATAATTGACTTTTATGCCAACAAAGTTCTTAATTCAATATCTATCATATATATATATATATATATATATATATATATATATATATATCAAAATTAGTGTAGTCATTTGTAGTGAGATTAACGGGGTAATAGATCCAACAGTATTAACATTATTAAGCAATACAGTTTATAAACTTTTATCTGATATTAAAATGAATATATTCTATTATGTTGGTTAATAGTATTTTCTTATTAATTCAACACCTCTATTTACATTATGGAAATATATAAATGAATAGTTATTGGTAGAGAATTGATGAAAGTCACATTCACAACGACGGTAGGAGACAAATGTAGATTCTGAAGATAATAAGTTAAAATAATAAATGAAATAATTAAGTGTTGGTGTAATATAATCACTCTGTGATACTTTTCATAATACAGATAGAATATTCGGATATTTGTATGTATATAAATAAATATACGTATTATATATATATATATATATTGCATTGATACATTGACTTGAAATTATAGAAATCTGTTTATGATAATGTTGTATTAAATATAAAAGTGGTTTAATTTATATAAGATATACTACTTCATATTATATTTTCATTTATATTCAATTGTATCAAATATCTTAAATGGTACATAGTCATTAACTTGAAAAACATGTTAAGAAACATAGTAACATCATTTATATTATTAAGTAGACTATTATGCCACAGCATATATTTCTATCAGCATCATACATTTTAAATACCTTAATTTTAAATGTTAATTAATACAATTTAAAAGTATTTTGTTTCTTTAAGTTAATAATTATTAGGTATATAAATGAAAGTAGTAATTTTCGAGTTTCGTTAATATACATATGTTTGAGAATGTTATATACATATAAAGATTACATCTATTTTTATTATTAATAAATGTAATATAAAATATAATTATATATATATATATATATATATATATATATATGTATAAATATTACATTTAACTATTGTGTACTAGTTACTTTTAAATACCAATTACTTATAGCATTTTTTAATATATATATATAACACAATAGTTATATGATTATATTATAGCTGTCAATTAGATTAAGATTATATTACAAATTAATAATCAAATGAATAAGGTTGATACTATTGCTGGTATAGGAATAGTGATTACGTCAATACGTACAGCTCGTTATGTAAATGGTAATATATAAATTAACTAATGAAGTTATTTTAGAGTTAGTTACCTACTTAATATATATATATATATATATATATGTATATATATATATATATATATATATATATATATTTATTTATATATTATATATTTAATAATAAATAATAATATAAAAGTTTATTATGACTTCAAAAACAAATGGTGATTATAGGCTTCATTAGATATTAAAACATAATTAAAAAAAAAATAGAAAACGCCAAAATATTTAGCGTTTCACCAATTGCATGACGTGGCAATTCCGCCTAGATATTTTAGAACTCTGAATAATAATAATAATAGATTCAGCTAGATATTAAGGAAATCCAATTTATATACTATATACTATAGTATATACTATATGTATATAGCATTATGCGTAATACACAATAGCCGCTGTTTACAAATGTAAAAAATATTAAATCAAATTTTAAAATTAGAATAATATCTATTATCATATAATATTAATATATTGTAATTTTTAAATAAAAATAATGAGTCATAAAATATGAAGACTATTTATTGTTAAAGTGTCCGTATTAGGTTACTTTCCCCTATATAATAGGTATACCTCCAACTATACTCAACATATTGTTTAAAATAATCGTTATTATATTCTATAGGTATATTCTATAGATACCATTTCGAATCTATGAATTATATTATCCAATATTTAACATTGGTTTAACATTGTTAACATTGGTTTAACATTGTTAACATTGGTTTAACATAGCATATACACTTGTGTTGAAATAAACTGTAGTTACTGTGTCACATTCATCGTTACTGGAACATGGCGATAGATATAGTACCTGTATTAACGGGGGTATGTGTATGTATTTATACGCGGCCCTCTACCACGAAATGTTTGTTTACTCGTGTAGTTATGCCCTCCGTAAATATGTTTACACGTAAACAAATCACTATTACATAACGCCTTGACGACGATTCATAATAGAGTACGAAACACGACTATCCAATCAAATCCAACCGCGTACGCACGCAATATTCGAACGCAAAAGGTATTAATAATATATTTCTAATGAAATTGAATTAATGGATATTTTAAAGCAATGCACCAGAATCTCGTTAATAGTAGTATAGCTTATAATGTACGATACACGGTCACGTGGTACACTATACACTGTATCACGTGATCCTGTGTACACTCGTGACACACATTTACATGCTATTTGCATGTTAACTTTCTTGTAAACATTCCACTTCGCCTTAATAATAAATTAATAATTAATAATACTTTTCTATATATATATATATATATTATACTTATTACATTTAATATTTAAAAAAAGATTTTTAAATATATTAATTATTACACTAGGCTATATTTAATAATAAACTGAAAGAAATAGTACTATTTTTAGATTATTTTATATGGTATACCATATATATATATACCATTGTATATGTATTACTATAGTATATTTTAGTTATATACTATTGTATATTCACAATTATTAATGTGGATAATATAGATACATATATGACATGTATAGGTAAGTATACACATATAAGCATACATATAAGTTATATGATATAAGTATACTAGTTGGTGAAGATAGTGATAACACGCTCGTGGTGTAAGATACACGATCATATACCACTATAGGAATACCTTCATATAGCCTATAGGCTATATATATGATATAGGATATATTTGTACACTATAGTGTACAAATATAGTATATATACACCACATATTAAATATATAGTTCATATATATATATATATATATATATATTTCAGGGTATATGTATACACTTTTGATTATATAATATGTGTATACATATTATTTTGCTATAAACACTATAACAACATGAAAAAAGAATAATAAGTGCATTTATAAATATGTGGTTTAATATCTATAGATGTATATATACAACAAAATAAATACTTATCTACCCTATAAAGGTAATATTATTATGATAGCGTCTAGAAATAATACTACATATATATATATATATATATATATATATTATTACCCAAAGCCATACTTTTCTATCACCTTATTATGCCAAGTAAACATGCCTACGTGTTTACATAACGTTAATGAACCTAATAATGTATTGTACAATGGAAATACAAGTAAACTCTATATAATATAATATAATATAATATATATATATATATATATATATAATAATATCCGAGTTTGGAAATAGCCAGGACGAACGAAGAAACATAGCTTATCTAGTCATTCGTCTATTTATAGATTAATATATATGCGTTGCTCAATACGTAGGGGACGTGAGCCTAGTGTCACGGGGGGGGGGGGGGGGTTTGTTCGACCACGTGTGTTACTCGCTATCGCTATAGTATGAATACTATAGTATGCATACTATAGACTATAGTATGGCTATAGCCAGTACTCCGTGAATATTGAATCATAATATTTTAAGTTTAGAATACCTCTTAAAAAGATATTAATCTGATAAATAACTTTCTCGGATTTTTATATTATGATAACTACATTATATATTATTAGTTCTAATACTAGTTGTAAATATCGGTGAAATATGGTACGTGAGGGTGTTTTGGTCGATAGTTCAGAATGTGTTAATAATTGTCGCCATATAGGGTGACAAGTAGTATATGTATAGTAAAATAATAAAATTTGAGTTAAATTAACTAATTCGAATATTTATTATATTGATATGATAATATGTAATACACACATAATTTTAATTATTTATTACATGTGTAACATTTGACCATTAATTCTACGTTATTTATTACAATAATATAGCAGAAGCTGCACTTTTTACATAATCGATAATATTATTCAATATATTTGATTTTTATTAATTTGTATTAACATATTTGGTAATATTAACATTATACATAGTTCATTAATAATGTAAAATATATTCATATCTATTAGTGTTGTAACTATATTGTCGTCCACAAAACCCCTCTTGGTATCAATCTAAACCCCTGCATCGTGTATACGATATATATATATATAGTATTATTATGTTATATTTATTCAATTATTAATTAATATTTGTAATTGATTCAATACCTACCACTTACTGCATAACTGGACCACTACACTACAACGTATACGTTATATCATCAAGAATAGCATACATATATGTATGAGATGTATACATATATATATATATATATATATATATATATATATATATATATATATATGTACATATATCTTATACATACATATATATGGCGCCCTTCTCAAATATGGCTTGAACCTCCTTCACCTTAACTCCGTATTCTCTCTATTATCCATACATACATTAAGTGTATGCTACATATATTATGTCAACCTTAGCTATATCTCTGATCTAATTCAAGAACGTAACATATTAGATTCTCTACGTTACCAAATACGTTATCTCTACCAAGGTCCCACTCTATAGACTTAACTAGCTACTCTATAGAGTAGTTATCACATATATGTGATCCCTTAAAATATATACCCTATAGGTATATAGGTAGGGGCGTCGGAATGATATTTCTTATGGGGGGGAGTATTTATTTTTATTTATATTATATATCCTATTATTTATTAATATAATTACTAATTAATATTTTATTAATATAGGTTACCTCTTTGGTCTATGTTAATATGCAATTAATGATGTTTAATTTGTATAACAAATTGTTATACAAATTGTTATTAACAATACTTACTTAAGTAATCTATTATATTAGAAAATAAATATAAAACTTTACAAAATGTATTATTATATAAATATAGATTTTTTAAAATTTGATCAATTCCATTATACCGGGAAATATTTTTTGAATTGCAGAAGGTTGTTCCATCATGTATATGTTTGCCTCGTCTATGGTATTAAATATATTGATTGATTTGAACATAGATAATTCTATCTTTAACCTTTCAATCTATAATTCTTCATAAATTTGTTTATTCACATATGTTTAGTGTAGAAAAGAGAGATAGAGAGATCCAAATTAATAAGATTAATATAAAAAATAAACTGATTTTTCATAAATAATATTATTTTTTAACAATGTTAACCCCATTATTAATGATTCCGTTAATTTATAAGAATGTATAAATGATATTTCCTTAGTATCACATTTGGTTTAATTTTTATCATTATGGAATCAAACAACTCTTTATTATGTAATTATTAATGATACAGAATATTAACATTTTAACTAATCATATATAATCACATTATTATATTAACATAATATTAATAAGGTTATATTATTTTATCTAGATAAGATACATAGTCTTTTGAATTTTCACTACTATTCGTCTCATACATATTTATAGTAATTTATATTATATGTATTATTATTATTCTTTGAATTAGATATACTTAAAATTAAATTAGATATATTTAAAATAAAAATAAATTATTATAATATTGTATTATAAACATTTATTATTATTCTCTGAATTAATATATATAATTAGATATATACTTAAAATTAAATTAGATATATTTAAAATAAAAATAAATTATTATAATATTGTATTATAAACATTTATTATAAGTTATTTTGTATTATATAATATGTTTTATATAATATGTGTATAAAATTAGTTTATTAAGCTTGAATCAATATAAAAAATGGTATATATAAAATATAAAATACTTTTGTTTCTATCTCTTGAATGAACGTGTGAACATTATTTCTAATATTATTCAATTTAATTATAATAATCTTTACTGTATTATCTGATCATTTATTTTAATTATTATTGATAATTATTATTATTATATATAATTATAATCATATATGCTTTAAAGTATATTTTTTTATAAATGTTACATTATATAGTATTTGCTGGTATCATGAAAGATTTCAATATCATATCCAAGCTTTCGTGAAAAGTATTTTTGTGGAAAGTAGAAATTGCAATATTTTAACAGAGGACTCAGAAATAGTCAAAAGATGGACAGCATAGTGCAAAGAACCATATAACTATACAATAAATCCAGATTAAAATATACTTAAAGATACTCGAGGTGCATTCGTAGAAGCGAACTTGCGGATTTTAAAATCAGAAGTTGAAAATGCAATACGAAGTCTAAAAAAGGAAAATAAACATGTATATATATATATCTATATATAACATTACAAGTGAGATAATTATAAACGGCGGTTCACAAATTATAATAACAATGACTTTACTTTTCCAGAAAATATGGGTTAAAAAAGAATGGCCCTATGAATGGGCACAATCTTTAATTATTCCAATACCAAAGAAAGGTGACCCAAGAATGTTCAACAATTATAAAACTGTTAGCCTGATATCACACCCAAGCAAGATCATGCTGAGAATTATTTTAAATCTACTCAATCCAATAGCAGATTATATCCTAGTTGAAGAGAAAGCAGGTTTCAGAAAGAAAATAAGCACAATAGAACATATACTAAGCTGCAGAATTATGGCAGAGAAACATATTGAAAATGGAAGATAATTATACCATAACTTTGTTGACTTCAAAAAGGCATTTGATCGAGTATTGCCCGAAGGATTATGGAAAGTAATGAAACACTTCAATATAGACGAAAATATTATTGCAATAATCGAAAATCTTTATAAAAAAACAAACAGTACCGTTTTGGTTAACAACAAAACAGGGACCTTCATTAATACGTCGGTAGAAGTACGACAAGGATGCCTTTTATCACCATCACTCTTTAACATCTTCTTAGAAAATACCATGCAAGATATGCTAGAAGACCATTATAGCACAATAGCCGTTGGAGGATATGAACTATGAAACCTAAGATTTCCGACGATATCGATTTGATGGCAGGATCAAACACAGAGCTGAAAGAACTCATACACAAACTATGCAAGTGATCAGCGACATATGGTATGGTGGTCAGCTACGAGAAAAGAAAATATTGGTCAACGAATTCAAGAATAATAAGACAGTTAACCATGATAACCATGAACGATGAACCTATTGAAGTAGTAGATATATTTAAATACTTGGGTGCGACTCTAATGAAAGATGGAAAAAGTGAAACAGATATAAACATAAGAATAGCGACAGCAACCTCTGCGTTAGTTCGCTTAATCACTATATGGAAGAGTCGAAACATATCACTACAGACAAAAATACTACTGTACAACTCACTAATATTGTATATACTATTTATGGCAGCGAAACTTGGACACTAACAGAAAGAATGGAAAGAAGAATTACTGCATTTGAGCATAAAGCCTATAAAAGAATCCTGGGAATTACCTACAGAGAAAGAAAAACAAATTATTATGTATACCAAATAATTGTTGAATGCATGTCATATAAATGTCAAGTTGGTCATTTCCTATCAAAAGTAAAGAGAAGGAAAATTTAATAGTTTGGTCACACGATGCGTTATGATAGTCTGAATAAAATTGTGATACAAGGTTGAGTTTTTAGTGAAAGAAGAAGAGGACGATCCAGAAAAAACTGGATGGATAACATAGTGGAATGGGCGGGGTCATAAATGGATATGACCCAACTACTATAGTAGTAACCGGAACCGTGATGGATGGAATATAACTTGTGTTGCAGCGATTCATATACCCCTATGATCAACCGGTTAAGGGACTTAGTAAGTAAGTAAATCCAAGCTTTCAAATATCAAACTTAAAATATTTATAAAAAAAATATTTGACTTATCATATTTTTAATAATAAATTTTGAATATATTTTTTGTCATTGGTAATATAATCTAATTCTTTATATTCTTTCAGTGCATCGATTAAACCACTATATTGATCTAGTGTTGTTTTAATACATGATTTTCGCAGTCCATCTTGTTGGGCATATTGGTGTCACTGTCTTAACTTTGTTATAATTAGTATTGTATACATTCCGTAATTTGATAGTTTGTTCATATAATAATCCCTAATCATGAACCACTCTCAAAGCTTTTCTTATATTTATATTATTATCTAATGAATATGCTATTAAGTTTGTGGGATGAGCCCCACAGTGTGTATACAAATCTAATGTCTGCCTAGTCACTATTATAGTCTTTACACTATTACATGTACCAAACATATTAGCTGTATACATGACGGTGTACTGTCATATGACTATCCTCTTAATTTAGAAATAGGACAGTTAAGATGTTCAAGTTCAGATAACATTAAATGTTCTATACCTTCCCAAGTTGTAGCCTCGGTAATATTGTATATTCCCATGTATATTTCATTAATTTCTAGTTATGGTGTCAAATAACGAACCTCCAAAATATCCTTCTCACTTCCGTGTATATCTTGAATTCCATCACATTGAATCGAGAAAGTAACATTAATATATAGATCAATATATCAATATATCAATATAATATTTAATAATTCAGTTTTATTTAATTGAATAATTTCATTCTGAATATCACCACATAACAATTATCTTTCATAAATATTATAATATTTCATGGAAGGGGGGGGGGTAAGGGCGATCATAGAAAATTTAAAATTAACATAGTAACATTGGACTATGTTTTTCTTAATACATATACCATTAAATTAAATGAAGCACTAAAATGAAGCACACGAATATTTTTTTTATATTTATTAATCTAAGCTCACACGACAGCCTCGTGAAGTTTAACATGTAGTTAGATACAAATTTTACATTGTAAAAAATAAATTATAAAAAAATAAATATTTGAAACCTTTGTTATGAATAATTTGTTATCAAATCTTAACACACTATTTATTTTATAATAATGGAATAGAAAATATAAAAAATAGAATTAAAAAAAAAAATTCCTGGACATTTCTTGGATTTTAACAGGACACTGTACATGTAAAAAATCGTAAAAAATGACTAAAAAAAAGATTGACAGTATGTCGTGTTGTCAAAAATGAATAAAAAAAATTGAAGTATACATATATTCTTAAATTTCAATAGCTATAAGATGCAATGTGTCCAAAAAAACTTTTTTTTCTATGATCACCCTTAGGGGGGGGGGGGGGCAAACAATAATTAGCCCCCCCCCCCATATTTATGTTAATATTATTTAGAAAAAATGTGCATTAACAAAGATAATATACTATATTTAATATATACTATATATATATATATATATATATATATACAATTTATTATAACACATTTCATGGAGGGGGGGAACATACTTAGCCCCCCCCCTGTTCCGACGCCTCTATATATATAAGTATATAGACCCTATATATATAGGTATATAGACCATATATAGGTATAACTATCTTCATATATTCACTACATCATCAAACTTATAACTGTATTCGTTATATCATTTTATCTCCAACGTATTATTATTATTATTATTATTTAATTGTTATCTGAAAATGTATGTAGGTATTAGTGATGTAAATGATGCTCAAATCTAAAGCATGATGCAGTCTCAGTCTCAGTTACCTAAAGTCTCAACTAGGCTCGGGCTTGTTTTGTTAGAGTCTCGGCTCGGCTAAGGCTCGTTTTTTTTCCGAAAATGAATGTCTCAGCTCGGCATCAATAACCAAAAGTCTCGGTTCGGCATCAAAAGTCTCGGTATTATTTATACTACTAGATGAAATTTACATTATTATTCACTGAATCACAAAGTTGGCGCAGATTATTTTTTTTTAAATTGATGTAAATGTGAAATATATAAAATTAGTATTAAAATGTAATTTCAAAAAAGCATCATTTCGACTTGGTAATGTTTTGTAAAAGTCTCAACTCGGCTCGAGCTCGTTTGGCTAGAGTATCGGTTCGGCTCGGGCTCGTTTGGCTAGAGTATCGGCTCTGCCTTGGTTCATTTTTTTTTTCCGAAAATGAAAGTCTCGGCATCAAAAACCAATAGTCTCGGCTCGGCATCAAAAGCTCGGCATCATTTACATCCCTAGTAGGTATACATTATTATTTTATTATTATTTTCTTCCCGTGCGAGCGAAATTTATTTTCCTACATATCAATATTTTAGAAACAATGAACCGTTATTCATTGTCATATATATACTGATATATATTGATATATACTGATATATATTATAGCCGTATAATAACTGTTAGGGTATACCATGTCACGGTATACCCTGACTAAAAGATCAAGTTTAATATAACTATAATCACCCGGGGGGTGTCACTTTCAAGTGTAAATTAATATACACATACACACACATATATATATATATATATAAATATATATATATATATATATATATATATATATATATATATATATATATTGATATATATAGTGATATAGACATATTACGTATACTTATTCTATATATATATATATATATATATATATATATATATATATATATATTACGTATACTTATTCTATATATATATATATATATATATATATATATATATATATATATATATATATATATATAGAATAAGTCAGGCCATTAATGACAATTAGTGAAACATTCGTGAAAATTAATTATATGAACATTAGTGATATTTTATAAAACGTATATACAATGTATATAGGTACACATATCATCTATATATATATATATATATATATATATATATATATATATTAATTATATAAAATATATCCCTTATGGTCAGCATTACTTTACATTACAAATGTAATACATGTTAGATACAAGTTATCGGTGGTGTTTATTTGCTTCCTATCTTAATGTTTTCTATGTGTATTCGATTTAGGCATAAGTCTCACATAATAAAATCTAATATTGATATATTAACTGACATTAATTATGTTGTGTTTCAATACTTTAGTAATGAGATAATAAAAGTATATAAATAGATGTGTAAATTGTTTATAGATATACCCTACACCTAGATACACCCAAGTTTAGGTACAGCTACTTAAATAACTATGAACCGGTTATAAATAACTTAATTAATAATACATTCCATGCAAATAATTTCATATAAATAATTTAAATATAAATATACATTTGTAAATTTAAAATGTACATAAACTAATAAATATAACTAGCATAATGTTAACATTATAGCGAAGAAGACGTAATATATGTATGTTTGCGTATGTATGTTTGTGCGTATGTATGTGTGCGTATGTATGTTTGTGTGTGTATGTGTGTGTATGTGTGTTTGTACATTTATTTATTGTAATACTTAGAATTAGATTTTAAACCCCTAAATAAACTGCAGTCAGTTAGGATTATGATTAAATATATATAAGTGGTTAGTATTGAGAACATGCGTATGCCATTATTGAGGATATGCTTTGTTTTTATTTCGTATTGAAAATGTTCACCGTTAAATGTATAGGTTGATAAATATCATTTTATAAATATACACATTATTTTACCATAATTATATTTATAATATGAAATTTATAGATTTAAAATTGCAGAAAATAAACAGATATATATATATATATATATATATATATATATGTAGATATGAACAGTCGAACACTATACAATATACTTTGAAAATGGGTTGTTCAGTATCATCTGTCCATACACAGTACTCAACTGATGCAATTACCTCCAAGTAGTCGTGAACAGCACGGCGGGTAACCCTGGTAAACGACCTCGACTGGCCGGCTAAACATTGCATGGGTTAAGTATAGCGACATGGAATGTCAGAACAATGAATAATGGAAATACACAAATTATTACAAGGGAAATGGGAAGGAATGGGATAGATTTAATGGGGATAAGTGAAACGAAGTGGAAGGGGATAGGACAAGTAAAATCTGATGACTATTCAGTATATTTTAGTGGAAACGATAAAATTGAAAGAAAAGGGGTGGCATTCATATGCACAGAAAAAATAAAAAAATGTGTTCTTGGGTTCAATCCTATAAGTGACAGAATAATAACAATACGTATCCAAGGTAAACCTATAAATTTCACATTCATACAAGTATACGCTCCCACTTCAACAGCAGATGAAGAGGAGATGGATTATTTCTACGATGCCCTACAAAAAGCAATCGATATAACTTCAAAAGGTGACATCATGTATGTCATTGGCGATTGGAATGCTAAAGTGGGTAAACAAAAAACAGCTGGGGTAACTGGTGGTTTTGGAATGGGGACTAGAAATGAAAGAGGTGATACAATGGTAGATTTCTGTAGTAGAAATAGTCTTGTTGTTATGAATACAATGTTCAAGCAACATGCAAGAAGACTATATACTTGGAAGTCACCGGATAAAATTACTAGAAACCAGATTTATTATATATTATGTACAGGTCGATGGAAATGCTCTATAAAAAGAGTAACAACTATCCCTGGAGCAGACTGTGGCACAGATCACAATTTGTTAATAGCTATTGTCAAGATAAAGTTCAAACAAACTAAAAGAAATAAGACTACTCCAAAATATGATCTAGAAAACATTGCTACGAAATATACTGTAGAAGTCAAGAATAGATTCAGTATACTACAAGTAGATGACAAAAATCCTGAAGACTTATGGATTGAAATACGTGATGCTGTGATAAAGACGGCTGAGAAATGGATACCAACAGTAAAGAAGAGGAAAGTTACAAAATGGTTAACCGAAGAAACAATAAAAATAGCGGAGGATAGAAGAGAGGCAAAAAGAAAAGGTGAAATAGAAAATTATAAAAAACTAAATGCAGAATTTCAAAAAAAAAGCAAGGTATTATAAGGAGATCAATTTAAGAGAGAAATGTAGAAAAATAGAAGAAAACAATAAAAAGGGAAGAACAATAGATCTATATAAGGAAATAAAAGATATAACTGGATCATACACAGCTAGATGCGGAGTAATGAATCTAAGTTCCGGAAATACCACTACTGAAGAAAGAGAAGTAAAAATTAGATGGCAACAATACACAGAAGAGCTCTACAGGAGAGATCCTAAAATCACTGATACTTTTCCCGAAACTAGATATGAAGATGAACCTCATATACTAGAGACAGGGGTAAAGGACGCTATCAAGCATATATCAAATCGGAAATCATCTGGATGTGATGTATACCTATAGAGCTTCTGAAAGCAGGTGGAGATGCATCTATAAAAATACTGTTAATTCTTTTCAATAACGTATGGAGGACTAAGGAATGGCCAAGCGATTGGAAGAAATCTATTTATATCCCGATATACAAGAAAGGAGATAAGAAAGAATGTTGGAACTATCGTACTATTGCTCTGATATCTCAAGCTAACAAGATATTTCTTCGAATTATTCAGAAAAGATTAGAAAATGTCCTTATCCCAGAACTACCTATTGAACAAGCAGGTTTTAGAAAAGGAAGAGGAATAAGAGATCATATAGCTAATTTGCGGTGGATGATGGAAACAGCCAAAGAACACAACAGAAATGTGTATATGTGTTTCATCGATTATAAAAAGGCCTTCGACTGCGTAGATCATGAGAGACTATGGGTGATACTCAAAGAAATGGGTGTTCCTGTTCACCTAATAGTCCTACTGCAAAAGCTCTATACGAAACAAGAAGCCACTATAAGAACAGAATTCAGTGAAACTGATACTATAAACATAGGGAAAGGGGTAAGACAAGGATGTATTTTATCCCCCCCTACTGTTTAACATATATGCAGAAAACATAATGAGAGAGGCATTAGAAGATTGGGATGGGGGAATCAGTATTGGAGGTAGAATGATTACTAAACTGAGATATGCTGACGACACAACACTGATCGCTGAAACTAAAAACGATCTAATAGCAATTATGGAAAGAGTAAAGTTGGCTAGTGAAAAGGCAGGTCTATATCTAAATGTAGGTAAAAACTAAAGTAATGATGTCTGAAGACCAAGGAGAAATGGTAGTAGATGGAAAGCATATTGAAGTAGTATCGCACTTTATTTTCTTGGGATCTCTAATAACCAAGGATGGATTATGTGAGAAGGAAATACGCAGAAGGTTAGCAATGGGTAGATCTGCAATGGGGGGACTAATGAAAATCTGGAAAGATAGAGGAATTACCCTCAGAACAAAGATCAGGCTTGTAAAAGCTTTAGTTTTCCCTATAGTCTTATACGGAGCAGAATATTGGACAATGAGAAAGCTTGAGAGAAATATGATCGTTATTTTTGAGTTATGGTGTTGGAGACGTCTGTTAAGAGTAACATGGATCGATAGAAAGACAAATGTATGGGTTATTGACAATATAAAAACAGATTGGACGCTTGAGTCAAGGATAGTCAAGGCATCATTATGTTACTTTGGCCATGTTATAAGAGCAGGCGGAATGGAATATGAAGTGATGGTAGGAAGAATGGGGGGTTATAATAGCAGAGGGAGACCACGGCAAAGATGGCTAGATAGCATAAAGAAAAACTTCCATGGTACTATCTTCAACATGATCCGAGCCTCAGTGTGTAGGAGGAGTTGGAGAGCTGCTGTCATCGATGTCGCCAGGGGTCGGATACGACTCGACGGCACAGGTTAACAGGTTAACAGATATGTATGTAGATATACCTCGTGTGATTAATCTATTTGTAATATAAATAATACTGTACCTACCTTAGGCCTACTTATTCAAATATATGGAGCTCTAAGGGTAAATATATATTATATATATAATATATATAACTAGTTCTCTATATATAACTCCCATGACTCGCAAAGCATATATTCAATGAGAACAATTGCTACAACTAAACAACATATCAATATGCAATCCATTGGATATTCATCAGTCATTGTGAAGTTCATTTATTTAAATAACTCTCCAATATAATTCTCGAAAGTACCATATCGTTTATGTATAACTCATACATGTGATATTTATAGGCTATAGCCTTAACATATATGTATAGCTCATATAAGATAAGTTTACATATCTATGGATATATAAACCTCGCTTCTTAAAGTTATACTTAGTATATTTGAAATAAACGTATTCATTCAGTGCTGTTCGTCGATAATTTTGCATCGTGAATCGCGACTCGTGATCAATGATTTCCATTCTATAGTAACATGCATGAGTCATATGCATGTTACTAACATGACTCATCACTAAGCTCGTGTACATCCTCATTTATAACGTACATAATATATGTGTCATTAGATAATCTATAGGTTATATAATAATATACAGGTTACAGTTGCCTACAGTTGCTTAGCCTTCTTACACTACTTTAGAGTTCACGATCATTTAATGTGGATTTCATACGATATTTTATGAATATTTTAAATATAACAAGTCACAGGAACATCCCTTCTTCACGACAGATGTTTCTCGAAGAAACATATAGGTACCTACTTGTACTATTTAGGAAAACGTCACTCTTTTAATTATTATTTTTCATTAGTGATTGCAACATAGGTGAATATTCACATTATTTCATTAGCACACTTAAATATCTATCTGAACTTAACAACATAATGCCCATGTCGTAATCCCCAATAACCTATATCATATAGGCTATGTGTAACCTAAATAAACTATAATACCCTATAGGGTATTATATATAGGGCCAACTTTATTATGCAATTATTGTTCTATTACACATTATTTGTTTCCATTGATTTTATAGAAGGGAAATTTCGTTTATCATTCTTCAAATGTAGAAACACGTTATATATACCTATAGGTCCTAGTAATAGTTGACATCTACTAAGTATACTATACTGTATTGAATACACCCTAATATGGAATGTATTATGAATGTCATGTAATGTAATGTGTGGAATACCTATAGAATTCCTAAAATCAGGAGGTAATGAGGCTATAAGAGTCATGAAGAGTCTGTGTAATAGCATATGGAAAACAAAGATATTGCCAAATGACTGGAAGAAATCAATATATGTTCCAATTTACAAAAAGAGCGATAAAAAAGAATATGGAAACTACAGAACAATCACCTTAATATCACATGCAAGTAAGCTACAAAAAGGCATTCAACTGTGTAGATCATCAAATACTATGGTGTCATCTCAAAGACATGGGAATACCCGATCATCTGATAGTAGTGCTGAGAAATCTATACACACATCAAGAATCGACTGTTAGGACAGAGTATGGTGAAACAAGCAACATCCCGATTGGTAAAGGAGTACGGCAAGGATGCATCCTATCTCCATTGCTATTCAATATCTATATAGAAAGAAAAAAGCGATATGTCCTGGAAAAGTGGGATAAAGGCATTATTATAGGTGGAAGGAAAGTTACAAACCTTAGATATGCTGACGACACTACATTGATAGCAGGAACAAAAGATGATCTCACAGAGCTAATTACAAAAGTAAAAAAAACAAGCGAAGAAGCCGGATTATATATTTAAATGTCAAAAAAAAAACAAAGGTGATGTCTACAGGTAAATTGGACCATATAATAGTATGACAACAATATCTAAATCGTTGATAAATGTATCTTCCCAGGATTTCTATTTACAAATGATGGAGTAACTATAAGAAGCTACGAAAAAGGCTGGTAATGGGAAAATGTTCCATAGGAAGTCTGAAACGTATATTCAAAAACAGAGACATTAGACTAACGACAAAAATAATGATTGTTCAAACACTGGTATATCCAATTATCCTTTATGGAGCAGAAACCTGGACTATTATAAAGGTATATAGGAAAACAATTGATGCTTTTGAACTATGGTGCTGGAGGAAACTGCTAGGAGTTACCTACTTAGATAGGAAGACAAATACTGAGATAATTGAGGATTTGAGGATTGTGGGAGTGGATAATGGATGGTTGGAGGATTGGAGGATTGTAAAATTTGAGGATTAGAGGATTGGAGGATTAAGGGATTGGAGGATTGGAGGATTATGGGATTGGAGAATTGGAGGATTGTAGGATTGGAGGGATTGAGGATACTCAATACCACACTCTCCCAATAACACACTCTCCCAATACCACACTCCCCCAATACCACAATACCCCGAATACTACACTCCCCAATACCACACTCCCCCAATACCACACTCCCCCAATACCACAATACCACAATAATACAATACCATAATACTGCAATACCACAATACCACAATAATACAATACTTCAATACCCAAACACCACAATACAACACTCCCCCAATACCCGAACACCACAATACCACAATCCCTCAATACCACAATACCACAACCCCCCAATACCATAACCCCAAATACTACAATCCTCCAATCCCACAATCCCGCAATCCTCTAATCCCGTAGTCCCGCCATCCTCCAATCCTCCAATCCCAAAATCCCACAATCCTACAATCCCATAATAATATAATCCTTCAATCCTCCAATCTCAAAATCCCACAATCCTACAATCCCATAACCCTCCAATCCCACATTCCCTTAATCATCCAATCCCACAATAACATAATCATCCAATCCTGCAACCCTCTACTCCTCTAATCCTCCAATCCCAGTATCCTCCAATCCTCCAATTATCCAATCCTACAACCCCCCAACCCCCCATTCCTCGAATACCCCAATCCTCCAATCACCCAATCCCCCAATACCTCTACTCCCAATCCACAAATCCTCCAATCCAACAATCCCACAAGCCCATAATCCCTCAATCCCACAATCCCACAATCCCACAATCAAACAATACCATAATCCCACAATCCAACAATACCAAATCCCACAATCCCACAATCCCACAATCCTACAATCCCACAATCCTCCAATCCCACAATCCCACAATCCTACAATCCCACAATCCCATAATCCTCCAATCTTACAATCCCACAATCCTTAAATCTCACAATCCCACAATCCTCCATTCCCATAATCCCACAATCCACCAATCCTCCAATCCTACAATCCCACAATCCCCAAAACCACAAGCCCCAACCCCCCAATACCCTAATCTCCCAATTCCCCAATACCCCAATACTACAATACCACTCTCCCCCAATACCACAACCCCCAATACCACAATAAAACAACCCCCCAATACCACAATACCCCAATACTCCAACCCCCCAATACCCCCCAATACTCCTCAAAAACCACAACCCCCCAATTCCAAACTCCCCCAATACCGCAACCCTCCAATACCACGCTCCCCCAATACCACATTCCTCCAATACCACAATACCACAATATCCCAATACCCCAATACCCCAATACCCCAATACCGCAATACACCAATACCAAAATCCCACATTCCTCCAAACCCCCAAACACTCAACCCCCCAATTCCCCAAACCCCAATACCCCCAATACAACAATCCCCCTACCTAGGGGCGTCACATGGTCAACAAAAGTGGGTGGGATATTTTCAAATAAAATGTATGACATTATTTATTTAAACATGAATCTTCTCCATTCGGATTGCATAATAAATTGACGCATTGCACTATCATCATCAACTTCATTCAATAGTTCTTTGTGGACATGACATAACAGTAGATTATCTAGTTGTTCGTTAGACATTGAATTTCTCAGCCAAGTCTTCAATCTTCTTAGACCGCTGAGCGAACGACGTTCGCCGAACGTTCACATGTTACTGAACTAACTGCTTTGCATATAAGAATATGAATAAGTTTAATAATATTAGGAAACAATCATTTTAAATTATCATAACGATTAAAATAATCGATAAATTCGCTTATATTAGTAAATTTATTTCTTTGGAATATTGATTTTTCCTGAAACAGCTCAACATTATCAAGTTCTGGATATTTTTCAATCTAAAATAATATCAGTAATAAATATCAATTTAATTTATTATATATAATTTTATTATAATATAATATAATATATATATATATATATATATATATATATATATAATATATAATATACTATATATAATATGCTATTAGTAACTAGGTACCTATAGTTATATATATATATATATATATATATATATACTTTTTTATTATTGTATATTTACATATATTTATATATACATAATATTTATATATTTATAATATTAATATCCTATATATAAATTAACCTAACCTTAGATATACTGTCTGGAATATATGCATTTCCTGTAGTTTCATATCTAAATATAAAATTATAAATATATTATTAATAAATGCATTTATAAGTATAAATATATATATATATAAGTATATATATAAGTATACACATATAGACCTTTCAGGCATTTTCCTTTTCTCTTCATTGCAAGTGGTTCGATGTCCAGGCATTGTATTTTTACTTTTATGCTATTAAGTTTATCACCCAAATCATTTCTCTGACTTTTCAATTCCGCTAAGAAAATTTCTGTAATCTTATAAGTATTTTCAAGAGTCGTATTTACATTCATATAACATTTAACAACTCTTTCTATTATGCTGAATATGTCAAATTCTTCTAAAGATTTGATTATATCGTTGTAGTTATTTAGAACTTTGAAAATAGCATATTTTCTTATAGTCCATCGTATTGGGCAAAGTGATCATTAAATTTGTCATCTACGTATACGATCTATATAGATATATCTAATACAAATAACTTCTTGTTACTGACCATAAATATCTTGCGTACCATCTCACATAACGCTATAGGGTCCATGTATATTTTGTAATATATTATTTTTAATATTAATAGCATATATATATTGCTATAATTTCATTCTGTATTGTGGTGGAAATTAGAGATTTTAGATTTTCTGTATTAAACCATGCTTTGAGCTCAGGAATATCATTGCATATTAATGCTATTAACTCTCTCAAATTACCATATGTTCTTACCTCGTAAGGCAATATTTTGAGATACTAAAAATGTATTGGATGTTAAAATATGTTTTAAAGTTATATTGTTTTTCTTCAATTGTGCATCTTGTTGATTATATAGGAGTTGATTATATAGGACATACCTAACAATGGAGTTATAGCTTTAATATGGCATACTTCCATATCATGGCTATGTAATGCAGACTTTGAGTGATCTGAAAAACGAGATAATGCTTTTTTCCAATTTAGATAACATTTACTTATAAATGCAAAATCAGTGCATTTAAATTTATTCCATTGATTTTCATTTAAATTAGAACACAGATATCAAGTCATTTTATTAATTGAAATATCCCAATTAAGCCATGGAAATAATTTGAACTATTTGGTCTCAAAATTCAATTTCCTTGTACCATGTATTGTTATTGAAATATTTTTGACATCTGGATGATTAGCATTGCTTATGTTGATAATTGTTTCTGGTACTATACAATTTGATACCGACTTTGCTATTGCAGATACACCTGCATTAATGTCAATAACTTCATCTTCAATAATTTCATGTAGTATTTCCTATTAGATTATCTTCCTCCGATGATATTTCGGCTTGTTCCTGATGTTCTTGTTCACTCACTCATGCTCTTTTATTATAGTATGGAATCATTTCATTGAAATATATTCAATTAAACTATAGTTTACATAAATTTACACATATTATAATTGAATAAACAATAGTTTTCCAATTATTAAATTTACTATACAAAAAACAATGATTTTATTACTATAATAAATATTTCTATAATAAAGTCATAAAATAATTATTTTTGTATAGTTAATTTAATAATTAAATAATGGATTATAGACTGTATACACTGTATTCGATAGGCGAGGATAACATAACCATAACAACGTCGGGATCTACGAACTGTATAGCTAAACCCAAACCCAACCCAAAAACCAACCAACTTCGTTAGTATAACGATATAAAAATACGACTACCCATTTTTTTTGGTGGCCTAAAAGTGGGGAGGCTTTTGATATGATGTCCCCCCCCCAAGTTTTAAAAGTGGGGGGGGGACTGGGTATATATACCCAGAGAGTCGCATTTAAAAAACATGATTACAACATTATTATATACGATTGTATGATCGTTATTATAAAAGGAGCCAATTCTCTAGATTAATTATATATTTGCGAACAATTTTATTTAATTAATCTAAAATTATTTACATATTATATCCCTACTTATTTAGATATATTTAAAATTAAATCTGCGAGAGATTATTGGTATATAAATCGTAATAATATGTTACTTTAATAACTAATAATATAATTAGAATATTAAATTATAAACAGATATAAAATATTTATAAAATAATACTATAATACCTACCTACTATACCCAGATATTCGCTTTTCAAAAAAAAACTTGATTACCCATAGTAGTGGGTTATTTCATTTACCAATAACAATAATAGTAATAGTATTAGTAATAGTAATAGTAATACTAATAGTAATAGTAATGCTAATAGTAATAGTAAAAGTAATAGTAATTACAATATATTATATATATGTATATATATATAAAATATAAATATATTATGTATAACCGGGGAGTTATAACTATATTTAATTAACATTATTAGTTCTATCAGAATATATAAATTCATAATGATAATCAACTCAAGCCAAATTTGTCTTGGATATACGAATATATATATATATATATATCGTGCCTACCCATATATATATATATATATATATATATATATATATATATATATATATATATATATATTGATATACTTATTTTTAATTATGTTATTTATAGTAAGTTATATTCGTTATATTCATATTTGTCAATAACATATTAGTCCTGGATATTAGTTATAGAATATATGCATATGAATGAATTGTGGATAATTTAAATATAAATCCAGGGGCTTACAATATATATATATCCGTAGATAAACTATATCACATGATACAATATCACATGGTAATAACATCTATCTCACATGATTATTTATTTTATTTTATAAATTTTACGAATTACTATTGCAAAATAAAGTTTGTATTTTTATATATTAATGCGTAATTTATTAATTATCGTCTAATTTTTCAATAACTGATTTATATATTCTAAAATAATGATTTTTAGTTAACATTTGTATTAAACTTATAAAGTTTATTAAGTTTAAGAAAGTAACTTTCTAACTTTCAAAGTTTAATAATATCATATTAAATATGTAAAAACTGTATTTTAACTTAAGCTAATTCAGTTTTGTTAACATTCAATGTTACATTGATTGATAATTTATTAACTAACTTTTAATAACACATGTTTTTTAGTATTATAATATTATTATAAAGTATTATATAATTTAAAAAAGTCATACTTAGTATGATACTATTAAAAAACTTTAACATACATTTATTTTTAAAATATATTTTAAACTCTATACTTATTATAATAATAAATTATTAAATAATAGAATATCTGTAAAACTTTTACAGTGTATTTATTTTTATTTTAAATAATTACACTACGCACAAAGTTTATGATAAACAAAGGTTTTTAGAAGAAAATATATGCCTTTCTGTCGAAAACGGTAGTAATTTGAAACACCGCTAAATTAATTGATATTTTGTTGGCAACTAAATAAAAATTTGATTTTTTATCTCACATTCAAATTTAGAATGGAAATAAAATTTGTAATTTTAATAACAATTTTCATTACACATTTTTGTTTGTTCAATTCTAATAGTTTAATTTTACATATTGTAAATAAGAAACATATTTTAATAAGTTGAATTAGACAGGAATTTAAAAACATTATTAAATAATATGAATTATAATTCAGTGGTTACTATATGATTAATATATTCATTTCAATACTCACTCATGAAAATCAGTTACTCCTAATAAGTTTGTGTTATATATATTTCCTTGTCAAAATCTGTATCATATATATTTTTTAATTTTGTATACAAAAACCATCAGCCCCACCTTTATAGAGTTAATTTTCAGAACTATGTTGTTAATAATGTAAATTTATATCAATGATATACTTTAAATAATTATTATTGATGAAAACTAAGTGTTCATTACTAATATATAACGCTTAAATATGATATTTGGTTTTAAATGCTATACATATCTATGTGTAGAGTAAAAGATAATTTATATTTTATAATTTAATAGAGCATTGAAAACATTGTTGTATAGAAACTGCATCAAACCTAACTCTATTTCAGTGATTTCAATACCACTGCTAGCAACTGGACACATGCATATTAATTACATTGCATAGATACTATCTATTAGATTGGGTATATAGAGTGGATAGATAGAGTATTATATCTTTACTAGGCAAAATCTTTGATAATATCAACTTATACTTTCTTTTTATTGTTATTTAATATTGATGGATTACTTTCCTCCCATCCATTATTTTATTTATACTAATAATATATGTAATTTAAAACTTTAAATTTTATTAAAAAATTATAATAACAATTAAATTTAATTGAAATAATCATAATATATCAAATATATGTTTATAATAAAATATAACACTGAACAGTATCTAGTTTGAGTATTAAAAGTAACCACTACAGAGATATAGAATAGACTGTCCTTTCTAGCAATATTATATTAGTATTGATATTGTTATAATTGATCAATATTTTGTATAAAATTACATTAATAAAAAAATATAAATTAAATTTTAAATATATGTAATATTTGAGAATATAGTTTACTTATGTATTATTTAAACATGAATGAATACATTCTAGTTATTATAATTTATTTATAATAATGAAAATAATCAGTGATATAATGATGTAAAATTAGTATAATTGAAATGAAATTGTTATTTTATGCATGAGTGATTTTATCATATTGAATAGTCCAGGATTGCATATTTAAACATAAATATATAAATCAATGCAAAAACTTAATTTTAAATAAATTATTTTACTATGATTATATTAAAATCATAATATAATATAATATGCATTAAATATTATTTACATATAGAATGATGACATCATTATAAAACCAAATTTATAAATTAATTTTTATTTTTAATAACATATTTATATTTAAATACAATTTACAATATGAATTTATTTTATAAATAAATATATCTGATATCTTTGATTCAAATATTTGAAATGTAAATGTATTCCTCTAAAAATTATCTATTTCTGAGGAAAAAAAAGTAACCATTGCAAAGACAGCGATCAGATTTCCTGTCCTAGTGTATATATATATATTATAAATTATTATTATAAATTTTATTTATGATAACATATAATATAATAATACAATTATTAATAATATTTATATATTAATTTTAGGAATATGCAGTTTTTATTAATATGCTGTACATTATCAGTTATTGGATTATGCAACGCTACATTTATTTTGCCAAATTTTAAACCGTTGTCTCAGCAACTGATCGATTATGTAAATAGACCAAAGTTCACCACTTGGAAGGTTTGTTATCTATGTTTACATACTTTATTAGTTATATCTATGTATGTAATAACTAAATAGTATACATATATTTATATAATTATAATAAATAAGTTTATATTATCGATTATATAGTAATATTATATATTATATAGTTAGCCGATACTTCGAATTTATGTACTTATTACGATATCTAACGTAGTAATATCCTATACTAACGTAGTATTCATGAGCAGGCAGGTATTAATGATGGTTTGGTGAGCGAAGCACACGTGAGACGTCTATGCGGGGTGCCTAAAGCTACACCAGAACATCTGAGACTTGCTGTACGACCCCTTCACACGCTGACCGCTATTCCGGATCAGTTCGATGCTAGGGAGAAATGGGCGTTCTGTCCAACCATCGCAGAGATACGTGACCAGGGAAACTGTGGTAGTTGTTGGGTTAGCTTTTCCTATAGGTAGTAACTAGTCATCAAATTATCTTGTATACAAAATTGTTTTAATAAAATATTAAGATATATTAAAAATAATGTATACATAGTATACTATATAATATAAACTTAACAAAAGTGTCTAATATGTATTATAAACATAGTATGTTTAACATACGAACGTCAATAACTTGATGTGATAAATAAAATTTAAAAAACTTCAATCTCAGCACTTTTTAAAAATTATTTCTTTGTTTTAGAACTCCATATCTTTTGACTCTTTTGGTGAATATTTATAATTTATATTGTGTATATAAATATTTGGAAAGATAAATCATATATAATCATATTTTATAATATAATATTATATAAAATGTTTATATACATTTATTACAAAATATGAATAAATAAACTGTCTTGTGCCTTTTGCCTATGTAACATAAATAATCTGAACATTTATATAATAATATTATATTATAAATTATTATTATATGATTAATTTTATATTAGGTATATACTCGACTAATTATACAGTTTCTTCAAAGGGGGCAAAATATATGGAAATCATTAATCATTAAAAAAAATAAATAATTAAATAAGCTCAGAGATATAACTAGCTTTTAAAGTTGTATTTGTCACACTAATTTATTGATGTGCATATTTTAATAATACATTGTAGGCATTTATAGTTTATTTTATATGATGCATATTATACATCATTTAAAATATATTTTAATATTTTATTAAAATAATTTTGTTGATAAATTAACTCAGATTATTAACTCAGATTTCACAGACTCTTAATTGAACTAGCATGCATCATTTAATCCGCACTATTCTCTCCTATATAATTATCTTTAAACCAACATTTGTGATTTATCTCTTAATCATACGCTTCAACTATTTTGTAACTTATCTTCTATATAATTATTATATAGTAATAATACAACTGATCAGATATTCTCTCTGCTCTTATATCCCAATATAGTTATCTTTATGTAATATCACCCTGTCTACACATGATAGGCATTTGGAGCCTCAGAAGCCATGTCTGATAGGATATGTATCTTTACCGGTGGCAAGTTAAACGTTCATATTAGTGCAGAAGATCTTCTTTCTTGTTGTACAAGCTGTGGGGATGGGTTAGTAAGGAGGTCGGCTGTCTCTTCTAGCATATCTCTCTCTCTATATAGATATCTAATACTTTCCTCCTCTCTCTCTTAATGATGATAATATCTCAGGGCTTAATGGTAAACATATGTATATCTCTTTACTCCTCCCTAATGAATATACATCGTTGCCTCACTCCCCATCAGATGTGATGGAGGCTTCCCATCGGATGCGTGGCGTTACTACGTGAATACTGGCCTAGTTTCAGGTGGTCAATATAATAGTAGCCAAGGTTGTCGTCCATACAGTATCGCTCAGTGCGAACACCATGTCAAGGGAAAGAAGCAACCATGCGGTACCGGAGGTTTGCCCTACTTCAACCCTATCCCCACATTAACCCTCCTCACTATTGTAGGAGAAGAATCCACACCTACATGTGAGAAACGCTGTATACAGAGCTTCCGAGGGGATTATAAACATGACTTACATTTCGGTTAGTTCAGAAATCGCAACACCCCTTATACAGATTTATATAGTTTGTTGTTTTCGCAGGTAAAACTGCCTATAGTATCACAAGTGACGCTGATCAAATCGCTATTGAAATCATGAAAAATGGTCCTATTGAAGCCACTTTCACTGTTTATGCAGATTTCCCCAGCTACAAGTCTGGTTTGTACACATCCCACACATTTTTTTTAGGTAGTCATATTTTAGTCACACTTATATGTGTTCATAGTTATTATAGGTGTTCATATGTACATAACTATTAACCCTTTGCATCCGATCCGGTGATTTCTGTTGAGCAACTTTTATGATACTACTATAATCATATATTAGTCCATTTTATTATTTAAATGTATTAAATTATATCTTATTGAATAGATTTATAAAAAATAAGTTTCATATCTAAGTTTTCAAGTTAATTGGTATAATATAACCTTATATGAGGTTTTTAATAAAATTAATAATATTATATATTATATTAATTAAAATTTATTATTAAATTTATTACTAAATGCATATACAAAATATTAGTATAATATACATTAATTTAGGTTTGAAATATAATTATTTTATTTTAAAGAATTAATTATAATTGATTATAATATTTTGAATAATTTATTAATTACTAATTTTTTCCAGATTAATAAACTTTGTTATATGCTAAACCACAACATTTAACTTGTAATAGAATATTTTGTATATTTATATCTACATTTTCATTTATCAAAAATTTGAATACATATTTAAAAAAAAAACACAAACGCTCGGAACTGAGCGACATGTAATTATACAATCCTCGGATGCAAATAGTTAAATCACTTTATTCAGCTTCTATATGTTTATTTTTAATTAAATTATAATATAGAATCATATCATTTCTTAATATTTAATAATATATAGAGTTATATAGTATTTGCTAATTTGAATATATTAATATCGATAGCTATCTAAATGAACTATAGCTAATATTTAATCAAATTATATGTTCATTTACTAATTGTTTTACTAAATTATATAAAATCTTGTATTAATTTATAATTTTTTGTATTTTAACAATTATAATTATTTTGTAAATAATTTAAAATATCTATTCAATAATAATACTTTATGTAATTACAATAAAAATATTAATTATCTATACTGAAATTCAAATACATATTATAAAGCTAATAATTTGTTTTATGGATAGTTATATTACAATCTAACTCTATATATTATAATTAATGCTAATACTTTTTTTTAAATATTAATGGCATTTACCGTCACATGAAATGTATATGCGTTATATATAAATAGATAATAAACCTCTACTTTCACTAAATATTTCATAGAATTTATTATTTGGCCAATTGGCAATATTTTTACTGTTATATATTTAGATTATATATACCATTTCTTTTAATATATGTATACATTTCTATATACTTTAAAATTAATAATTATTATTATAATAGGTAAAATAAAAATCTATTTAATATACTAATAACAAAATTGGAAATTATGTCACAATATATAATCTTTATATAATAGAAATTGTAGGGTAAAATATATTCATTCTGAAAATAATATATTATAGATAAATTTACTTTTAATGTTTAATTATAACATACATATTTTCAAAAAATCATATTGTATATCCTATTTAATGGATGCAGATGTTTAAAATTATTAATTTTAAATAATAATTATACAGCCTTTTCCCCAATAGAAATCACCTAGGAGATTAAGGGGGTTCGCGGCCTTTTGAGTATACAATGTATTAAGATAGGAGATATTTTTTTGTATGTATTTTAACCAATTTTAAATTTTTTTCAGCACCTAGGGTTTTGATCCGATTTCAATTATGTAAATTGCATATTGTTAACCAATATAATGTTAATAAAACTTGCTTATTTAAAAAAAAAATGGTTCACTGAAAACACAAAATATTTTAAGACAAAATATGATGTTTAATTAAATTTTTTATTTTTTATTTTTATAATTTTGTATATGTTATACTATGTCTATTACATTTCTTTTAAGCAAGTTTTATTATACATATAATAATGAAGATACTGTGAAAAATTCATCAAGTTTTGATAATTATTGAGAGGGCTGAAAAATTTCTAAGATTCAAAATTAATTAAATTCAATATTCTGAGTAAATCGAGTTTAAAGTTGTACTAGATTTATTTTTAATTTGATGGTAATATTTGTTTATTATTTTACCTTTGACAACATTTATAGCATTATACTATTATAGAATACCACACTAATATATCCATAGAGTTATTATTATAATATTTATATTATATTACCAATAATTACACATAATAAACTAATATTTATGACATTTAAAAAAAAATGTTTACAATAAAATTATTTTTTTTAGTATATTTATTTATTTCTAATATAACAGAATACCACATTAATATATATGTATTTCTAATATTATAATATAACAGAATACCACACTAATATACCCATAAGGTTGTACTTATAATATTTATATAATATTGTATTACAAATAATTACATATACTAAGCTATATTTATGACATTTTTTTACAAGAAAATAAATTTGTTATCATATTTATTTATGTACTATATATAAACTAAGTAATATATTTCTAGTATTATAATATAACAGAATACCACAATAATATACTCATGAGATATTCTAATAATATTTATATTAAATTATATTACCAATTACACATAATAAACTATATTTGACATTTATTTTACAAGAAAATAAGTTTTGTTATCATATTTATTTATGTACAATATATAAACAGTATATAATAGTCTCTTTTTTCTTGAATTTTTGATTCTTGAATTGTCTCTAAATTGAGTATATGTTCTTTCCACAGCTGAAGTACCTAAAGATAGAATCATTATGATTTAAATATTATGTATGTTATATTTCTAATATATAATATATGATGTGATTACAATAAAATATGATAATTACTTGTATATTTATTTGACATGTAGAAAATGAAAATAAATTTATAAAATAAACAATATATAGTATTGAATTTGATAAATAATCATAATATTGTGATTATTTATATATTATGTATAATTTTATATATAATGTATGTTATTTTTCTAATATATATGATGTGATTACAATAAAATAAGATAATTACTTGTATATTTATTTGACATGTAGAAAATGAAAATAAATTCATAAAATAAACAATATTTACTCGTTTTGAATTCTATAATACATAATCATTATATCGTTATATGATTTATATATTATGTATGTTAATTTTTTAATATATATTATATGATGTGATTACAATGAAATAAGATAATTACTAGTATATTTAGTTGACATTTAGAAAATGAAAATAAAATTTATAAAATAAACAATATTTACTAGTTTTTAATTCTATAATACATAATCATTATATCGTGATGATTTATATATTATGTATTACTAACCTGGTCTTGTAATATATTATCATATGAAGTTTTATTACGGTTAAGTTGTCCGGTGATCGATTTTCTACTACGTCTTGGCATTTTGAAATAAAATAATTAATGACGCAATCTCAATTACTTTGTTTATAATTCGAATTTTACAGCCAATGTAATGCGTTCATTTGATATCAATCCGTTAATTATAGATATCGCTAGTTGACATCATATTAAATAATAGATCGTATATAACACTGCATTTAATTTTTTTTTAAAGTATACACTTATAGATATAATATTATAAGTTTAAAATATGAGTATTTTGCTATTATTTAGGCCATTTTTTACACATTTTTTTTTTTTACAAAATAGGTCTTGTACTAAACCATCAAATTGTATCATTTATAAATCTTTATTTGCTCTACAAGTTTCAGAGAATATTAAATATATATTAAATAATACTTTTCTCAAAAAAAAAAAAAAAAAAAAAATATTTAAAAATCATTTTAAAAGGCCGCGAACCCCCTTAATCAGAATGCAATTAATTTATGATCTAAAATATATAATATTATATATATATAACAATACAAATATTTCATTTTATAATTAAATTTTTATCTATAGGATGATAAAACTAAACTATGCACTATTCCATTTATCCAGAATATATTCATTTCAGGGTATCTATATAAATCTATATTATATGATTACATATAATCTAAAATAAAATATATTGATTATAATATTCATAAAGGAGTTTATCAGCATGTATCTGGAAGTGTAATGGGAGGTCATGCTATTAAAATACTTGGCTTTGGTATTGAAAATGTTAGTACTGTTATAATATGTATATTTAACATTAGTTATTAGTCTTATCAGCTGATTAAAAGTTGTGTAGATAGTTATTCTCTTGTTCATAAGAAATTAAATCAATAATAAACTCTATATTATAATGTACACCATGTACGGTCCCTCACATTTATTTAACTAATTCTTGATTATCAATCCAATAGTATACCTAAAAGTTATCACAATTAATATTTAGCTTCAATAATATACATATTATATTATTTTACAAACAGAAAGTAAAGTATTGGCTAGTTGCAAACAGCTGGAACAGTGATTGGGGAGATAAGGGATTGTTCAAGATTCTCAGAGGAAGTGACCACTGCGGTATTGAAAGTGGAGCAGTAGCTGGACTTCTATAATAATAATGTATTGTCATGTTGTAATGACTTCAATAATCAATATGCTTCATTAACATTTCAGTTAACATTTTAGTGTTAACATCATTTTATTATTTACGTTTTAAATTTTTATATTTTAATTATTATTTTAAAAAATGTTTTAAAGTTTTATTATAAAGTAAATTTCATAAAGAATATTGAATTCAGTGTTTGTTTATTATATGTATGTATATATGTGAATGTGTGTATAATTATAATACACTGTTTGTTGTTATGTACACGAATACTTGATTGTGACTGGCGGCAGGACCTCTTATTCTCCAGTGGTAGTAGGACAAGGAGGAGAGTAGTAGTAGTTAGTAAGCAAAGAATGGGAATACAGGATAGTTAATAGAGATGTTGATGGGTGTCATAGGAGATACACACGAGTAATTGTAGTCTTCAGAGTGTATGTAGGTACGGTTTAGTGTAGGCTCGCTATTGCACTTGTAGATCTTCGGCAGTGATCGTAGTAGACTTTCCAGAGATGCCAGGTTCTGTGTGTTGAATTCATTTAAAATTTCAATTATTATGATTAAAATTTAATTTAATTTTTTTAAATAATTTACTTATAATTTACAAAATAGTTATAAAATATTATTTAAATATTAATTATAAAATTGTACAAATTAGTTATTAAGTAATTTGAATACTACATTTAATTTAATTTAGATTAAATAATTATGAAATTTATTTAATATAATTAAATAAATCCCAATAAAGTTTAGAAATTAATTACTACAATAAAAACTTATATAATATAAAATATATAATTATAAAATATACTTATTTAGGTGAATATTATACTTATATTTCAATCTATTTGTCATCTTGGGTGATTAGATATATAGGATTCTGAAACTTTCTATAGCAATCAATAATAGAATATAAATTTTACTAATATGAATAATTATTTTGTTATTAAACTTAAATAAAATTTAAAGTATGTATAGATATTGTATTTATAAAAATAGATTAATTTTTATTATATGAAATAAATAATAGATAATGCATTAACATCTTTAATACAAAATAAATTACAGAATACTATCTAGGGGTGAAATTTATATTAAATTTTATTTTTATATTCATTTGATTAACAATTATTCTAAGTGATAAACTTAAGGACATATGATCAGTCTGATTATACAGTAATATATAATGATACCTATAAAACTAAGATATTTTAATATTTTTTCTTATTTACTAGAATATTTTTTGATAAATATAAATAACTAATGAACAAAATTGAAATGATAAAATACAAAATCCAATTTATATTTATTTTAAATATTTTATAAGTAACTTTTATACAATGAATATATAATATTAATGTATCCTTAATATAATAAATATAGTATATATATTAATAATAAACCTTACAATTTATAAATAACAATAATGTAAAATGAAGGACTAGTAGGTATTTTAGCTAGGCCACTCAGTGATCACATTTAATGTTTCTAATAAATAATATAACAAATATTGATAAAATATGGTGCATAGTATATTGAAAAATATAGTAAATAATAATAGTAAATATATAAAATATATGTATTTAAATATAACAATGAAATTATAATAGCGAATATATATATATATAGAGTATAATAAATAATAATAGTAAATATATATATTTCACATAAGATGGAAATAATAATAATAGTAAATAATATTTACTAAATATATATATGAGTATAATAGAAAAATGATTATACTTTTAGTAATTCATCAAATGTTACCATTTTATAATTATATAATATAATAATGATTAATTAGTAATGATATTAATAACTTTAATATTTTATTAATTTATTACATTTAAAATGTTAAAAATATTTGTATATATCTAACATATATATTATTAGTTTGATAATCAATTGCAGGGGAAGGATATATTTAAGGGGAGGTACATGGTCGCAATGTAAATAGATAGGGGTATTACAGTAAATGTAATTACACAAATTTAATATTGGTACAATAATCAAATTTTTTTTTTTCCAGTTCCCTTAATAATATATTCTATAAAGAAATTATTTGTGTATACATACTATTCATTGACATATTTATAATGTTTTATTTATCATTTATCAAATATTAAAAAATAATTATGAGTAAAAAATAAAATAAATTACAGCCTATTCTATTGTGTACTTATATTGACAATTTCAATTTATTATTTCCATTATTCACCAAGCTATTGAATTTTGAGTGAGAGCAATACATAACAAATATTATTTTGTGTATTTTATCTACAGTTTATTACAATACAATTATGAATTACTGTTTAGAAAATGATATTACATATATATATATACATATATATATATATATATATATATATATATATATATATATATATATATATATATATATGTACTTGTATAATACAGAATACATAAAATATTTATATATTAAAAATAAGATTATATCTATTATATTATATAAATAATATATATATATAATAAATATATTATAATACATTTTTATATATTACATTTCTTGTGATCTAAAATTCTTGCATTTAATTTAACAATACTCCTATCATAATTACTGATAAAGTATAATCCAAATTATAAACAAACAAAGACTATATTTAATTAATTTTTTTTCTATATATAATAAATCACAAAATTATACAGAATTTATTTAACTAATTATTTAGTAATTATTACTGGTAATTTAAATTATATATTGGTACTTCCAATAAAGTACTCTTTTTATATACATATATGAAGATTTATAGTATACTTTATAGATAAAATGGTAGATACATATTTGATTATTTTATTTCTAACATAATAATTAATATAATTAAAAAAAAAATATTAATTCTGAAGTACCAAGAAATTCTAAGAAAATAAATAAATTATTTTATATTAAAAATATATAGTAAACAAAATAATTATTTTATATGACATCGAACTCAAATTAATACCTATAAGAGCACATAAATAAGGATATTTATGTTTTAAAAAGATTATAGAATATATATAATGTACAAATTAAAATAATTCTTAAATCTACAACAAAGCTATTGTCAAGTATATTATACTTTATGTGTGGAACCTATATTTACATGCATAATTTCTAAATTCACATGATATCATTTAGATTAATTTATTAAAACAATATTATTTTTTTTGTAAGAATTTAAAATAAATGTCAAATATACAAAATTTACTACCAAACTAATAAATCTGATGACAAAGTATACAATTTTATAGAATCATATAGATAAGTGTTTTTTCAAACTCATTTCTGTATAAATATTATACTAGTTTTTATCTATTCATAAGTAATTTAATTAAAGTGTATATAATAAAGCATTCGTAAAAGAACATAAATAATATCATTAATGAAATAACATATTTTTTCTTGTGATTTTCTTTAAATTTACTTAATCGATTATGTTAATGTGAGCTTGTAAAGTAAGAATTGTATAGATATGATTTAGTGTAAACAGTGAGCTTATAGGGTGTGTTGAATGGGGGTAACCTGAGGGAATAATGGTCTATCTTCCCTGTCATATGTTAAACACTCCAATACAAGGCGTTTCATTAATTTGGGAACGTCTTTCCTAGTTTTAGACATGTCTGGTCTCAAATATCCTTTACCAACCATGTAGAGTATCTAAATATTCATTATAATATGGTAAGTTTATATTATTTGTAATATAATATTTTATATAAATTAGACTTAAGGGGATGCGATACCATTGGTTTTTTTGAAAAAAAATTGAATTTAAATTTTTTTTAATGTAAAATTAAAATATTTCAAATATTATATTTAAAATGGTGTTTAAATTATGTTCATTACATTATTCATTTTGTTTATATTATATTATTTGTACCCGTATAATCATATTGTTTATATTCATATATTATATTTGAAACTTGATTTACTCAGAATAATTATTTGTGAACAATCATGCTGACATAACTAGTATTAACTTTTGTAAAATTGAATATTTTTTCTTCATTTTTTCAATATAACTAGATAAAACCTGTAAGATTAAAGTTATTTGTTAAAATTAAAAAATATTTATTTAAAAAATTTTAATTAGCAATTTAGTTGGAAAATTAACATTTTTTATTAGATATTTCAATTATTTTTTTTAGAACTGTATAACATAAAGATGTTTTGTTCTATAAATTTACATCTATAAATTTAAACATATAATATAAAAATAGAATATAAAAATATTATTAATAGATTACAAAAAAAAAAAAAAAAAAAAAAAAAAAAGTGAATATTATTTGAGTTAATAGATTTCTAAAAATAGCATTTTTTCGTATCTTTTACATGTAAACCAAACGATGGTATCGCGTCCCTGTAATTTACGAAAATTTACATTAGTAAAATTTCGGAAACAATCACATTTTGTTTATAATGAATTTAAAATATAATATTTTAAATAGTGTTTGTATCTACTTGAATTATTAAATTATAACTTGTATAACTAAATATTTAACCACACAAATATATAAATAATATTCAATTCAAATTAATATATTATAAAAACTTTTATTAAAATATAGTTTATATAAACAAACTAACTTATATAATAGACTAAAAGTAGGCTCAGAATTACCCAGTTATTGTAGCTTTTGTAAAATTAAATTATATATTAATTAATAAAACTTTAATTACAATGAATAATTATTTGTTACCACTTACATAATGTATGATAACTTATGTATTAATAATACTATTAGTAACCTGATCTTTATTATTAATATGTGAGTAGGGAAGGTGTCCGGTAATGAGTTCGTAGACAACTATACCGAAAGCGTAGACATCCGATTGGAACGTGTAGGGATTATGTAATGTGTTCTTAATGACCTCGGGAGCCTGTTTAATAGTGATATCAAGGTGAAATAAAGGTCAACGTTTCATAATGTAAAAGAGAAGAGGGCGTAGAGAAATAAAAGTAAGTAGATATTGCATGAAAAGAAGATAGGAAAATAAACATGCGGATAATAAGAATTATAAGGAAAAGGGATTAAAGTAAACCATCCACAACAGAGATCCGGTTGGTTGTTGGAATTGATGCGTTCCGCTCCAGCGGGTCTTCACGGTAGCCAGACCGAAGTCTCCAATCTTAATGGTCAGATCATCGGTCAAGAAGATATCTAAGTATGAGGGAGGTGTGTTCTCATTAGGGGGGCGTGGCCAAGAGGTGTGTGACACTTACTGTTAGATTTCAGATCTCGATGGATGATCGACTTGGCATGCAGGTAACTATAAAAAGAGGTTGTGGTTAGTAACTTATTGTTATATATTATATGCATTTCTATAATTGTAATGGCAATGTCTAACTGATGATGATAATAATACAAATAATAATATATACATTTATATAGAATAAGTCGATTAATTTAAAATGTAAGAATATTAATATAAACAATTTGAATCTCCTTTCACACCAAAAAAAAACAGCCCGATATTGTCGAACATTAAAATCGTGCAGTTTAGGTGTGAACGGCTATACCAATACTCAGCTTTATGTGTGTGTGTTATATGTGAATTACCTATCACATTGTTGACTGATATCTAATTCATGTTTTAAACGAATAATTAATAAATAATAAAAATCAGTCCGATATCGGGCTGTTTTTTTTTAATGTTAAAGCAGCTTTAGTTATATCTAGATCTGTATAGATAGAATATAGTACTGACTCCATGCCTTGAGCAGTTTGTCGAGCGATATCGATATTGTTGGTCATGTCAAAGCGACACTCGTTGACGTGCAGATGTTTATAGAGACTGGAGCCCTCGCACCACTGGGTGATGATCGTCAGTTGAGGTTTAGATGTACAGCCCATGAAGAGCAGGATGTTCACGTGTCTCGTCTTCCTAGTGGGGCGGAGTGTGTGGGGCGGGGTGTGTATCATTGTTAATCATCACAAGAATTTATCTCGTAAAATGTAAATATATAACAAGTTGTAGAAGTGTTGACTAGTAATTTCATATTTTAGAATACTACATATCAAGTTTTACATCATAAATATTATTGTCATTATAACATTTAATAGAGTATAAGTCTAGTGCTAATAATTGTAGACTACATAAATTAGATTATCATTATTAAATACATTAGATTATCATCGTAATTATTATCGGAAAATTTCATGATTATAAAAATTAATTATTTTCGTATAGAATATATTTCATTAGATTATCGTATAAAAGTTTTAGTTTAAAAGATTACACTTAGTTATTAGGAAATTTAAGTTAAAATATTTTTAAAAACAAATATTTAATATATAGTATAATAATGTTTTTTTTATAATTTAAATAAAAATGGTTAATGTTGTAAAATTAATTTAAAATATAAAATTTTATATATTAGTTTTGAAATTTAGGAATGGAATTTATTAATTAGACTATTTAATTTTCCCATGAAAATATACTCATAATTATATTATAAAACGGATTTATAGTTAATTATGTATATATATATACAGTTCACTTACACATATGTATTCGATACATTCTAAAATATAGTTATAAATTATTAATAATATTACTTCTAAAAATTAGGATATTTAAAATTAATTATACATATTTTTTAATTAGTTAAATTTCAACATTAACCAAAATATAATCATCTGATAACATATATTTAATTCAGTAGGGTTTCATATTATTTCAAATATGTATCGCATAAATAAAAAAAATCATGAAATTGAGTAGTAATTGCATAGAATATATTATAAATAAATATAGTGGTATTCGCATAGAATGTAGTAAACATGAATATTGATACTGGTTGCTCGGGTACAAACTCTAAGACACTAGACTCCTGAGAGATACTGATACAGACCGCCACCGTTAGCGCAATAACCTCAGAACAGACACTTCATTCTTGAATCCTTGCATTTGTGTCGGCGTAGGGTCGGTGATGTTTAACCTCTTCACAGCGACCGGTCCATGCCATTGACCTCTAAACACGGTCCCGAATGAACCTAAACAGAGATTTCGATGGCGGGGTTAATGTGAACAGGGAGTCTAGATATAGGGGTGATCCGTTACCTGAACCGATTCGATGTCCTATGAGAATGTCCTCCATGGGAATCTCCCAGTCTTCGTTGCTATCTCGTCTTGATCTCTGATGCTAGTAGGTAGAGAGAGATTAATGTATTATCAATAGGGGTATGATTATTAGTGGTATGGTATCACATGGTTAGGCCTTAGTAGAGCGATCATACATATATTTATTATTATCCAAGTTATATATGTGATTAAATCATATAAATTAAGTATGTATATAAGTTATAGAGTATGATTCATCATCGATACTATCGGTAGGATTTAATAAGAATTCTACATATTTAGTTAGGAATATTCTATATTTAATCAATCTATTAGAATACATTTTTAAATAATCAAAAAATATTTATCGAAATAATATTAAATAAATAGTATGTACTAAATATTATTGTAATCAATTACTTTTATTAACAACATCATGTCATTATTCAGTTCATTAAAGTGAATTACAATGTATCACAATATTTATTATTTTGTTCAATTGATTTTTTATATTTATTTTGTTTAGCCATATTTATTAATTATTATAATTCTATCGTATATTAAACGTTAACGCCACTACACTAAACTATCAACCAATAAGCTATATCACTATCACTACTACTACTACTACTACTATACCAGTTTCTTATTGTCGGTTTCAGCGGACCGAGCTCTAGGTCGTAGCTTAGCGCTGTTAGTGGGCGAAGTGTGAGCGGAATGGGTGGTCATCTGGTCATCGGTGTTGCTAGTCTCTCCTGTAGCGGTCAGTATGCTGCAGGTAGGTTGAGCTCCCTCTGTAGGCATCATAACAGCATGTTATTAAGCTTATTTTATATTATTTAAATATTATTAAGCTTTATTTTTAATTATTTAAATATTATTAAGCTTTATTTTATATAAAAGAATTATTGAGCTTTATTTTTAATTATTTAAATATTATTTTATATTATTAAGCTTTATTTTATATTGTTTAATATCGTGTTATACGTATTTAAGATACCCGTGGGAGTGGCTGCCGTGATTAATCGTCGATAAGACGTAATGTAGAGGGAGCCACACACGCGCACATGAATCACCACATAGACACGGGACAAGAGTGTAGTAGGAGTGGTGTACGACATTGCAGGCACGTATTGGAGGCATGTAACAGCGCAGAGGGTAGGGTAGTAGTGACAGTTGTAGTGTTAGAGGTTACACTCCTCTATACAAACACACATATGTTAGTAGTTGGTTAAGCATTAAAAGAGTTAAAATATAGCAGAAATAGAATTATGAATTCTTATGATATATTTAGAGTGGAAAACTTGAATGCTACATAAAATTTATTTATAAAATTACCTAAATAATAATTTGTAATATTATTTCAGCATGGTACATATAATGAACAACACTCAATTAGTGATAACGAAAACTTCACTTGTATCAAAGTTAAATATTTAAGCTCGTGAAATTGGAAACTTCGACTAGTATCATTATTTCAGTGTAATCAAGTAAATTTGGTAAAATCAGTCATATATTTTAGGAATATTTCTATATTATGTTAATATTGATTGAGTAAAATGCAGTTATTCAAAATAGGGTAGTAATCATAGGGTATACATATAAAATCAATAGAAAGATTATCAATATTAATTTTTTTAAATATGAACCAACGATATAAATATGATTGATTTAGAAACAAAGTTTAATTTAGAAACCGATATTGGATGAAAATAATGAATTCAATATATTTGTCCTTATTTATTATTTTATTCATAATTTAATTATATAATGTATTTATATAAAATTTTATAACATAACATAAAGCCATTATATATTATAAAATATTATTTGGTGATAATTAGAGTATGTATAGATGAATTATGTGGTTATATATAATTATATAAAGAATAATCTATAATTTATAGATAATATTTTAATTTGTATACATAATTTAATTAAAATGTATATATTTTATAAAAAATACCTATTTGCATTTAGTTTGTTAGCTAATTTGCCTAAGATACTGATTAGACATATATAGGCCGCCCTGCAACAGCTTGCAAATTACATTATTCATATTATCACAGGGATGTGGGAAATGGCAATCATTAATATTATTTATATAATTGAAATAATACAAAATAATATATAAATAATAATATATTTATCATCATCTACTAGTATTCAATAAAATGACTTGGTTATACAAAATATATTAGTATATACAGTAGACCGGTTCGTACTAAATTTTTTTTCGCAATTTTAAAAACCTTCACATCTGTGACAATTATGTATGCTATGATGAATAAGTGTTTAAAATTTTAGACCTATATCTTAAATATTGTTATGTCACGAGACCTTTTTATTTTAACATTGAATACATACAAAAGTTAACATGGGGGAGATATAGAAATAAGTTTTATTCAATTTTTATAAAATTGGATGATTTTTTTTAAGCCAACTATGGATATATCCTAGAAACATATATAACAAGTAGTATTAACAGTACAAAATATTTTTCATAACAATCTAGATGCCCACATTTTATAAAATAATTGTAGTCAAAAAAAATATCTAAAAATCGTATAATTTAATATAAATAAATTATTACAATTTAATTTAAAAAATTATAATATATAATTTATAGATAATAATAATACAATTCAAATTAATTATTAAAAATTAAAAATTATTTTTAGAAAAAAAATTAACATCATTTTAAAATTTTTATTTGAAATATGAAATACAAAATAAGTTTACATATTTTTTAATTTTTTTAATTTTATTTGTATAAAGGACATTTATATCTAACTTATATCCACAATTCAATACAATCTGATCACTCAAATTTATGTAAAGTATAATTATATATATTAATTTTAAAAAATTAATTATTTTTTTGAATTATTTTGAAATAAATACTTTGTAAAATGGTGTATTTTCTCGAGTTTTAGGAGACATTAATATTGGTAATTTGTATATATAAAAATGAAATATAGATATTATATTAATAATAAATATAAATAATGGCATATATTATATTAATTCATTAAATATAATACAAATACATAATTAATTTTAAATATTAATTTGAATATTTGTAAACATCAAAGATAATAATATGGTGTCATTACTATTATACATGGAATATTATACATTTTATCTTAAAATAATAATTTATATTTCAAACTTTAAATGCTTCGTGATCTAAGGTAACTATTTTTTTATAAAAATTGTTAATATATTATACTAAAATATAGATATGTATTATATTTTACCTGAAGGATTAAAAATTGAATCGAACGAACCGGTATAATATACAGTGTGTGTCAAACACAGATTACATAAATTAATAAAAGGCTAATAGATATAACAAATATAATTATATATAATTGTATTATAATTAATGATAATTATATAATATAATTATAACAATTATAAATTATTAAAATTCCATTATTATCTAAATATAAATATTTTTAAATATATATATTGTATAATTATATTTATAATTGAAAATTAATTATGATGTTATATCAAATTAAATATGACCTAGTTGAATAAAATTGTATCATAAAATATATATACATATATCTGTATAAATTTATTATAAACAATTATTTATATATATATACTTAATATTTAGAATAATTATATTTAAATTGGATGGTTTTAATAAGCCAACTGTTATATATACCAAAATATACATACATATACCCTTACTTTAAAAATTAAATGATGTAATTTAATTAATAATTTAAATCTATATAAATATTTATATTAACCAAACTAAACAAAATAAATATGTCTAGACAAAATAATAATTAAAATATGTGATAATTTATTTTTTATAGAAATAAATAGTCAAATTGAATTTTATTTATTATAAATCCAATATATGTAATATAAATTATAATATTAAACTTTATATGTAATAATTAAATGAAATAATTAAAATATGTGGTTATAATAAATTCTTAGAAAGATGTAAAAATTTAAATTATATAGATTATTTACATTAATTAATTTGTTTACCAGACACTTTTTTTAAGATGTTTTAAGATACATTTATAGGTAACAATTAAAATTTCTATTAGGTTGAGAAAATAATATTGCATTTTCATCTTTAATTAAATAATGAATTTATGGAATTTTTAATCTAAAGAATGAAACCTTCAGAAATAATGAAAATAACATTTGGTTATGTGCATACATATATTTAAAAAAATGATATATATGAGAATGTGTATTATAAATATATATATAGAATGAAATAATTTAATATTCAAATATTAAATATATTAAAATTAATTAAAGAATATAATTCATTTTTATTACTAATATAAAGCATATTATTTAACATTTTAAAAGTGTATAGTTAAATACGAATTTACATTATAAACAACACATAGTTCCTAAAAGTAACCCGCTATAGGTGGCACTGGGGTATTTTGTATACAAATTCGAATTACACGATTTTGCGTAAGTGTAAAATATTTCATTCGGAAAATCCTTTGGTAATATATTAAAATTTCAATAGATTTAATAAAATATACATTAATATATTACATTTTTTTTAAATATATTATATTCACTATTATTATTATAAATTGTTCATAGTAAATTATATATTAATAATGATAAAATCCATTACAAATTAATAGTTACGATTATAGTGTATTTTGTATTCTTTACATGTAAAATCTATTTATAGAATAAAGGTCAACACAAAATAGAAAATTTTCCGAATATTAAATTTAATTTATAAAAGGTTAGTTACTTTGTATATAATAATATATATTTATATTCCATATTATAAGGTAAATTATTAAAATATTTTTAATATAATATAAGTGATATATAAAATAAATCATTAAATTAAATGAAAATATAAATGAAAGAGTTTAAAAATAAGTGGAAATAATTTTTAATAATCTATTAATAATTATATAAAGACTAAAAGTAGTTATTAAGGTCTTAATAAGTTAATTATTCATTGTCTTTAATAAATAAATGTATGTAAATTACCAACTTACAAGTAATTATTCACAACAACTATGCTTCCTAATATACATTATAATATTTCAGACGAACAGAACAGTAGTTAATAAGTTCACTACATTCACTATAATGAGGATAAAGTAAACGTTATTATATATGCACTTATTTATTTAACTTCATATATAATTTGTTAATATTATTTGAAAATAAAGTATCATATATAAAAAATGAATAATCTAAATTAAGAATAGACGATTAAAATTAACAAATATAATAATGTATAATACATTTGAAGATCAGCATTACATATTAATTTTTTACACAAATAAGCATTTTTATACTTTATTCAATAATATAGGAGAAATGTGTCATATATTTAAAATTAAATATTTCACCTCGAATATATAATAACAAATTAGTGATGGGAAACTTAATAATAAAAAAATATTAAGATGCTTTATATTGATTTTTGTAAATTTAGAAAATATATTATACACATATGTGTAAATAGCATAGCGAGAGGTTAACATGAATACACATACACACACGCGCTCGTACATACAACAGTTACAGGTACGATACAGGGGTAGGTTAGGGAGCTGTGGTGGGGTGGTGAGACCTTTAAGCGGAATCCTAATGTTAAAGAGGGCAGCAGCAGCAGCAGCAGTACTAGCGGCGCCACCACCAGAAGAAGACGACGTCGGTATCACACTGGGTTGTGTGCAAGCGCGATACTTCAGGCGGCGCTTGGAATATATCGTAGGTTTGCCGTTGTTGTTGTTAGTACCGGTTTCGTTCACTAGGGCATGCGTAAGGAAACGGGTATGTTATACACGAGGCAGATAGTACAGTTAGGCAGGAGGAAGCAGAGAGGGGGGTCAGAGAGGAGGTTAGAGAAGGAGTCGAAGCATCATGCAAGAGTTACACCAAAGTGGGCGTGGCAGGGGCGGGGGGGGGGCGAGGGTAATACGTTAACTTACCGGTATCGAGTGCCTGCGTCAGTCCTATATTGTCATCCTAAGGGGTGATGGATGGTGAATGTGAGATGGCAGGATAACGTGTAGATACATAGTAGAAACAGGCACACTGATGCGCTGTCAGCCATCAGAGGGTTAGAGGTCACCAACTACACCATGTCAATAACAAACACGCTAAACACACGTTAGGAATCACGCTCAATTCTAGAACATTCGTAATCGGCCAGTTGTGCATTAGACACCCTCTAGGGGGCCGACCAGAATGGGAATCGAGCGATGCTTGAACGCAGGTAACTAATACTAGTTGTACGTCTAATAGAGAGAGAGAGAGAGAGAGATAATGAGAGAGGAGAGAGAGAAACAGAGACGCACACACACACACACTCGGATAATATAACAGTGATGGGGTATGCTGACATGTGAGTGAAACAGTGGAGTGGTGATCACACGCATGCACACCGGTGAGTGAGTGAGTGAGGGAGTGCACACACACACACACACACACGCGGGCGCTACCTGAAGACTACACCAGTGTTCTCCTGTGAACGGGGATCGCAGGCCTCCGCCAATCACAGGTATAACGCGCGGCACGGAGGCGGACCTTCGCGATGTGGGCGTCGCCCCCGCCGCCGTAGCTGACGACGCCGCAGCAGTAGAGGCGAGGTGACTGTGTGGGCGGGGGGAGGAGGACGGTAGGGGGCGTGTCCCGCAGCTAACCTGAGACGCGAATACATCGTCGGGGGCGTGACCATTAGCGTGCATCACCGCACACACATTCGGAGTGGACGACGATCTATCGCGGGAGATACGCGGCGGGGCAGCGACGGACGATACCAGACGATGGGAGTTTAATATATTGCGGTGACGGCTGAGAGAGAGAGAGGGGGTCAGGGGTATATAGAGGGGTATATAGGCTTGTACTGTTATACCCGGGTGGTGTAGAGGAATTGATTTTTAAGGAAATTCATTTTAAATGAAATGAAACTTTTTTTCAACTTAACAGCTTTTGAATGTCAATCGCATATTTAAGTTAAAATTAATCAAGTTTGTTTGACATTCATAAATTGTTTAACTTCATTTGATTAGAAAATATATTGTTATATTGTTATATTATTTTTTATTTGATGGAGTCTTTTCATCAATCAGGGATTTAGATAGTATTTTTTTAATTTTAGCCAAACGTCTCTTAAAATTGCTCTCTTATTAAGGCATCCAGGTTTTTACAAGATCTGATCATTATTTTATACATAATTATAATGATCACTTATAAATATTATTTTAAGAAATTTATTTTGTCTGGACAGGGATTGAACCAACATCCTACTATCTTAGAATGATAAATATTCAGGCAGTTTATATAAAGTTATATTTAAAATATTATTATTAAAAAAATAATATAATATAAGATATAATTATAATACTTTAATACAAATGATAATTAATCTTGATTTCCAAATTTAACTTAATTTAATATAGAAGTAAATATATATATTGTTATTGTTATTTTTATTTGGTGGAGTCCCATCCAGGAACTTAGATGAAGTTTTCACTTATAACCATATATGGCTCTAATGTCCCTTCGAATAGTTATACTGTATAACTTATACGTATGAAATATCTCCTCTGGTTTTTTAATAACTAATATATGATAAACTATCATATTCTATATCTTATTATAAATATATTAAGAAATGAGAAAAATATATTTAATCTTATTTAATCTTATTATATATATATACTCTATATAAAATGTGTCATTTTTTTAAATAAATCATTATTTAAATTTTGATACTCCATAACAATACAATTATTATATAAAATAAGTTACATTATTAAAAGTGTTTACATAAATTTCAAAGTAAACCACTTGTTCAATAATAACTCATTAGCACAATTGCATGTATAATATTCAATGTTGAGAAGATAAGTGCATATCTACAGGTTCAGTTATTTGATAGCATCATTATATACATATTGGGCCTTATACCATGTGCATTATATACTTATATATACATATGTGTATCATGTAATACACTATATCATATGCATTAATAATAGTAATCCTATTTCACATAGACAATTATTTGTATTATCTTAAAATTAATTCATATTCGAATCAATATATAAACGGAGTTTTGGTATAGAAATATCAATTATAGATAATTTAAATCACGAATATATCTTATATTTTATATTTAGTATACTTAATAGGTTTAATTGTATAATAAATCTATATATATATGATATATTTAGAGTGAACTTGATATGTTGTCACCCAACACACACAGTACACATATCACTAGGGTTGATGGCGGTCACATACTGTTTAGCCTTCTCGCGAATAAGGTCGTTATTGTCGTTCAAGCCGTGCTGACAGGTAGCAGGTAGACCTTCCGTACATCTGACGTGGAACTTGTAGCCGCAGGTCTGACATCTAAAGCCCTGGCAACGGAACAGATAGCTGATGATGCATGTAACTACATAGGTACATTCGTTATAGTGAATCGTCAAGTAATGATATCATTATATTCACCCGTTGAGCCCGATAATTTTTAGTATACTTTACTTTTTGGGGCGATAAAATCGATATAAACATAATTTTAATACTCGCCTCTTTATAAGTATTATAATACACCACAGCTCAGCAAATATTCTACTGACAACATTGAACATGTTAAATTAGATCTTAGGTGCCATCGAATTCAATAGTATGCTAAACATGGCTATAAGTTAACATTAATAGCATAGTATTGTTAGTACAAGATATGCCACATCAAATATGCATATATTGTTATTAATTTAGTAATAATCAGATACCTACACTTATAGCTAATGTTATACAAATATCATATATGGCTTATATATATATAACATTCATAAATTATAAAAGAGTTAAAAGTTAGATATATAAATAATGAGAGAAAATTAAGATAAATTTATCTCAAATAATATTTAATTTCAAAATTTATAAATGATTATATAATTTTATAAACAAATATATAATATTATTGTATTGATAATGTTATACCATATTGTAGAGTCTACAATGTAGACTCTATCTATGCACATTGCAATTCATATCTATTATATAATATAAATACACTCTTATCTACATATTATCAATAATAAAACATGTGTGTTGATTAATGTAAATTATTGTAAAAAAAACGGATTTGGTACATGATTTATTACATTGGTATGATGGGTCAGTATGAAGAGATCACAAATCTTAGTTTGATAATTAAAACTGCCTCAACATTTCCATTTAGATTTTATGAAATAATATAACAATATATGTATATATATATATATATGCATAAATGTAACATCGCATACATACTAAATATAGAAATATTTAAGATATTTCTCATGATTACATAACATATATGGCATACATAACATCACATATATGACATTGCATACATTAGGTAACATTAATTATCTTGCTTATACCTCATCATATACATATCACATTCACACTAACACACACACACACACAACTAAAACAGGAGACATATGCAACTATCACTCAGACACACACTCATACATAAATACCCAGTGCCATACATACAAACAGGATACATACACACACAAACACATACACAACACACACATACACACCCACTCACATACAGAGAGACACACACACACCTGAAACAGAAGACGTCTGCAGCTATCACAGAACACCAGGGTAAAGAAGGTCTTGCGCACAAAGTTATGAGACAGCTCCTTAGACATCAGGTGGTCATTACGCAACAGTTGTATAGTCATGCCGGCTAATTGACCCATGTCGCTGTCCCACGATAGAGCCTTCCTACAAGGGGGGTTAAAGGTCAACGTGATAGAGTATGACTCACGGCAGGGTAATCGAGCTGGCTACATTGAGCTAAAGTATACAGATATGATATCATATCTAAATAGTTCTTCTAAAATTATAATTATTTAAAATTGTATTCATTAGTTAAGGGCAGGTGACAACTTTCATTTCATTTGACCCACTTTTGTGTTATACAAATATTATAGAATTCATTACCTCGAAAATCATGTCTAATATGTTATACAAAAGTAACTATATATGCCTCAGATTATCTGAGTCAGATATGAATGTTAATCGTAAGCCTATAAAAATGATGAAAATGATGAAATATTTAAACTCAGCCCTAAAATGAAATAGTTAGAATGTATTGTAACAAAGACGTTAGTATACATTGTGCATGCAGGTAATACAGTATGTGTGACCTATAATATAGGTGGCTAGTGTACAGTCATCATAACATTTCTTAACATATTGTCTTATTGGGGGGGGGGGTCCTTTCATCCAAGAACTTATATGAAGTTTTCACTTATAACCATATGGCTCTAATGTCCCTTCGAAGCCGCTCTCATGATAGGCATCCATGGTTTTAACGAAAGCCGATCATTATTGTATACACATTTATATAAGATCGCTTCTAAATATATTGTAAGACCTATTTTAATGGTGCGGACTAGGCTTGAGCCCGCGTCCTACTGCTTGTGTGTCTGACATCTTAGCAAACTAAGCGAGGCACACTAACTGAGTATGTTCCAGATAGATGTCGTAACAGTTGGGGTCGAGTTCTCGTAGCTTCATAGCTTTAGCAAGAGCCATACGCAGTGTGCTCGATTCTTTTATCGGAACCTAGTGTAATGAAATATTCATTTAGGGAGTTAATATAAAATTAAGAAGCATAGTATATATATATATATATAACTATGAAATTCTCATTAAAATGAAAAATCGATAAAATAATTAATTTCCTGCTTCAATAAACTTCATAATTGACTATATGTATCATGAAGAATATTACACATATTATACATAATATCATGATGGTAAGTAACATCATATCAGGATCAGTATTCACAGTAACATCATTTTTCAGTAATTACACTAAGTCAGGTGGTAGATGGTGAAGGACGCATTATGAAGGTATGCGTGTAGAATATTGTTTGAGGAAATACATAAAGTAGGGTAGTATTCATCAAAAGGAGTATAGGCCACTAATTGAGTATTGTGAAATAAGGCTTCAATAGAACATACAGATATATTACATATCGTAATCATTTGTGACTATATTGAATTGATACTTAGGCCTAATGCAAACATCGTTTACATCACAAGTCAAATGATCACCAATTATTATATATCACATGGTCACATTATAGTATACTTGTTGTATAAACATTGCGGGTTACTGTATTATTTCAAAACATCAATATTTATTCAACGATGTGTACATATTATGACCTTTGACATTTTTATAGCCATCATATCACCGATGCAATTATTTAGTAATATTAAGGATTTTGCTAAGCATAGATATTCATTTATATCTATTTACGTGAAATGAATTTTAATGTCGATTAGTTAGAAATATAAGTAGCAATACTATCATTTTAAATAATTAAAAAATCTAATTGTAAAAAATGTTTACTTAATAATAAACATGTTTCAAAATATGTATAATTTTACATTGAAAATAGACATCGTGATTTATATTATTTCTCGAATATGGCTGTATATTTTAAGAAAAATGGTTCGTATTATAAAATAATATAATATTCTTAAAACAAATATTATAAATAAAATTTGTATTGTATTCATAAATATACTTAACTTTTCATGTATAATAGTGATATATTTTTTTTAAATATATGTAAACTAAACTAGAGTTAGAAATAAATAGTTTGCAAAAGAGCAAAATCCTTTGTAATATACTATTATTGTAATGTGATAATCTCATAATTCACTTATTATATATTAACATTTAGAATTTTAATTATATATAATATAAATAATAATATATATAAAATCAACTGAAGACTTTATAAATATACTTATACTCTATATAATATATAATATTATTAATATCTAATATAAGAATTATAGTATTGTTTATATACATATAATATAATGTATTAGGTTAATTTAATTATGTTTTAAATTATTTATATTATATTAAATTTTTATTACGAAAATCAAATATTAAAATTATGAATATACGATGTATATACAAAATATATATAAACAGAACTATATATATATATTGATATAAATTAAAATATAATATAATTTAATTATTATTTAAACAATTATATTTAATAAAAATTAGTATATATTTAAATTTTTTTAAATAATGAATATTTTCGTGTTTAAAATGAAAATTGAATAAAAAATATAAAATATTTGTTAATTACAATAATACATTCGATATAATTTACAAATTATACAAATAGATTGATATCAGAAAGCAAAACACACACTACTTTAATATATTGATAGGTTTCATTTCCGAGAAATAATAACTAATTTGCAGAGATAAAAGCAATTAGTACTAGGGTGAAATATTTATAGAAAATATGTAAATTGAATGACTAGCATTGATTATACATCCAGGGTATTGCCGTTAATCATTAATGACCTCAAAACGTGAACAACTGCATTGTATTAGTGATGACTAATGAGTACGCATTAATGATACGCTGGACGCTATACTGACCACTGTCCTCTGTTGATTCGGTAGCATTGCGGTCATCATCTTCAAGGTCGTTTGGTGCGGCTGCTTCAGAGTAAGGTCGCCGTTATCACAGTTTATCATATTATCAATGGGCGGACTTAGTTCTTGTACCTATTACCAATTATACATGTATTACAAGTATTCATTATATATATATATATTTTAACTAATATTGAAACTAAAGTAATATATTTGAATAAAATTTCGATGAGACATATTTTATTATACATCACAAATGAACTGTCTATATTATAATCAGTTAACACTACACCATTACTAGTTAATAGGCGTCGAAGATTACCTGGGCGATGAGAGTTTCGTCGACGAAGATCATCTCCTGTAGCGCTTCCTCCTTCAGTTGAAGGTCGTGTATCTTCGTAGTCAACCCGTCGTACTCCTAACGGAACGCGCGCGTGTATTCGATTAGTAACTAAAGGATAGGTAATCGTGTGGCCTGCGCGTTATCCAGGCACACTTATTAATCATTTTCCGATTCACCTAACGATATCGTATTACGTAATTAACTACATAAATAGTGAAGAGTTTGCGTTGTTATCGAATTAGGGTTTACGGGATGATGTCATCACACGCTGCGCGTAATAATAGAGGGCGCGCTCGTTACCTGTAGATACATGGACGGCGGGTGCTGGTGTTTAGCGAACGTCGCATTGAGAGCTTCGATGTTCTCCTTCGTCAGACGGATCACATTTCTTATATTTTGTAACTGCAAACGATTTGAATTATTAGTAAGAAACTACACTACTCTGTAACGGTATCCGTTTGCCTATGAATAAAGCAGATATTTAATATAAATATTCATTGATATATATATACATATATATATATATAATAGGGTATTAATAAAAAATTCTTAGATTATGTTTATAGATGTTATTAGCAAATTACTAGTAATACTATTATTTTCACTTTAATAGTGACTATAATAATTCAATGTAACATTATAATATGATACGATAATAAAGAGTATATATATTCTATAAAAACTAATATATTAGTTTTTCCATTAATATACTGCCGAGCAAGCTCGACCTGGTAAGGTAGGTAAGGTAATTAATATACTATTAGTTATATATATATATAATATAACAATTATAAAATGAATATTTACTAAATAATTTAGATATAGTATTCTGAATGAATACTGTATTCATAATCATTATGATAATGAGAATTTAATAAAAATAAGAAAATATAAAATATGTTATATTAAATTGTGATGGGCCTACTAGTATATTATATTAAAATACATGTTAAATAAACTATGCATATGATGTATGATATACACGTATTTACTTTTTTTTAAATCATAATTATGATATAATATTATAAAATATATTATGATATTTAATAATTATATAATCTCACAATATAAGATTACATTTTAAATATGAAATATAATTTAAAATTAATTTTATAATTATTATTAATATATTATAATAATATATTAATAATGAATCTAATACTATTAGTAATAGTATAGTCATTATACTATGCCTATAATAAGTATAGTATTCATTTTATATAAATATAAAAAATATTATTTATATTATTATAATTTGTTTAATAATAATGAAGTAATATCATTTAAAATAACACTTTTATAAAAATGTTAATTCTTAAAAAATGCAATACTTATATTAAATATCATATATCTTCTAGAAATATAATATTCATGTATATATTATATACACGTTAAGATATTTACAAGAAATTTATTTATAAATTTATAGGAAATTTTTTTTTTAAACTAGTAAATATTTAATCTGAACTAGATTTACAAGATTAAATAGAGTGCAATACACAATTTTAAAGAAATATATGCATAATAAATACCTGATCATAAATACTATCTGTATCAATTTCTTCATCGGCATTATAATCTGATCCTATAGTGAATTTGACGTCGTTAGTATCATTAAACGAACCATTATTCGCCATATTATTTCGACATTATGAGCATCACGTGACCCTGATTGACATCTATTTATCAAAGATTGTAAAGCTTATTTTCTAGGCACTACAGTTATCTGTATTCGACCCTGGATATTGATTGTGTGACACGCACTCATAATATAATATACAGTAGGTCGCCATGCATAGTATAGTAATACACATTACTGTATGAACCGTATTGAATAATTCCATTTATTTTATCTAATTATTTACTTTTGTAACAAGGATAATGAATCATAAGTATTTCGTTTGATATACGATAACCCATAATATAACGTTACTATATTATATATATATATATATATATATATATATATATATATATATATATATATGATTTTACTAGTAAAACATGGGAGACATATAATAATAGTATATTTTATTATCAATATATAGTAAATAAATTACATAAAAATAACTGTATTTTTACTAATTTATATATACAGAGAGATAGAGAGAGGGTTGGGAGATATGTATACATATTATAATATTATATATATAATATTAGGTATTATATAATAAAATATCTATACGTATTATTCAACGTAATACATAGGTATTATTCAACGTAATACAAACCTATATACAATATAATTATAATTAGGTTTAAATGGATGACTCCACAATAGAAGCTTTTATTATCATACATTAAATATGAATCACTTAGTATGAAATACAAGTACAGTATAATTTTATTTCTATAAAATAATGTCTCTATAGGATATATATATATCCTATATCTAGGTATATATCCTGTAGATTTTACCTAGGAATACCTAGCAATATATCGTATCTATCTATACTTATATTGTAGTGTATTTTATTTGATATATGACGTAATTAATACTAATCTAGGACATAGCTCACTTATTATATACGACATATGAAATTGGTTACCTTATTCATTCCAGCAAACAGTAATAACCGCATAATAGCAGCATAACAGCATATTTAATAGCCTCAAATGTTTACATTGTGCTATTATGTTGCTATTAAATGTCTATTATGCTGCTATTAATTTGTCGTGTTATTATGCTACTGTTATGCTGCTATTTAAAGTCTATTATGCTATTATTATGCTTCTATTAATTTTAAAAGTATATTATGCTTCTATTATGCTGCTATTATAATAATAAAACATATAATAAGCATATATAAGCATAATAGACTTTACATAGCAACATAATAGCAGCATAATTGCACAATGTAAACATGTGAGGATATTCAATATGCTGTTATGCTGCTATTATGCGGCTATTACTGTTTGCTGGGATGACATTTTATAATTAAATTGTACATATGGCATATGAAATATAATAGGTAGGGTGTTCTAACATGTTAAATACGATATATTATAATTACATATTAAATATAAACTATTACATATGATATATGACATGTGAAATATTGGAGCTATTGTAGCTATTGGATCTATTGGAGCTCTGATATAGATACGATAACAATACTTTCCCCTTCAAATATCTATTGTTTACAATATAGAATACCCTATGCAGGGTGTTCTAGAATATGTAGGATGTTCTCCTATGTTTGAATTAATATGAGCTACATGTATTTCTATTATTAATTATTTAAATTGAATTATATAAATAATATTAATTATAGATAGGGTATTATTATAGTATATATATATACCTATATATTATTTTAAATGTAAATTATTTTATTCTTACGAATACTATTCTAATTAAATTAGTTTATTGATATAACATTCACAATTTATATATTCAATATTATATCACATAGGTACAAATTGCAAAAAATTCTATTTATATATCAAAAATAAATAATAATTTCATATTGAAGACACTTCAAATTACATAATGTACATTATAATATATATATATATATATATATATATATCCTATATACCTATATATTATTTTAAATGTAAATTAGTTTATTCTTACGAATACTATTATATTTAAATTAGTTTATTGATATACAATTCACAATTTATATATTCAATATTATATCACATTGGTAAAAATTGCAAATAATTCTATTTAATATATATCAAAAATTTAATAATATTAAATTGCAAAGAATTCTATTTAATATATATCAAAAATTTAATAATATTAAATTTCATATTGAAGACACTTTAAATTATATAATGTACATTATAATGTATATATATATATATATATATATATATATATATATGTATATTTGTATCCTCTATTTGCATCCTCTATCTGTATTGTATACAATATAAATATATGAGACTTCAATGAATACAAAATATATAATACATTATATTTATTATATAATACACACATGTATTATATATTCCATATTAAAATAAATACTGGTATAATTTTCAGTTCTTATACTATATATATGTTATCGGGTTGAATTCTTTCCGTTTATTTATTTTATTTATTATAATGAATAAACGTGTTACTGTATATAACTTTATTTAACTAAATATTCCTATAAACCGTACTGTAAATAGTATAAATGACATAAATGTACCTCGTGTGTGTTCGTGAATAATACAAATGATACAATACATTTATAGCTAGAGATAGTATATATATATATATATAATATATATTATATATACATTTATACCTATCATTCAACAATGCGACGATTATTATTCACGGTTGAATGATTTGTATGACAATGCAATTGATTGGATAGTACGTCAATCATAATCAATCGTTGGGGATTTCGAAATGTTGTATTTTCTACACTACAACATCCACGCCACCCCCAAATAAAATATGTCCTAGATTTGTCATTTACTTACACAACTAAATATTAATTAATTTTAGATTTATAACTGCCCGTTTCCTTGTGGATGGCATGGACTAGTTCTACTTTGGACAATCCCAATTAATGTCTAGGTTAGAATCCCGAATAACCTATAGTTTTTCAACTATTTCTGATTGAAAGTTCCTGCCTTAATCAGTGTGTATCATCTATGGGGTTCAAAAGTTATAAATCCATTCGTTCAACAGTATTTTTACCACATTAATCGCTAGTTGATTACGTGTCGGTATTGCTTTAGTATATTTCGTATATGCATCCGTTATTACAAAAACACTTTCTCTCCCATCTGATGCTTTATCTAATCTTAAGAAATACATAAATACTAATTCCAATGGTGTTGTCGCTGACAATGACCCCTGCTCAATTATCGGCATCTTCACAGTATTCTTACTAATTTGACATATCCTACAATTCCTAACATAATCCTTAACATCCATATATATATAATGTATAATACATTCCTACCCATGTATAAAATAAATTCACCCTATATACCGTCCTATCGATTCCTTGATGTCCGTTATCATCATGTACTCCCTTTAATATATCCTTAATTAACACTTATACTACCAATACTTTTCCTCCCCCTTTCCGTTCCTTGAATAATATTCCATCAACTAACTTATATCTGCCGCCTACTCCTGCTCCCTCAATTATTCCTTAAACCTTTCATATCTCCTTATCCTTTCTCTGTAATCCACGTAAATCCTCTCCCTCCATTTACTTTACTACAGTTATTTCCGTTACCTCTAAATAATTTGCATATAAACGATTAATGTCGTATCCATATACTTCATACCCCTTCATTCTCGATAATTCATCCGCTACTGTATTACGTTTACCCGCTCTATACTTAAATATCAACTAAAATGGTGCAAGTCTACCTATCCATCTCTTTTCTAATGCAGATAATACTTTCATATCTAGAATATATGCCACTGCACTATTATCCCTCTAAAGATATTATGAATCTCATACTAGATGCTAGAGACAGAGCGGGATGGAGAATAACTACAATGGACGTCGCCAGAGGTCGGTTTCAACTCGACGGCACAAGGTAACAAGGTAACTATTATCTGCAATTACAGTGCATTGTGCTCCCATTAAGTAGTATCTAAACTTTTCCGACATAGCCTACACAACTGCTAAAAAGTCAAGTTTATTTGCAGAGTAGTTAGCTCCGTTACACTCTCCCTTACTTAATGTTTTACTCGCATATGCTATTACTACTCTTTTCCCTTATACCTGTTGACTTAAAACTGCCCCAGGTCCTACATTAGAAGCATCCGTATCTAATATAAATGGTATGTTAAAATTCGCTATTCATAATATTGATGCACTTATTAGCCTATCTTTTAATATACTCATGGCTTCTTCAAATTTTAAATGCTAACCTATCTTAATATTTATACTCTTAAATTTACCTACCATCTTCTCTCCTAAACTATAAGCTAACCTATGCAATTCATTCAATGAAGCTACTATTTCTACAAAACCATTTATAAATTTTCTATAATAAGAACATACCCCTAAAAAAGATCTTAATTACTTAATGTTATTTGGCTTTTTCAACTTTACTATTGCATCCGTTTCCCCATTCACCGTTCCTATACCCTTCTATGATATATTGAATCCTAGAAATACTACTTCCTTAATTCAGAATTGGCATTTCTTCTTATTTAACTTAAGTCCTACTCACTATAACTTACTTAGTATTACACTTAAATGAGCGATTCAACTGTCGTTGAAAAAACCAAGATATCATCTAAGTATCATACAACGGACTCAAATATTTGATCCCTAAATAAATGACTCATCATTCGTTGAAATGTTACAGGAACATTTATCAATCCAAATGGCATTCGTCTAAACTCATACAATCCCCACGGGGAACTAAAAGCTGTTATATGTTGATATAATTTATCAACTCTAATTTGATTATATGCTGATTTAAGGTCTATACATGAACACTATTTCGCACTACCTAATGCCTCTAATGAATCACCAATACGAGGTATTGGATATGTGTCCTTAATGGCTTTTTTTTATTTAGTATCACAACTGTCGAGCCATCATCACCCATTGATGGCAATCCTGTCTACTCTCAGCTCCTTTTCTATTATTACCTAACCTAGGTTAGGTATGTTATCTAACATACTCAAACTCATTAAGAATATTCATTCCTATTATACAAATACTCTCTCTATAGAGAGACATATATGTAATGACTAATAATATATCCTTATAATCTATTTTCCATAATGTTATATTTATTCTTACCACTCACATGCTTTCCTATATACTCCCATAATATGTTATTAACCTACCCAGCTGACCATATCTAGCTAACCTAAGATTCAAACGTCTAACTATGCTACTAGGTATAATCGACACCTGATTACCCTTATCTAATATACTATATATACTCATGACCCTTAATAAATACCTCACTACTGGACAACTATTCTCCCTCAAGATACATCTACGCTTAGTATCCCCTCACAGCACCCGCTTACTTTGGCAGTGGACCGTTTCTCGAAAACATTCTACACCAGTTTGCTAACTGGTCTGGTTGTCCACCCTTATAACACATCTGGTGCCTCATCCTATCTATATTACTATTATATGGAAACAGTTCTCTATAACCCTCTACTTCTCTCCTTAGCCCTAACACTTCCTGCCTTAATTTATCACTCTCACTCTCTATTCTATAAAACTCATCTGATGTGTTTACTTTTGCCCTTACTCATATTCTAATTACAAACTTCTGTGCTTCTACTTTAACTCCGTAAACTCAGCACCTTACTAGTATTTGATAAAAGGTGATATCTTACCTTTTCATCTATTACATTAATTCTAAATATTTCTCACATTATCTCTCTCCAATCCTATACTTCCTGTAATCTTATAATTATCTTAAACAACTCACCCGCAAACTCAATCACATTTTCCCCTACTTTTTGTTTCCTTTCCACTAATTCTAATAATATATCCCCTTTAGAATCCAGTGCCCCACATCTATCTCTTAGTACTTTAAATATCTTATCGACACTATAGTGTCATATATAATGACTATAGTCACTATATCTACATGTGAGCACAACTCAATCTTGGCTCTTCCTCTGAAGTAGTATAATATATACCCCGCTGCCTCTTCACCTTTATATCCCATTAGTCTTACGCATTCCTCAGCCCTCCTAATCCATCCCTCTACAGCTCTCTCGTCTACATACTTATCTAGTTTAACATAACTAATATCTATCTTGGGAGATCTACCCAAGGGTTTAGTGGTTGTCTCAGCCTCATTAGCCATAATATAATTTATTTTATTTTATCTCCCAACTAATGAATTATAATAACGCACTAACCCCTCAACGAATCAATCACTTCCGATGACGATACTTTCAGTAACTCAACGATAACGATTATGATGACGGTTACTCCAGTCATATACAGGATGCCGCTGTCACCAATGTTATCGGGTTGAATTCTTCCCGTTTATTTCTCTCGTTTATTATAATGAATAAACTTGGTACTGTATATAACTTTATTTAACTAAATCTTCCTATAAACCGTACTGTAAATTGTATAAATAATATCAATAATTAAATGATATAAATGTACCATATATGTGTTCGTAAAAATATAAGTGCGACAATACATTTATATCATTCAACAATTCGACGTTTAGTATTCACAGTTGAATGATTTGTATGAAAATGCAATTGATTGGCCAGTACGTCAATCATAATCATTCGTATGGGATTTCTAAATGTTGTATTTTCTACAATACTACATATATATATATAAAACAATTCTTATTTTTCAAATTTTAAAAATAAATAAAATTAATGTGTAAAAATATAGTATTCTATAGAGTATTGTACATATGTATATATATATATATACTAGGGTGGGTGGCCGGCTTCGCCCGTGTTCGATCGTAAGTTTCACTTGGTGATGTAATGCAGCTAGGTATATAGGTATATAGTATACATATATATATGTAATGCAACTAACAAAAGTATATGCATTTAGCTTTATTTGGATCACTCGGGAAGTAATGCGGATAAAAAAAACCTACGAATATTAAAAATTAACCCAACCTAACTGAAACAATGACGATAACTAAAACTCAAAATATAAATAAAAACATACACACACATATCACTATACTTTTATAGGTTGACTCGGTAAGTAATGCAGCTAAAAAAACCATAAATATTAAAACTTAATCCAATCTAACCATAACTGTGAAAATAACAATATAAATAAATATTATTTTATAGGCTCACTCGGGAAGTAATGCAGCTAAAAAAAACCACCAATATTAACACTTAATCCAATTAACAACAACAATGAAAATAACTAATACTACAAATATCAATGACAACACACACATATATCACTATACTTTTATAGGCATACTCTGGAAGTAGTGCAGCTAAAAAAACCTACACAAATTAAAACTTAACCCCACCTAACCACAACTGTGAAAATAACAATATAAATGAATATGCTTTTATAGTCTCACACGGGAAGTAATGCAGCTAAAAAAAATCTACCAATATTAAAACTTAACCCAACCTAACCACAACTGTGAAAATAACAATATAAATGAATATGCTTTTATAGTCTCACACGGGAAGTAATGCAGCTAAAAAAAATCTACCAATATTAAAACTTAACCCAACCTAAACACAACAGTGACAATAAATATAACTAAAAATATCAATTACCACATACACACATATATATATATATATTTGTATAGACTCACTCGGTATGTAATGCATATAATTATAGAATAGATTTTAGAAAAAATATTTTTTTATAAATCTATATTTTTTTCTTTGACCATATGATGACATTTGGCGAAATATTAAAACAGAGATGGAAACCCTATTATTCATATTTTCATGATTTTTCTGATTTTATTACATGTATTTTCGTACTCCTAATCTGATGAATTCATAATTTATACGACAAATTTACCGGAAGTCGGTCAAATAGACTATTCTAAAATCATGTATTTTTCACTTTTTCGGCCGTAGCTCGAAGAATATTAAACATAAGAAGTCACAATTTATCAAAGTATATTCTATTTTAATTAACTATTTAATAAAGTTAAAATTATTGAAATAGAATAATTATAGTAGATTTTGATTTTTTACATCACCTATGTTTAATAATTTATGTTTCATGGCGTAGATAGGAAATAATTAATATAAACTCGTAACGTAAAAAATATTAACTCGATTTTACTCGTTCGTGAACTTTTTCTCAATAATACGGGTTAATAAATTCCGATTTACCAATTGTTATTTAGATATTCAAAACGGAAGTACCATTTCGTAAATCTACGTAATGTATTCGAAATTAAAGAAACTCATTTTACGAAATTATTTACGATAAAATTCTCCACGATAATGTTTGTTATTAAAAATTTGCGTCGAATTTAAATTTTTCGATTACGTAAATCGATCAAAAAATGACACTATTTAACGATTATTAGTATCGCGTGAATACATATTCAAAAAAGTAAATCATTCATGTTACCCCCGCTGTCCCACTTTATCTCCCGACGTTTTCCTTACGTTTTCCTTACGGCGAATTTTAATTATTTGAATTTTAATAAAATATTAAATATTAAATGTTAACGATAAAAACCCAAAATACTACCAGAAATATTGCCCGTAGATGAAAATGAGTGTGCGCATACTATGTATTCCTAAATATATTTCGAGTAGCTAACCTCATTTGTATACATTGGCAAAAAAAAATTTCAAATCGAGCATTATTTGAATTTAAGTATACACTTTGTTGAGATTTATGACGGAAAAAGACTTTTATGGGCAAGAGATTTTGAAAAATTTTGAAATAAAATCACACCTCAATTTAATAAAATTATTTTCCTATCCGTTAACGTCGAGGTGGGGACGGATCGGCCTGCGGCCTCGGCGTACGAGCCCGCCGCGCACCACCTAATTAAAGTATGTTTAGACGAATATATATATAGATATATATTTAATTATATCTAATGTTTTAGTATTTCTTTTAATATAAAACATTTTACAACCACTATAGTATACTATAGGTATACCGACTTAATAATGAAGGGAACTTGATTATAATATTATGTATTCTTGTAAATACATATAATTGTTTACGGCCGTGTAGGTTATTTGACAGAAATTCAGAGAGTGAATCCTGTTTAGATATGTGATTCTAATCTATGATATTGGACATCGATATGTCAAACTCTAAGTAGGTAATATTGTAATAAAATCGTGTATAATGTTGAAAAGTTGATAATGATAACTCGTATATGAAAATGACTATAGTCATTGAACTTAAGATAGAGATGAAGTGTGAAAATTGGGATAAGATTTTTCAGATGTAGAATGATAAATTCATAAAAACTGCTGAAAATTCCACAATTGCTTTCATCGCGTATATAATATAAATAATACAGAGAGAAACATTTTCAGTAAAAATGGCTTCCAATTATTCTGGAATATCGGATAGGTTAGTATACACAAACTTATTTCATACAAACCATATCACGAACCATATCACAAACACTTATAAGTTGAATCCTACCAATATTACCACATATTTATTCCCAAGTTTGAAAGAGGTTAATTCGATAATATTAATTGTATTATAGTTTAGGTAAGAATAGGTAGACCTATTAAATCGATACAAACAATATATATATATATATATATATATATATATATATATATATATATATATATATATATATATATATATATATATATATTGTACATGATAGATTACATGATAGATTTTTGTTTACATCTTTGATCAGACGTGTTTATAATATTTTATGTAATTTCGATTATTGGCCGACTAATCGACTTCAGAGGACCTCCCTTTGAAGACAGCTGATAGAGTAGTCGGCTGACTACTCATCCCTCTTATAAGTTTAGTCTTAACTAAATAGTAATCTTATATAATTGATATTTATTAAACACTATTTTATTAAAATTATTAATTCCTTGAAATCATTCATCTGTGACCAAATCACGACCAATCAAATTTATTTGTGCAAGTCACTGATTTGTATTCGGATATATGTATTGAAATCAGTGTTTGAGATACACGCAATTTATATTACACATATTCTATAGTATATATGTATACATATATATTTATATATATACACGCTATTAGTCATTATAATGATTGTTAGACAAATAATTATCAATGAAGTACTATGCTTTTGTGTTAATGCCAGAGAGACTATGAACCGTGATTCCATGGTTATGGTAATATCGGGATATTTTGAGATTGATGAGTTATCTGTTGCTAAAGAAATTCTCACTAGTGATATATGTATTAAAAAAATCGTAGATGATTCTGAATGCAGGTATAGCGTTAAACGTAAATCCCCTAATTTATCTGAAAAAATCTCCAAAGATATCGTTGGTATCTTTGATTTGATTGATAATGTAAATTCAGAATCGATTCCCTTATTTGTTGCATCCAATATTAGACGTATTGGAGATCAAAATACTAATATGGCATCAATTCATTCTGCTATAATATTACTAAGAAAGAACATCAATTTAATTAATGAAGCAATAATTCCATTAATTGACAATACTAATAATATTATAGATACCACTAATAAAGATATTTCACCAAATATATGTGAACATATATCTGCTGATATTCCTATAAATAATCAACTGAAAAGTGGAAACAGCAAGAATAACCATCCTATCTCTTATGCATCAATCGTAAGAAATACTACACTGGATGATGGGTTTACACTAATAACCTCAACCAAGAAAGTGAAGAAAAGTCAAGTTAAAGAATCGCTGATTCCTAATAAAGAAACTGTGAACGTACGGCGTAAAGGTGTCATAATCGGAAATAATTCTTCTGAGGCATTCGGGAAAACTCCTCCAAGACGATATCATTTATTCCTATCTAGGTTAAATAATGATGTTACCGCTGACGATATTACATCGTATATATGTAAAGAATTTGATGTTACATCTAAAGAATGTTCAGTGGAGAAAATCATTACTTCTCACCACTTTGTCTCTTCATTTAAGGTAAGTCTGATGATTAACAATGTCCAAGATGTATATAACTGTGAAAGATGGCCTAGTGGTATTTTAATTAAACGTTTTTTTAATAAAGCTAATCATGACAATAATGTTAATGTTAACAGTAATCTATAATAATGGATTTACACAATAAATTAAATTTATTGTCCTTAAACTGCAATGGTTTCAAGAACAAGGCTAATATTATTTTAGATACTTATCCTAATATTGATTTATTTTGTTTTCAGGAACACTGGCTTTCCTCTGAGGAATGTTCTATGTTCAATACCAATAATGATAGTTATAGTGGTTATGGTAATGCTTCTTTTGATAACACAAAATTGAGAACCGGCAGACCTTTTGGTGGTGTTGGTTTTATGTGGAAAAAGGGAATAGATAGATATATAAGTATTATGCAATCTGAATATGATTGGCTTATATGTATTAAAGTATTCGATTTCTACATTATTAATATATATCTACCGTATGAGAGTCCTAATAATATTAGTTTATTTGAAGGTCATCTCGTTCAACTGTTATTATATTGTGAATTCTTAAATTCATCTAATTATTGTATAGTAGGAGATTTTAATGCTAATATTTCTAATCCTGATTCATACTTTAGTAATACTTTAATTAAATATTGTGCGGATAACAATAATATTATGTCAGATAAATCATTACTAGATTCTGATAGTTATACTTGTGTTAGTTCGGCGTGGAAAACATGTTCATGGTTAGATCACTTATTATCCACTTTTGATATGCATTCATCCATTTTAGATATTACAATTGATTACTCTTTATATTATCAGATCATCATCCATTAGTTTTTATCATAAATCAGAATACTATTCCTAGCTCAATTAGCTATAATAATAGTATTATTCATAAAAAAATTCATTGGAATAGACTTGATAAGAAACAAATTTTGAAATATAATATTGATACTAAGTTTAACTTAGGAAAATTAATTAATGATATATATTCTTTTGATAGTAATATTAATTATTCGGATTACTTATATAATTCTTTATTGAGTATTCTTGTATATTGTTCTAACGATATATATTCAGTAGCTAATAAATGTAAATATGCACGTATGGAGTGGAATAATAATGTACATGAGAAACATGCTATTGCCAGATCTTACTATTTAACTTGGAAATGTAATAACAAACCCTTGGCTGGAATATGCTATTATAATATGGTCAATTCGAGAAAAATTTCAAATACGAATTGCGACGTAGTAAATTGATATCTAATCAATCAGAATCTAATAAGATTGCCTTAAAATTAATTAAAAATCGTAATCATTTTTGGAAGGTGATTTCAAACAATCTGAAGAAAAAAAAACTCTTCCGCACCAAATAACATTGAAAATGAATATGGTATAGTTAATATTACTAAATTCTGGTATAATTATTTTAATAATTTATTTAACAGTACTACTGATATACCTTATCCTTACACTACTATTAATGTTAATGACATTGAATATACTAACTATGCTGAAATTTCATCTATAATTAAATCAATTAAAGGGGGTAAAGCTATAGGCCCTGATGGAATATATATAGAACATATTTCTCACGCGAATAGTTTTGTAATTGAATTAATAATGCTACTAATTAATAATATGTTGCGGCATTCGTATTTCCCGAAGAAGCTAATGTTATCTTATATTTTACCTATAGTTAAAAATAAAAATAAAAGGTCGAATGATTCCACTAATTATCGGCCTATATGTATATCTAATATTATCTGTAAGATAATTGAAAAGGTTATACATAATAGAATATCTTCATTATTAATTACTATGGATAATCAATTTGGCTTTAAAAAAAATCTTGGTACTGAAATGTGTGTGTTTGCCCTTAAGCAATATTTAACAGATTATAATAATAATAACACTAATATGTTCGTAGCATTTTTAGATGCTTCCAAAGCTTTTGATAAAATTAATCATAACATTTTATTTCAAAGATTAAAAGATAATAATATTCCTTTATACATAATTAATTTTTTAAATTACTGGTATAGAAACCAACGCATATATATTAAATGGTGTAATAATTCTTCGGATAGCTTTCCTGTTACAAGGGGTGTTCGTCAAGGTGGAATTCTCTCACCATTGTTATTTAATTTATATACTAATCCTATGATTAAGAAATTAAATGAAATACATTCAGGTTATTGCTTAAATGGAAATATCATAAATAATCTATGTTATGCAGATGATATAGCATTATTTTCACCATCACTAGGGGGTTTGCAGTTGTTGATAAGTTGTTGTGAATAGTTTGTTAACCATAACCACATAACGTTTAATATTGATAAATCGGTTATTTTACCAATTTATTTTGATAAATCATATCATAAACCTGTGAAATTATATATAGATAATAAACTTCTAAAAGTTGTCAAATCATATAGATATCTTGGACATTGGATTTCAGAGGACTTATCTGATGATATTGATATATATATAGTAATAATAAAAGTTATATAAACAAAGCTATGCAATATCATATAACTTTAATCATTGCTCTAAGGATACAACAATTATTCTATTTAAAACATTTGTTTCTAACATATACCTTAGTAGCATATGGATACCAAATAGATATTGCATGGCTAAACTTAATATAGCTTATAATAATGCTTATCATATTGTTATGAACTACAGACGTAGAAATAGTGCCTCTTTAATGTTTTTTAACGATTATGTTAATAATTTAACTGTTAAATTACGCAAGTCATATTATTCGCTATATAAACGAATACAATTATCGTGTAATTCACTAATTGTTCAATTATATGAATATAATATTGTGTTCCCATCGCCACTGTTTACCATGTGGTATAACTCATTGTTTGTATAGTATTTTAAATTTCGTTTCTTAGATTAATTGTTTTTTTTTTTTAGTTTATTCTTTTTAATTTTCGTTTATATTCTATGGACCTCTGTATTTCATGTCTGATTTAAATAAATAAATAAATAAATAAATAAAAATATATCATTTTATTATTGAACACATTTATTATAGGTTATAGTTTATATATTATTATATACCCAGAAAACAATAATAGCAGACTTAAATACTTATTAAGGCAGTAATTTGTAATCAGATTGTTGAGCATTCTGATTTGAAATCTGCTTTAATGCTACTGATTTAAATCTGATTAAATTCTGATAAGTTTAAACAGTGAAAACGTTTTAAATTTTCTTAAGTTTAAAGTTTAAATTATGATTTAAATCTGATTAAGAAAGTTTAAATTCTGATTTAAATCTGATTAAAATTCTGATTTAGTATTGATATATTTCTGATTAAAATATTAATTTATTACTGCTATATTTTTGATTTAAATTCTGATTTATTACGGATATATTTCGGATTAAAATACTAATTTATTATTGCTTTATTTTTGGTTTATATACTGATTTATTATTGATATATTTTTGACTTAAATTGATTCACATATAAAGCAGTAATAAATCAGAATTTAAATCAAAATTAAAGCAGTAATACATTTCATCTTTATGAAGGTTCAATATCTGGCATCAGGGCGTCTAATTCTTCAGTATCGACTAGTGATGTAAATGATACCGATCCGAGACTTTTGGTTTTTAATGCCGAGCAGAGACTTTCATTTTCGGAAAAAAAAGAGCCCGAGCCGAGCCGAGACTCTAGCCAAACGAGCCCGAGCCGAACCGAGACTCTAGCCAAACGAGCCCGAGCCGAACCAAGACTCTAGCCAAACGAGCCCGAGCCGAACCGAGACTCTAGCCAAACGAGCCCGAGCCGAGTTGAGACTCTACCAAAATATTACCGAGTCGAAATGATGCTTTTTTGAAATTACATTTTAATATTAATTTTTATATATTTCACATTTACATCAATTTAAAAATAATAATTTGGGTCAACTTCGCGATTCAGTTTATAATAATGTAAATTTCATCTAGTGGTATAAATAATACCGCGCTTTTTGATGCCGAGCCGAGACTTACATTTTCGGAAAAAAAAAGAACCAGAGTTGAGCCGAGAATCTAGCCAAGCGAGCCCGAGCCGAGCCGAGACTCTAAAAAAACGATCCCGAGCCGAGTTGAGAATTTAGGTAACTGAGACTGAGACTGCATCATGCTTTAGATTTGAGCATCATTTACATCACTACTATCGACTATCTTTAAACATATTGATTAATAATAAATAACACATATGAATTTAATTACCATTTACTTTCTATATATGAATATATCGGCCTAAATTCTATCTTCCGTTAAAACGTTATTAGGATTTTTAACTGTCGTCTTATTATCTAAAAGAAGAAAATAATACTTATGTATGAATTATATATTGGGATAACTTATTAATAATTATAATTTTATAATATAATAATAATTATATAATAAGTATAATAATAATTATACTAATAATTATAATGTTATCTTAACAAAAATTCAGCTTGGGTTTTAAAGCATCCATCATTTAGTTTCCTGTAGTCCTTATTGGCTGGATAAATTTCATAGATATATATCTCATATTATAGGAGATATAGTAGATATCCTCTTTTGGCTCTTTTTCCAGTAAAATAGTACTCTTTTATATGTATAGACTCTAGGATCGACCTGACAGTGATACTCGCGTCATTACTGCGTTTCTTCTTGAAACTTTCAATCTAAATTAAAATATTTAACAACATAATTGGATATAACATTTAAACTGACAAAGGTATATATCAAAATAATGTATATATGAATATAAAATAGTTATCTAGAACATACCACAGCTGTATCTTTATCACGTAACTATATTTACTCCAAAGAAGGGATCTGAGTTAAATTAATTCCCTATTGAATGCATCACATGTTCTGGAAATATAAAAATAATAAGTATTGTAAGAATCAAATTATAAGTCTTGTTTACGTTTGTGGGTGCCCATAGATAGTATAGAAATGATATCATTTGATATGACACCCCTCATTTATATTGTATGTAATGGACTATTCCATATATTATATATATTATACATAATGGACCATTCCATATATACTGAACCATGTAATGATAAATGTTGTACATTGTATAATCGTGATATCAGCGCACGTCGTACGGCGTACATCGTATACGTAGGCCTATGCCTAGTGCCTGGTATCACGACGCACGTACAATGTACGACGTACATTTCAGCCATTTCCGCATGACCGCGTCACATTCAGACGGCTGCGGATATATGAATATATGTTTTAAAATCTTTTAAATGTGAATACTTTCTATAATTTCTAAGTATATTAATAGTTATAATTAATTTTATACTTAAAAGTTTTTAAAACATCTGTCTACAGCTTTAATAATTAAGTATTAAGGCCTGATTTAATTCTGATTTAATAATTTCCACATATAATATATATTTAAAACTGTCTTAATAGGTATTTAAATATGTCTCAACATTTATTACTGCTTTAAAAAGTATATAAATCTGCTATTATCGTGTGCTGGGTACTTAGAAACATTATATTACATTTCGCTCATAAAAGAGTATTTATTCTTTTTAAAAACTGTCATGATTTATACTAATAATACTACTCAAAGAAGTATAGCGGACAACATGGCAAGAAGGCTACACAACAGATTGTATGAGAAACCATAACGATTTGACAGGGTAGGGGAAATATGGGTAATGTGGCCAGAGGGTAATGTGGCCACTTGGAATATCTCATAAACTAAAAGTCCAATAAAAAATGTATATATGAAATATGCGCTTGATAAGCATTGTTCAAATAAGTAACAATAATGTGTATAATTTATCACTGTATATCTATTAATACAAAAAAATCGATTTACTTTTAAAAAAATTGAAATAAAAGTTTAGTAAAACATAAATTAAATCACTAATATATAATATAAATTGAAAATTAAAGTTGGTTGTTAAAGAACTATTTAATTAGAACAAAGTGTGTAACACATTTTAGTGAGTAATATTAATTAGTATATATATATACTATAGTGTATATAGCTTGATACCTAAAGCGGGTAATATGGCCAACTTTTAACGGGTAATTTGGCCACTTCACGATGATTTAATTTAAGCAAATCATTAAGCCAATCACATGATCTGAAATAAATATTTGTATATATTGATAAAATTTCGTGCGTCATTATATGAAAACATTGATTTAATATAGATTATACTATATAGAGTATACTATATCCTAACATTACACATATATTTCCATACATATTATAATCGTGGTATAACATTTAATATATATATATATATATATATATATATATATATATATATATATATTATATATTATGTATACATATACATTATATTATCAGTATTTTATATAACAACTATTTAATTATTATACGACTTTACACATAATTTATAAATAATTTTCATAATAAAAATAACTTTCATTTCAATCATAAATTACGTATGCATATATAATAAATATCAATAAACCTTAAAATATGATATTATTACATATATGTCTTGTATATAATGGTGCCATTTTATTTGCAATATTCTAAATATCATAGAAGATATTATACAATATGTATATATATATATAAATATACATGTATACAGTATAGTGCTACCCATCTCCTATATTTTACATGTAAACGCACGCCATTATGCTGTCATGATGATCTTCCCTTAAAGATTAACTCTTTCGGTTTCAGATTGTATTTATTTCTATTCCTTGTTCAAATTATTCACACAAATTATTCTGTGGCAAATTATGAAAAATATTTTCTGAATAACATATTATTTGCATATAATAGAACATGTTAATCGGGCGTAACAAATTAAATGTAGTTACATAAATATACTATATTGTAATACATTTCATATAATTATTATATTAAATACCTTGTATTGATCTAAATATTTAACAATTATTGGAAATATTTCAAATAATTAAGATGATAACCTCGTAAATATATTTAAAACTATATTTTTTATATTTTTTATTATATATACTGGGGAGGTTATAACTCTAATACTCTAATATGGACCACCTACGCATAAATACGTATAACTCATTGAAATGTTATATTTTAAATATAATTATATTTATATAATACCTTAAGGTAGCCATAGAACATATTTATCAATAAGCCAATATCAATAAATCAATGTATCGATCATTTTACAAATGTAGGGGAAAGTAACCTAATACGGACACTTTAACAATACATGTTCTTAATATGTTATGACTCATTATTTGTATTCAAAAATTACAATATATTAATATTATATGATTATAGATATTATTGTGATTTTTAAATTTTATTTAATATTTTAATTCCGTATACGGTTCCCATGTCCGAATACGGACACCCTAAATACAACTTAGTATATTTCAGTGGAAACGATAAAATTGAAACAAAAGGGGTGGCATTCATATGTACAGAAAAAAAAATGTGTCTTGGGTTCAATCCTATAAGTGACAGAATAATAACAATATGTATCCAAGGTAAACCTATAAATTTCATATTCATACAAGTACACGCTCCCACTTCAACAGCAGATGAAGAGGAGATGGATTATTTCTACCATGCCCTACAAACAGCAATCGATATAACTCCAAAAGGTAACATCATGTATGTCATTGGCGATTGGAATGCTAAAGTGGGTAAACAAAAAAACAGATGGGGTAACTGGTGGTTTTGGACTGATTACTAGAAATGGAAGAGGTGATACAATGGTAGATTTCTGTAGTAGAAATAGTCTTGTTGTTATGAATACAATGTTCAAGCAACATATAAGAATATTATATACTTGGAAGTCACCGGATAAAATTACTAGAAACCAGATTGATTATATCTTATGTACAGATCGATGGAAAAGCTCTATAAAAAGAGTAACAACTATCCCTGGAGCAGACTGTGACACATATCACAATTTTTTAATAGCTATTGTCAAGATAAAGCTCAAACAAACTAAAAGAAATAAGACTACTCCAAAATATGATCTAGAAAACATTGCTACGAAATATACTGTAGAAGTCAAGAATAAATTCAGTATACTACACGTAGATGGCAAAAATCCTGAAGATTTATGGATTGATATACGTGATGCTGTGATAGAGACGGCTGAGAAATGGATACCAAAAGTAAAGAAGAGGAAAGTTACAAAATGGTTAACCGAAGAAACAATAAAAATAGCGGAGGAAAGAAGAGAGGCAAAAAGAAAAGGTGAAATAGAAAAATATAAAAAACTAAATGCAGAATTTCAAAAAAAAAAGCAAGGTATGATAAGGAGATACATTTAAGAGTGAAATGTAGAAAATAGAAGAAAACAATAAAAATGGAAGAACAAGAGATCTATACAAGGAAATAAAATATATAACTGGATCATACACAGCTAGATGCGGAGTAATGAATCTAAGTTCCGGAAAGACCGCTACTGAAGAAAGATAAGTAAACATTAGATGGCAACACTACACAGAAGAGCTCTACAGGAGAGATCCTAAAATCACTGATACTTTTCCCGAAACTAGATATGAAGATGACCCTCGTATACTAGAGACAGAGGTAAAGGACGCTATCAAGCATATATCAAATCGGAAATCATCTGGATGTGATGGTATACCTATAGAGCTTCTGAAAGCAGGTTGAGATGCATCTATAAAAATACTGTTAATTCTTTTCAATAACGTATGGAAGACTAAGGAATGGCCAAGAGATTGGAAGAAATCTATTAATATCCCGATATACAAGAAAGGAGATAAGAAATAATGTGGGAACTATCGTACTATTGCTCTGATATCTCATGCTAGCAAGATATTTCTACGAATTATTCAGAAAAGATTAGAACATTTCCTTATTCCAGAACTACCTATTGAACAAGCAGGTTTTAGAAAAGGAAGAGGAACAAGAGATCATATAGCTAATTTGCGGTGGATGATGGAAACAGCCAAATAACACAACAGAAATATGTATATGTGTTTCATCGATTATAAAAATGCCTTCGACTACGTAGATCATGAGAGACTATGGGTGATACTCAAAGAAATGGGAGTTCCTGTTCACCTAATAGTCCTACTGCAAAAGCTCTATACGAAACAAGAAGCCACTATAAGAACAGAATTCGGTGAAACTGATACTATAAACATAGGGAAAGGGGTAAGACAAGGATTTATTTTATCCCCCCTACTGTTTAACATATATGCAGAAAACATAATGAGAGAGGCATTAGCAGATTATGATGGGGGAATCAGTATTGGAGGTAGACTGATTACTAACCTGATATATGCTGACGACACAACACTGGTCGCTGAAACTAAAAACGATCTAATAGCAATTATGGAAAGAGTAAAGTTGGCTAGTGAAAAGGCAGGTCTATATCTAAATGTAGGTAAAACTAAAGTAATGATGACTGAAGACCAAGGAGAAATGGTAGTAGATGGAAAGCATATTGAAGTAGTATCGCACTTTATTTTCTTGGGATCTCTAATAACCAAGGATGGATTATGTGAGAAGGAAATACGCAGAAGGTTAGCAATGGGTAGATCTGCAATGGAAAACTAACGAAAATCTGGAAAGATAGAGGAATTACCCTCAGAACAAATATTAGGCTTGTAAAAGCTTATGTTTTCCCTATAGTCTTATACGGAGCAGAATCGTGGACAATGAGAAAGCTTGAGAGAAAGATGATCGATGCTTTTGAGTTATGATGTTGGAGACGTCTGCTAAGAGTAACATGGATCGACAGAAAGACAAATGTATGGGTTATTGATAATATAAAACCAGAATGGACGCTTGAGTTAAGGATAGTCAAGGCATCATTATGTTACTTTGGCCATGTTATAAGAGCAAGCGGAATGGAATATGAAGTGATGGTAGGGAGAATGGGGGGTTATAGAAGCAGAGGGAGACCACGGCAAATATGACTAGATAGCATAAAGAAAAACTTCTATGGAACTATCTTCAACATGATTCGAGCCTCAAGATGTAGGAGGAGTTGGAGAGATGCTGTCATCGATGTCGCCAGGGGTCGGATACGACTCGACGGCACAGGTTAACAGGTTTAAATACAACTAGATAAACTATATATTATTGATGAATTAATCAAATAATTACAATTACATTATTTATAATTAATTTTATGAATAATTTATTCTAATTTAATTAGTTAATAATTTATTTATTTTTATTATTTTAAAAATTAAATATAATCCAATTAAGGGGCGAGCAACGTTGCCGATATATACAGCAATACTATAAATAACCATGTTAAAAGATATGATAAATAGGCATGGAGTATTATTATGTAATATGGTTTAATTTCATATCTATAGTAGCTAATTATCTACTTTTTTTGTCTATATATATCTAATAAATACAGCTTTATGTGCAATAAAATAACATTCTATATATAAATATATACAAGTAGTTTATAAATTTATAATAATAAATATATCATATATAATTATAAATTATTACATATTATTCTAAATAATGTCATATATATATATTTTATTTTTAAAATTTATAAATTTCATTTTATTGTTTTTAATCTAAATATAAATATATTTCCAATACAGAAGGTTTTATCAACAAATATTCAATAATACAAAATATATTAATGTTTTAGTAGCATTACTTATTATAAAAAAAGTTACTGTGTAAATTTATGTTGAAAAATAAAGTAATATTGTTTTTTAATATGTATAAGCTAAACATATATTTCAAAAAAATTTAAAATCGATCTTATATTCATAAAATGGAATGAATTTATAATACCTAATATTTGTTTATTTATTTACAAAATATTTAGAATATGACAGACTAGTAGTTGTCATAAAACTAAAACGAATTTTGATAGTTATATTGCAATTTTCTTAACGATTTTTTTTAAATGAAAGATAAATAATTATATAATATAAGTATTCAATAAAATAAAAATTGATTTATAATTTTTTTTTAGAAAAAAACGAACGTCGCTCTTAAGTATCTAAATAATAAACATTTTAGATTTAGCTTTATTGGATGTATTTATATTATAACGCATGCGATTTTTATGAAAATCAGAATAGTTCATAAGCTACGCGCTGATTGGTTATAGGGTGTCCGTATTCGATACTTATATGACCTCTAGATATATGCTTATAACTTAATGAATATTTGATACAAAATATAGAAATTATATATATAATTTTTAGAATTCTTTAGTTTTTTAATAATATAGTGTTATATTTTATTTGATATATTTGTATATTCTTAGAAGGTTTTAAGTTGAAATTTATTTTCATAAATTTAAAAACGTAATAAAAATATCAGTTTATTGGATATATCAGCAATATTTTGAATAATTAAAAAATAAAAAATACTTTTTAGAATAAATATATAATTATGAATAGATTATTCATTACATTTTTATTGTATACAATCCTATAGGATTTTTGGTTTCTGAGATAACTAGAGTGTCCGTATTCGGGCACTGTCCGTATTCGGTTACTTTACCCTTCCTTAATGTGTACAACTTTTTTTAAAGATAAAATATAAGTTTTTTCTTATAATAATTAACTATATTAAATTGTATTATTAATCTGGTATAAAAATAATTAAAAAGCTTAATTAATTTATCAATTTATTATATTTAATCCAATTAACAACAATAAAATAATAAAATATTACTCATTTTCACAAATATCACATAATTTAAAATTGACAACATTAGCATATAACATATAATAATATCATATAACTAATATAATATATTAGTATAATCACGCAAAGAATTTATATAATATTGAGAAATTGTCGATGAAAACTTATGATAACTGAAGTAGTCAACATTAGGGTACATTGCTATGTTTTTAATTAGTGTCATTAAAATATGATTAATTTTAAAATTTATAGATTATTATTATAGTAAATGTAATCAACTATAAGAATATATTAAAATTTAAATACATGATTATATAAAATAATGAGTTTATATATTTAAAAAAAAAATGTAACTTAAAACCTTCTCAAGAATATATAAATGTATCGAAATAAATTAGAACTGTGTATTATTAAAAAATAAAGCATTCTAAAATTATATATATATATATATATATATATATATAATATATATATCTATATTTGTTGTCAAATATTCAATAAGTTATAAGCATATATCTAGAGGTCATATAAGTCCCTAATACGGACACCCTATATCAGCGCGCAGCGTATGAAATATTTTGATTTTCATAAAAATCGAGTGCATTATAATATTAATACCACCAATAAAGCTACATCTAAAATGTTTATTATTTAGATACTTAAATTGTATTATTAATTAAAAAAATAATAAAAATAAATAAATTATTAATTAATTAAATTAGGATAAATTGTTCACAAAATTAATTATAAATAATTTAATTGTAAGTTGTCTGATTGATTTATCAATAATATATAGTGTATCTAATAGTATATAGAGTGTATGTATTATAACACACGGTGTCCGTATTCGGGCATGGGTACCGAATACGGACACCCCCATTATCTATGGAATTAAAAGATTAAATAAAATTTAAAAATCACATTAATATCTACAATCGTATAATATTAATATATTGTAATTTTTGAATACAAATAATGTTAATTCATAAAATGTTAAGACAATTTATTGTTAAAGTGTCCGTATTAGGTTACTTTCCCCTATAATTAATACATGTTAGATTATACCTATATATATATATATATATAATATATAAATTGAATAACATATACTAAAACCAAAGGGCTTTGCTAATACTACAATATTGCAACAATTGGTAATATTGAAAATATATAATTAAGTAAAATATATCTAATTATATTTAATAAATAAATTCTATAATTTTAATAAATATATGTGTGTGTGTGCTTCTTATTATATATGCATTCTTATTGAACGTATTAAGGAACTTGGAATTGAAGGTTCTTCTCTCAGCTGATTAACTTATTTCTTAATGATCGAACTTCCTCAGTAAAAGTTAATGATTATATTTCGCCTGTCATCTTTGTGGAGTTCCTCAGGATTCAGTACTCGGACCTTTATTATTTTCCAATTACTTGCGTCCTCTATCTGGAAAACACAAAATCAAAGCTTGACTAGGTATTTTCCCACCCAACTTGATAACGACATTACAAGAATAACAAATACAAAATATAAGAAAATTGTAAAAGGACAATAAAAGACTTTTTTTTAAATGTAAATTTTGTCTATCATTAGAATTATGAATATATCATTAAATTGTCGTGATTGGTAAATTTTATTCGTGTAAATGATAAGTGTGCTGAATAAATAGGTAAGTATATTATATGAACAGTGTTATCAAGGAAAAGTATCATTTTCAGTTACAAATACACAATAAAATATAATACATAATAAAAGTATATATAAATAATAAATATATAAATTTATATTAAATGGAGAAATATATATAACATAAATGAAATAAATGCTTAAAATATGTAAAAATATGAAATAAAAAGAAGATAAAGAAAATAAACACAACAACAAATATAAAAAGTTAACTAATACGAAGTGGTAATAAATAATTATTTATTAAATTATAATTTAATATTTTTTTTGTAAAATTATTTTATTCATTAATTATGAAAAGAAGCTGGTATTGAATTCCATAATTCATGAGCTTTTTAGAGAAGCAAACATATTTTCTATATGTTTTTATTTTGGGTAAAACCAACTTTTTAGATAAATTCTTAAGCATATAATTATAAATATTTGAATGTTGTGTAAAAAGATATTGTAAAATTATAGATAAAGATTTAGTCATATATCAATTTATATATTTTAATATATTAATTTTTATAATATCTTGAAATTTTAAAAGTTTGATTTTTACAACTTTTATTTATATCTATATTAAAAGAAAAAAATAAATTTATTATTACCCTATTTTGCTATATTATAATTAGTTGAATATTATATAAAAAGTACTACCCCAAATAGATGATCATTACTTTAGATTACGTTCACAAATACTATGTTAGATATGTGTATACGATTTTATATATACAATTTATAAAGTTTGTTTATTTTTTATTTTATTTATAATATTAATTGATCTACTTAGTTTTTCTCTGATATAATTTATATAATAATTCCACTTACATTTCATTAATTAATATACCAAGGAATGATAAATAATTCACCTGCTCTATCATTTCGTATTACACTTTTAATTCTAGTTTCTTTTAGAATATTTCAGTATATTAGACATATCATTAATATTAGAAAAAGTTAGGGCCCTAAAACTGAACCTTGCGGAACACCAATTGATATGTGTTCCATATCTGAAATATCCTCATTTAGTTTGACATATTGTGACCTATTTGATAAATAACTAGTTAATATAATTTAAGGTAAACCTCTAATAGCAATATTATCTAATTTATTTATCAATATATTATGATATAAAGTGTCAAAAGCCATTTTTTAAAGAAAAATTGATAATAACGCACAACTATTAGTATTTTCTAATTCATCACATACAGTTTCTGATAAGTGATGTAAAGCATCTTCTGTTGAATAATTGTGTCTGAATCCATATTGATTGTTATTCAAAATGTTATATTTATTAATGAAACAAAGAAGTATTTTTTTAAATAATTTTTTATAAATTTTTGAGAAATGAGGGAGAAGTGACATTGGTATGAAATTATCTAATATATTTGTATTACCCTTTTTAAGTAAAGGTATAACCTTAGTAATTTTTAAGACAATCTTTCACTGAATGATTTATTAAATAAAGAATATTATATACGACTTAATTATGTATTAGGGGAAAGTCTCCGATTACCGACCCCTAAATGATTAGTTGTAATAACTTATTCAATATTAAATATATTTATTTGAAATTTTGTAATTTGAGTAATATCTTGGCAATGAATAATGTGGCTATTTTAAATTTTTGATATAATTATATTTACAAGAATAAACAGGGGGGTCGGCAATCGGATACATGTGTCTAATACCGACCCCCTTCCCCTATTACCGACCCCCTAAAATAATCGTGGTATAAATAATTGTGGTATTATAATATCCAATAAAAATAGTAGATATACATAACTATAATTAATTATAACATAACGTAATTTATTTTTTATTGAATTTATATTTTAATAGTAATATTACATTTAAATTTAAACTTTATAGTAATTATATTAAAATAGTGTATATTATTATTTAATATTTAGTTATTAATCAATATGTATATAAATAACTGGAATCACGAATCCTAAATCTATGTCAATGATACACAAACAAGTTATAACATAATTTAAAGTAAAATACGGATTTATTTTGATTGGATATTATAAATCACATGGGGTCGGTATTAGGGTAATTTAGGGGGTCGGTAATAGGAAAATCATATGGGTTGCTATAATTAAGATATATTGGTTAATAGTTATTCAAATTAAATTATTTTTTATAATAGTTATAATCATTTTATTGATCTACAATATTATTTACAACATTAAGTTTAGTTCATTAAGTTTTCTTTAAATTAATAAAGTATTTACAATGATTTAAACAAAGTTATTATTCAAATATTTAAAAAGTAAAAACAGAATATTACATTTTATCAAATAACAATTGTAGGATTAAATATTTTGTTAAACAAAATACTTATTCATATTTATCATTACATTACTAACAGTTCATGTATATATAATTTTTTGATAACTCTTATATTTACTGAGATACGAGATGGGGTCGGTAATCGGGGACTTTCCCCTAAGTTGTTTTATTAAGCTCATATTTAAATTATAAATATCAGTACTATTTGTATTGTTTGTATGAATTATTACATTAAATATTTCGAAATTTTCAACTGGTGTAAGATAAAAAGTATTTGTGTTATAAGTTTTAATAAAATGTTTATGTAAATTTGAATTTAAACCAGTTAGACTTAAGATTTTTTCCAACATAAACTAAAATAAAGATTAAAATAATCATCTAATAAGGTTGTATTTGAATAATTTTAAAGAGTACTCCATTTAATTTAACTATTTAAAATATATCATGTTTATTTGGAATTATTATATCAATTTGTCAGAGATTTTTAATAATTTTTCGGCATTTTTAATTACTGAAGTTAAAATATTCCTATATTTTTAATATTATGTATGATTCAAATCATTTTTATTAGCTATAATTTTGTTTAATAATTTTGTTTGTATGGTGGTATATTTGGTATAAATTTGAATAAAGAATTAAATAATAAATTATTTATCCACGTATTTTTAATTTTATTACACATGATTTTGGGTATTTTATTTTATATATATATATTATAAAGTGAAGTCTGCAGATATATCGATTAATGTAATATACATTTAAGTCATTATATTTCTATTTTGTAATTACATTTTTATTATTTGTATAAATTGTTAATCATTTTGTAAATTATATTTATTATTGTTTGTCAATTTCGTATCATTCGTTTCCTATAAAAGGAACGCCGCTAAGTGAGATAGATACATTTTTAGTTCTGCGTCTCACCGAGTTGGTAATATATACGGGTTCAGTAATTGGATACCTTCCCCTATTTAATATTTATATATATTATATGACCCCTTTTTAAATATATATATATATATATATATAGGAGAAAGTCCCCGATTACCGAACCCCTCAAATTAATCTACGATATACAAACTATATCGAGTAAAGTTAATGAAATACTTGTGAATATTATTAAATATAGCTTCATGTAAATTCAGATGTTTTAAAATGCGGTCGGTAATTGGACATACATATTCCTAATTGCGACCCTATTATCAAATTACCTACCTCCTAAATACTCGTAGTAGTAATGATTATAGTATTAATAATATTGTTTTATAATATCCAATCAAAATAGCAGATATACATAGATATAATTAGGGGAAATTCCCCGATTACCGACCCCCTCCTAATACCTACCCCCTCTTGCATCTCAGTAACTATAAGATATATCAAAAAATATTATATACACGAACTGTTAGTAATTTAATGATACATATGAATAAGAATTTTATTTAAAAAAATATTTAATACTACAAATGTTATTTGATAAAATGTAATATTCTGTTTTTACTTTTTAAATATTTGAATAATAACTTTTTTTTAAATTATAGTAAATACTTTATTATTTAAAAGAAAACGTAATACTTCTAATAATATTGTAAATCAATAACATGTTTATAACTATTATTAAAATAATTTAATTTGAATAACTATTAACCAATATATCTTAATTATAGCAACCCATATTATTTTCCTATTACCGACCCCCTAAATTACCCTAATACCGACCCCATGTGATTTATAATATCCAATCAAAATAGATCCGTATTTTACTTTAAAATATGTCGTAAGTTGTTTTTGTATCATTGATATAGATTTAGGATTCATGGTTCCAGTTAATTATATACATACTGATTAATAAATAAATATTAAATAATAATATACACTATTTTAATATAATTACTATAAAGTTTAAATTTAAATTTAATATTACTATTAAAACATAAATTTAATAAAAAATAAATTGCGTGCATGTTATAATTAATTATATTTATGTATATCTACTATTTTTATTGGATATTTTAATACTACAATTATTTATACCACCATTATTGTAGGGGGTCAGTAATAGGAGAAGGGGGTCGGTATTATAATACCATATAGGAACATGTATCAGATTACCGACACCCCTGTTTATTCTTGTAAATATAATAATATCAAACATTTAAAATAGCTACATTATTCATTGCTATACTATTACCCTAATTACAAAATTTCAAATAAATATATTTAATATTGAATAAGTTATTACAAATAATCATTTAGGGGTTTGTAATCGGAGACTTACCCCTACATGTGTACACTATAGGATATACACTATAGGCAAATATTACCTACAACATTGAGCTACATATAGATCTATAGGACATACAATGTAGGTCCTACATGTGTATGCTCTTATACTTACAATTATAGTTAGGTAGGTATTTCTATTATATTCCTATATTACTTCTATTCCTACCTATTATCCTACATATTTATATTTTAAATATTATGCAAAGAAAAATGTAAATATTATTCCTAGAAATGAGACAAAACGAATAGTGATAGATAACATTGAGGTATACAAGTATGTCATAAGGTAAGTTGTAGGTAAGTTATAGGTAAGTTGTAGGTAAGTTTTAGGTAAGATGTAAGTAAGTTGTAGGTAAGTTATAGGTAAGTTGTAGGTAAGTTGTAGGTAAGTTGTAGGTAAGTTGTAGGTAAGTTGTAGGTAAGTTGTAGGTAAGTTGTAGGTAAGTTGTAGGTAAGTTGTATTACTATTAAAACAAAAATTCAATACAAAATAAATTGCGTTCATATTATAATTAATTATATATATATATGTATATCTACTATTTTTATTATATATTATAATACTATAATTATTTATATAACGATTATTTTAGGGGTCGGTATTAGGTACATGTATCCGATTACCGACCCCCCTGTCTATTCTTGTAAATATAATTATATCAAGAATTTAAAATAGCCACATTATTCATTGTCATAATATTACCCTAATTACAAAATTTCAAATAAATATATTTAATATTGAATAAGTTATTACAAATAATCATTTAGGGGTCGGTAATCGGAGACTTTCCCCTATATATTTTGTATGACTCCTTTCTAATACCGACCCCCTTTCGTATACGATAGATATATCTTAGTAACTATAAGATATCACAAAATTATATATATACATACATATTAGTAATTTAATTAAATAGATGAAGAAGTATTTGTTTTAATAAATATTCAATCCTACAATTATTATTTGATAAAATGTAATATTCTGGTTTTAATTTTTAAATATTTGAATAATAACTTTTGTTAATCATCGAATATACTTAATTAAAAGAAAACGTAATTATAAGGATAGTATTTTTATATCAATTAAATGTTTATAAATATTATAAAAATAAATAAATTGTAATATGTATTAACCGATATATCTTAATTATGACAACCCATATGATTTTCCTATTACGAACCCCATGTGATTTATAATATCCAATCAAAATATATCTGTTTTTTACTTTAAATATGTCTTAAATTGTTTTTTTATCATTGAATTAAGGATTCATTATTCCAGGTGATTATATACATATTGATTAATAAATAAATATTATATAATAATATACACTATTTTAATATAATAAATATAAAGTTTAAATTTAAATTTAATATTAATATTAAATAATAAATACAATAATACATAAATTGCGTGTATTTTGTAATTAGGGGAAAGTCCCCGATTACCGACCCCTAAATGATTATTTGTAATAACTTATTCAATATTAAATATATTTATTTGAAATTTTGTAAATAGGGTAATATTATGGTAATGAATAATGTGGCTATTTTAAATTGTTGATATAATTATATTTACAAGAATAAACAGGGGGGTCGTAAACGGATACCTGTTCCTAATACCGACCCCCTTCCCCTATTACCGACCCCCTAAAATAATCGTGGTATACATACTTTTAGTATTATAATATCCAATCAACATAGTAGATATTAATAAATATAATTAATTATAACATGCACGCAATTATTTTTTATTGAATTTATGTTTTAATAGTAATATTAAATTTAAATTTATACTTTATAGTAATTATATTAAAATAGTATATATTATTATTTAATATTTAGTTATTAATCAGTATGTATATAATATAATGGAATCATGAATCCTTAATCTATATAAATGAATAATAATCAATAAACAAACAACTTATGACATATTTTAAAGTAAAATACTGATCTATTTTGATTGGATATTATAAATCACATGTGGGTCGGTATTTGGGTAATTTAGGGTGTCGGTATTAGGAAAATCATATGGGTTGCTATAATTAAAATATTTTGGTTAATTGTTATTGAAATTGAATTATGTTTATAATAATTATAAACATTTTATTGATCTACAATATTATTTGCAGTATTAAGTTTTCTTTTAATTAATAAAGTATTTACAATGATTTAAAAAAAGTTATTATTCAAATATTAAAAAAAATAAAACATAATATTACATTTTATCAAATAACAATTGTAGGATTACATATTTTTTAAAACAAAATACGTTTTCATATTTATCATTAAATTACTAACAGTGTATATATTATTTTTTGATATCTCTTATAGTTACTGAGATATGAGAGGGGGTCGGTATTAGGAGGGGGTCGGTAATCGGGGAATTTCCCCTAATTATATCTATGTATATCTGCTATTTTGATTGGATATTATAAAACAATATTATTAATACTATAATCATTACTACTACGAGTATTTAGGAGGTAGGTAATTTGATAATAGGGTCGCAATTAGAAATATGTATGTCCAATTACCGACCGCATTTTAAAACATCTGATTTTACATGAAGCTATATTTAATAATATTCACAAGTATTTCATTAACTTTACTCGATATAGTTTGTATATCGTAGATTAATTTACTATAAACAATTGTCTATACATTTATTCTATTAATAGAAATTATTCCATAAATTTATTCTATAAATAATTATTTATTTATATACATTATATATTATATATAATTATAGACGTATACTAATTTGTATACTGCATAAATATATAATTATTTACATATGTTTTGTTATCTGGTTAATTTCAATATCTATTACATAATAATAATATAAAAAATGATATAAATTATATTTTTTATTATTTAAAAAAAATAAATATTTCTAATTATATTAATTGTAAATCAAAGATTTAACGAATTATTATTCTATAAATAGATGACTTTTGCATTATGTCATACAAATAGTAAAAATAAAATAATAATAATAATAGTAATAATAATAATAGTAATAATAGTAATAATAGTAATAATAATAATATATAATATTAAAATTAGAGGTAATATATATATATAATAGTCGAAACAACAAAATTCATATTTATACATTTTATTATTATATGGTAGATCAATTAAGTAATTAACAGATAAATAAAGCTTTATAACAGAAATACAATTACTTGTATCGCTAGCGATGTATTATGTCGAAAGATAAAAAAACACGATTTCCTTGAATATGAAAAGGTTAAAGGTTAACTTACGATGGGCGTGTGTAATAGTAATGCATACTCATTTATCTCCGGTAATATTACGTAACAATTGTAAGTGGACGAGATGCAGTTTTACGAATACGAAATTGCTTAAACTATTACTTAAAGCGTAATGTCGAGTTAAACGTGGACGGTGTAGGTGGAGGTATATTAAAGTTATACTACCCATAATTATTACTATAGGTGGAGGTATATTAAAGTTATACTACCCATAATCATGATTACGGAGCAGTGAAATAGGGGACTGATGTACTATATAGTAACTTAAAGGAAGATGAATGAAGAGGTAGCTTTCGAATTGCAACTACACGCCTTACGTTCACTGAGTAGCTTCCACTCACCCCTACATCCTCGATTTCCCACAGTCATCCATCTTGTTTTGCGACCTTCGATACCTTGACCTTTGCACGTGAAATCGTGTCTCGCTCGCATAGCTAGCTGGTCGCATTGCACGCAGATTTCTTCTTTCTTCGCGAACAAAGACCTCCAATCATCCTCTTGCTGACATTTCCTGTTCGATCTAATGATTTTGTACATTGCGCAAGTTCTGTGTGGATGTATAATTTATATATTATTTATATGAAAAAGTACACTTTTTCTTTTTATTTATAAATTACTTGTAATATAAAAAATAAAATAGTATTTTACGATATGTATAAATATAGCATAATATTTGATATGGTTTATAAATATATTTGATAACGTATGTGACAGGTGTTATACTAATTCATATTACCTATAGGTATATGTATACACACAATTTCTTATGTTTAACTGTAAACAGAAATACTAATTAACGATCAGAAACTCGTGCGTAATATGATATTTAAATAAGCTCTATAGAGCTATATAGAACTATAGTATCCACAACATGTCAAATGAATACAGTTTTGAATGCATATGAATATACTTCTATATTACTTTTATATTATATATGACTACATATTGTATGTATACATAGTTAATAGTGATCCCAATTAAAGTATGATTTAAGAGGAAGTATCACATCCTTTAACACATTATATATGTCATAGTTGATGATATATCATATATATATATATTTACACATATTAATTTAATTTAGTTTTTTTATTAATTGCTATAATACAATTAATTTTAAATATTTATATAATTTTAAAATAATGTTATTTATAATTATGTATATAAAATATTAATTAATATATGCAATAGAATACCAAAAAATGTTAATATATTTTATAAAATATATTTCCCTTTATATTTTCATATATATATATTGTAGATTCGATATTACTATAATACAAACTACTTAATCCTATATATATATATACGTGTACTTGAATTTTTTAATTATGAATAAAATATAATATATATATAAATTTAATTAAAATATTACTAGATATTAAATATATTATGGAAATATGAACACAAATGATGATTTTCATGATAATATATATATATATATATATATATATATATATATATATGCAATGCCACCCATTGTTTCTCCCGCGATCCCCTAGACCACCCAACGAGTTAAATACACTTAACCCTATAAATCAAGACTTATTAATTAGATTATATATCCAAAGTCTTAGATTAGCATCTCATATATGACAATATCGTTTTCAATATAAACTATATCCTTTATTAACATAATTCATGATAGAACATTAACTTTATGCATGCATATGTAACTATATACATATATACACTCACTATATACAAACGTATATACCAAAAATACACGGAACATGATTATCTATTGTTATATTATATATTAATTATATAATATATATTCACTATATTGAATAACATGTTTGGTATTTTTACGAAGAAGCATTAATATTTTGATATTTTAAATCTGTGTTCTTAATGTGTTAAGGGTGTATTTTTGTAACATCCCAACGTACCATAATACCATCGTCACATCTGCATTTACATGTATAATAATACATGAATATCATGTATATAAAACTCCATGTAGATAGATGGTAAGTTTGGACTGTGGTACTATAGTATGGTACTATATTATGGTACCATATATGGTACGTTGGGACGTTGGGACTGTGGTACTATGGTACTATGGATATATATATATATAAAAAATATATATATATATATATATATATATATAAGTATTCGTATGCATATGCAAACATACATACTATGTATAGTACATATATGTATAATTAATGTAAAAATATGGTACATAATATATATATATATATATATATACTATAGTATAACTTCCCATAGTTATACATGGATGCTAACATGCATATAGTATACCATGGTACGCGTAAACGTGTACTATACGCATACTATAGCTTATATAGCCTACTATAGAATACACTATATAGTGTTATCTATTTAGTAAAATATGTTATTATCTATGCACAACTGCACGATAATGTTAACATACGCTTTACATGGTATTATTATTAAGTAGTGTATACAATATACTTACATTATATATATATGTATATATCGAATTACGTATATTTCTAATTTTATTTCAAATAAGTTATTATAATGTGAATTCAAATTAAAATACACAATATGTACTATAGTACTACTATATACACGTATAATATATGCGTAATGTACATGCATTGCACATCATGTAGTCCAACGCCTATGCCTTACATTGCCTAAGCTCTCCTGTGCTTTATTCCATTACGATCAGAATGCTGCAATCTGCATATTTACTGCATATACATAGGTTTTGCATATATTAAGTTTTCCTTATTACTTAAGTATGTCATACCCATATAAGCCAATTATTAAAGTATGGTACCTTCATTAATATTATTAGCATTTTACTATTAAATAAAACCCTATAGGAATACTACGGTATAATTTGTATGCATTACGCAACAACATATTTATAGATGTAAAATCTTTTATACTAGTATCTATAGATTATATATGAATTATATACGAATAGCGAACACATTACGTAATGAAGCGTATTTATTACGTAACTAGTAATGGGAGTATGCTGTTATTATTAATTATCATAGAAACCACCTCAACTATATATAAATATAGTTTTGATTAATGAACTTACGGAGGTCAGATGAATACAGCGCGGAGGTCAGATAAACATAGTTTACGTAATATTACGTGTAATCATCCGTAGGGGGCGTGGTTACGCGGTTACTATGACAACTCGCCTACCGAGCAATAACGACTTTACGGAGTAGTTCTTAATGAATGCCAGTGTAAACAAGTACAATTGTTTTAGTGTATCCAGATGATAAGACTTACTACTACTAGTGTTGACTATCCGTTTCCGGTTCGCATGCTATGTAATATAGCCTATAGGCACTGCCGTGATGTGGAGCTAGTGTATCTTACCCACGTGTTCGCGTATCACCGTTATTATTGTTAAACTTCGTTAATTATTACTTAAATGTTATACTATATATAGTATACCATAGTATACTACTATTTTGTACAGTGTGCTAGGATTATAACGTATGCGATTGATGTGTATAGTATACTATATATTTAGAAATAGTGAAGCTATAAAGAACCGACGAAATGTCAAAGTTCAAATTATGTATTTTTATATTTGTTAATCATGAGTTTAGTCACGTTGCCTATAGGGTATCATAGATAGGATATAATAGATTTATGAGTTATTAGACTATTTGTATTTGATTAAAATAACGGATATTATTATTTCTATATATAATATATAATACATTTATTATAATATATATATTTAGTAAATATTATTTATATATATATATATATATATATCATATATATTCAAGTATATTATATATTATATATTACAGTACAGTATATATAATTAGTATAATTGATTATATATGATATCTTAATTATAATTATTTAAAATAATATATTCATTAATTTAAATATTTATTTCCAATTATTTATAATTAACTATTAATGTTAACATTAATATTATACAAATTATAATCATAATATAGAATAAAACATGTTTTTAATCTGATAAGCAAACGGCTATTCGTGATGCTATAGTATACTATATAATATAATATTATTGTTTAATGATTAATCAAATTAGAAATACTAGTATTTAATAACTACGACTGTATACGATGTGATGTGACACCAACGTTGGTTGTTCGTATCTCTTGTCCTTCTTCTCCACATTGAACACGTACTTACGAATACCGTTGTTTCCGTTAAACTTGGGCGAGTCTCGGTACTTCGAGTACTCGATAGGCATCACCTTCGCGAGTTCTGTGTTGTGACGGTGATCGTTATACGAATGTTAAACTATATTTCGTGTAAGATAACTATGGTAGATATATTATAAAGTATACATCATCATAACGATTAGGTGCACGCATATGCACGTGTAAGAAATCTATACACGTTAATACATATCACATTATTATGTAATTTACTAAATGGTATTATTTAAAGTTAATAATATTTACAATATAGGTATATATTTATAATTGATAATACACATATTTACGAAATGGTTTCACAAGCGATATTTAGAGTGTATATTATATATAAGTATATTATTAATCAACTTATAAACGTACATTAATGAGGATAAAGTAATATATAAGCGATTATTGAATGACGCGTGTGAACATGGTCATTGACTCTATAGAGTAACCCATATATTATACAAGTACATATATACATATATATACATATGTATACATGTTTTTCTATGCACACATATGTTGATATTATATTAAATATATATATATATATATATATATATATATATATATTTATATAATATATGTATATATTATAATTTACTCAAATGTATGTACTTTTATTTATATTTATATTTATATATATAACATAGAGTGCCTGTGAGACTTATGTACTTTATTTGATGTGTGAACCTATTTAACAATGACTAGCCACATATCTACAGAAATAGTTCCTTTTATTTACTCATTTGTTTACAATAGATGTCGGCCGCTACTAGATCAAAGGTTTATTTCTCAAAAATTATTTTTAATCGTTTTCAACCATTCGGTTCTTAATTAGAAAACCTCTCTTTACACGACCGACTATATCATATATATATATATATATATATATATATATATATATATATATATATATATTGTTCGGCATGTATAAACCAAGGCGTTTTTTATTAAATGTAAACCCAATGTTATTTTTGTACCATGTCGATTTGGGTATCATCTATTTTTTCTTCCATATTTTTGTTTATTTATTTTTTTTGTTAACCTAATAAACTATATATATATTAATATTATATAATGGTATATCATCACAGCTCGCGTATAATAACACAGTATACCAATGCTTTATATTATAATGTGTATACACTATAGTCATATTATACTATACATATACATATTAAATATGCTTTCGATACACTTTATTAGGGAACATTACATTATTACACTAGGGATATTAGCACGCACTACACAGTTGTCTACTTAGCTATGCATGTATACCATTTAGTTATAAACATGTCAATTCAATTTGGACATTAACAAATGTGAAAATATTTAATATTAATTTTAGTTCATCATATATTATCATCTTTCTTTGATAATAGCATTTTCAGACCATTACTATTAGTACACCATTTAAAGCACCACTACTGCTAATACAACTAGCACCACTACTGCTAATACAACTAGCACCACTACTGATAATACAACTAGCACCACTACTGCTAATACAACTAGCACCACTATAGCTATAGGTGCAAAGTAACACCAGATTCGCATGAATACATCAACTACTAGAAAACTATTTATCGCATTTTTCCCATGTATCCCTCGTAATAAACCATCGGCCATTGTTAAGCGTTTTCTATTGAAAACTATCGCCTGCTACACCTAGAGCTTTATTACTTCAACTATAAAAAGTAATATTAATAAGCATCTGTTTATAATAAAATACATTGTACAATGTATATATTATATATACATACACAAAACACACATATGAATATATATATATATATATATATTGTTATATATTTCTATATAATAACATATTTATATTTATACACTAAATCATAGATTATTTTAATTAATATGAATTTTATTAATATTCCATTAATAAAAATATAAATCTATATATTTAAGTATACATAGTTTTATCCATATATGTTATTGTACATATATGTATCATTTATAAATGATACAGATATAACTTGGTTTAAATATAACAAATAAATATATCAAAATAAAAAATGATAAAAACATGAATTATTAATTATCATTGAATTAATTCAAAGCGATAAATTACTGATTATAGATTTATGAATAATATAGAAATGATAATTATACTAGGCATTGACAGAATAAGACAATAGCCAGCCTGATAATACGTATTAGTTATAGCTCATGTAATATCGACTATGGCTTAGGCCATAAATATCCAGTGGTCAATATGCAATGGACATCTCTTCCAGCTTTGATTTATATTCCACGGCGATAAATAAGCTTTGACCTATTTCATCAGTTCATATGTATTCCCTCTCGGAATAATATGTGTGTACGCAAATACATCTCGCTGCCTATAGACAAGTTATGCGAGAGTGTATACACGGCTAGAATTACACGTGTAAGTGAACTGAGAACATCTTTCCGTTACGTAATCATCTTGTTTTCGTTACGTAATATAGTAAAGTTTACGTTATGTAATAACCTAGTTTACGTTACGTAATTGACTGTTTTTATTATACAATAACATCATTTTCCTTACGTAGTAGCTTAGTTTTTATTTCGTATGATATGCCGGTGTGAATCACGATGTATCGAGATAACTATTATTATTATTGCATTAGTCCAATGTAAACCATGTACGGATAATAATAACAATAATGAACCCTGACCTCATGTGATATAACCTTAACATTATTATATTATATTATATAATTATATATGTATATATATATATATATATATATATATATTTATATGATGTTATCATATATTATATTAAAATATCGCTCACTTATATAAATCAATTTTCTAAATTTGAATTTATTGAATATATATAAATATAATATACACTGTATTTTATTCTATTGTATTTATATAATGATTATATTTGATTATTGTACATAGAAAACACGTGTTAAATACGTAAACCCATTCAAAGACTTTTAGTAAAATAAATCCATATTTTAATATAAAAAACGTGTACAAACGTTAATATACATCTAAGCTTCATCAAGTCGCTGCATCTAATGTTATATTAAATTATAATATACTATACTATAATATAGTAATACTATAGTATATAATACAATTATATATATATATATATATATATATATATATAAGATTATAGACACAAAGAACAGTAGATAAACATATATGTAAACTATAACAAATGCATGTATTTTGTACAATATGTAACATCATTTTCAGATAATCGAGTATTTTAACTATAGTATACTGGTAAACTATATTTTCTGGACACATGATATGTTATGTGTGTACTTATATTTCAAACCGATAGCCACAGAGGTTTAACTATATTGACAAATATAACCTAGATTTAATACATCTTAACTGTCAATCAAAGATAATAAATTAAATCTCTAGGTTAAAATAATAAATATTATATTTAAGTGGTGTTAAAGTCATAAAACAATTTCTATAAATATATATATTTAAATATTGTGTGCATATATATATATATGTGTGGTATACTATGTATACGTATACCAAAGATTTTGCGAAGCAAAGATATAACACTCCCTATGCATGCAACGAAATTTAGTAATATCCCCAGCCGCTGCTAGCAGCAGTATCGAAATCACTGAAATAGATTTAGGTTCGGCTCTGTTTGCATACAACAATGTTTTCATTGCTCTATTAAATTACATGCAATATAAATTAACTTTTACTTACTAAATATATACTTATAGCATTTAAAACATAAATATCATATTTGTTTGTCATATATTAGTAATGAACACTTAGTTTTCATCATATAAATATTAATTTAAAGCATATTATTTAACATTTTAAAAGTGTATAGTTAAATACGAATTTACATTATAAACAACGCATAGTTCCTAAAAGTAACCCGCTATAGGTGGCACCAGGGTATTTTGTATACTAATTCGAATTACACGATTTCGCGTAAGTGTTATATCTTTCCTTCGGAAAATCTTTGCGTATACTATGCAATATTCTAGTTTAATTAACCTCTTAACGTGGCGACAGTGCCGGGGGATCCTCTAGCGAACTTGCACTTGGTACCGTAGCAGAAAGACCGTTGATAAGTATGACCGCATGGAACACCACCGTTCCTAGCCTCAACTATGACCTGCCTCTCGCGCCTCTTGTGACCGTAACCGCAATTAACCGAACACTTGGCGTATTTCTCCCACTCTCCCATAACACAGTCTTGTTCTGAAATAGTTATATTTTATTATGTTTAATAAACTATATAAATGAAATGAAGAATATTATTCATATGCTGTTTTTATATATATTCGCTTTCGGAATTATTATATTTTAGCATATAATTTGAAGTATACTTAACTTGTTTCTCTATTTTTTTAAATGTATATATTGTAGCTTCATTAAAATAAAATAATCTACAAATATTTTAAATGAGAGTTACCTCATAAAATATTATTTAATAAAGAATGATAAATGTATACTTATATAATATAACATTTAAGAGTATGATTTCAGAAATAATTATTTATAAATATTTTCTAAATATATTAATATATTATATATACTAATATATACTATATGTGCATTTTCCTTATAATTTTATCACGTAACTTATCGAAACGAGTATTTTAAATTTGATCTAATATATCATAAAAAAAACTATATACTTCGATACAGACCATATGTATGATTATTTAAAATGAAAAAAAATACATTATTCGAATTTTATTGAAAAATAAGTAAAAAATAAATAAAAATATGTAATTTTGGTTTTGTAATTATTTTTAAATAACTATTTTCATGTTAACTATTTTAATTAATATATTTTCAAAATAATCATATTTATATAATAATTTGATTTAGATATATTAATATATATATAGATATTTAAATGATATTAATATATCTCAATATCATTTAATATAATACATATATTCGATAATTTATCTTCTGGTTTATAATATCATCTAATATTTATTTTATTATTATTATTATTATTATTATTTGTATTATTATTAATATTATATTAATTAATAATATGCATACTATGCTTATATATAAACATATTATATATATAAGCATATTACAATAATATATATATATATATATATATATATAATGTATATTATAATAATACTAAATATAGAAGTTATACATTAACATATAAAATAACACGCGAAATCGCATTTGCGAACAAACACTTATAATAAGCAACACAGACACGCTGTCTATGCTACTACCCCACTTAATAGAAGATACAAGTATATCCAGGTTATTTACCGCTATATAAGAGATTACGCATTAGACTGCGAAGTGATACTACCCTACCGACAGGAGAGCTATTCCCTGCCAGCGAAATACGATACCCCTCCACAATAACGACTACCGGCGCTAATTAAGAAGCTCCGGATGTTTAGATAACATTCACCGGCTAGCTAACCGCATTACAATACAATGCATTACAATACAGGCCGTGAATCGCCACGAGTAATAAACCACGATAATGCTATGTTATAATTGTTATTTTAGAACGGCGCGATATCTCAGTTTTATCTTAGTTGAAGGGTATACCACATATACGTATACGTTAAAAACTACTACACCATAGTATATAATATATAGTGTATTATAATGCATACAGTTAATACATTATAATAATAAAAAATACGAATGATGAATAAAGAGTATAAGTTATATGTAAATACACTTGAAAAATGACCCGTTACTCTATATATTACTATTAACTATATATTGAATATGAAAATGATACATATTATTTTAGAATTTTAACAAAAATGAAAAGTGTATCTTATTTACATATCCATACAAGTATAATACACACACCCATACACACGCACGTAAACACATACATACATATATCCATAGTATTAATATTATATGTAATAAATATTATAAATAATTAAAGATTATTTAAATTTTATTTTAATTTATATTTTATTTAATCCTATTTTTAAATAATATTATTATAATAAAAAATAAAGAGAAATATAATTGTATTATATATGTAACATATTTATATATATATATTATATGGTATATGTATATCGACTATATATAGTTGCAGCTGCACCCTTGGGTACATTAAGATAACCCCATTAACGGTCGGGGTTGACTTACGTCATGGTGTGTGATGTAGATATTAGACGGTCAGGTGACACCCAGGGGCATGTACCTATATGGGTTCCTTATCTATGATGACCCGACCCGTTGATTCTATTCGTATGTCACAGCTTACAACTGACAACCCGAACTAGCTGGCTTGCAGTCACTTACGATTACCCGCTACCCCACTAGATCTAATTAGATATATCATACAGTAATATAGCATAGTATATTATAAAATAGAATATATCACATTATTACATTTCTGTAGTACATTTTAACTGGAATTATTTATATATAAATAATAATAATTTAGAGTATACTCTTACATATCTCATATATGATATATATATATAATGTATAATATATGAGATATAGAATAATATATTATTTAAATTAAATTACTATTAAATATATTGCATATATAATATATAAAGAATATACACACTATAAATATATATATATATATTTAGTATACAGCATATATGCGACCATATAGAGTACACTATGTTGTAAACATATGAGTTACGTTATACTATATAAAAAACCACGTGTTAATAGACTTATAATTGTGTATCGTAGCGTGGTATATCGCTCAGCTTTTTTACGGGGAGATATTCAAGGAGACACTAAACAATGGTCTAGGTATTACGGATAACATTGCATAACTAGCGCAGCGATACTCCTTGCTGCCGATTATGTTTATTTCCTTTTTTATGCCATCATATTATTTAAGGAATGCTCTATCGATAAAAAAATCAGAAATTCGTCTATGGATAGTTAATTATATATATATATATATATATATATATATATATATATATATACACATATACCCACCCACATGCACAATTATAAGCGTTTATATATGTGTGTATGACTACTACATTCATAAAGAAGATCACAATGATAGTCTCGTCAACATTGCACATTATATAACCGTTAACGGTTACCATAGCGACACATACTATAGTATACGATACGATACTATAGTACGATACACTGATAAGTTATCAATGATAACACACAGCACTCTCGGTAACTACACACGCATAGAACTATAGGTTCGAGAGGCTTCTCCAGGAATTTGTCAATCTTAGGAACTATATTATATAATTCTTAAATAAATGTATTTACATATTAATATATTTAAAGACGCTACGCTAGATTTATATATACATATAGGTAAGGAAGTGTCCTGTGCATAACTGGACCCGCCACTGCGTGTATACTATACATTTTGGTGTTACGTATCTCTATGATGACGTCACTCTTCGGTCCGAACTATAGTTCGTATAGTATTGCATAATACACGCATCCTATAGGCTATCCTACTAGGCTGTATACAAGCACTGTAGGCTATTCACCTTACACTCACCCGGCCTCACTCATCTCATAATCTATATACATAAACATAGTATACACACACATGCACACACACGCACAGTGTCGCACACACGCACACATATATAACTGTATGGAGACCATATGTACGATACATTATAAGGTTCATATTATCTATTTATTACAGGTTATCTCCGTTATATGTTATCATAGTATGGAGTGCGTATCACAATGCAGGGTGTATAGGGTGTATAGGGTGTATACTCTACATACAGTGAGGGTATAGAGTTAAGCTAACTATAACGTTAACAGCGTTAACCCCATTGTATATCTGTGACAGACTTCCGCTGTTAACGCAGCTTAGTGTTTATATCTTAGGGCTATTGTTTATGTTCGAAATGATCAAAGTCCTCCACGCTATAATTGATACATTTATACGTGTGTATATATGTGTAAATATACACGTATATATATACACGTATATCAGGGTACGTCAACACGTATAACGTACCAGAGAATGCATGTATGAATGTATACATATGGTATTCCATACAGTATGTATACATAGATATATGGAAACACACTATCTCTATAGAGATATCTCTCTCTCTCTTTAGTTCACTCTTCTATCGGCATACATTCAACATACAATATATACAATATATACAATGTATATATATATATATATATATATATATATATATACATAGCGGCGAACATATACCCATATGCCCATATATGGGTTAGACAGATTAGTATTAGCGTTATTATCAGTTACCTACCGTTACGAGCTGTTTATAAAAACTGTAACCCCTATGTAATTACTAGGTGCTAACTCGCGGTGTTAACTTAAACGGTTATGTAATCTAGGTATCTCATACGGACAATAGAGTCCTTTGTGAGGATAGGATACGGCTTACCTTGGCGGTAATTATGTCGAGAAGACGAAATAGATAGAATACATAAAAACACGTATTCGAACGAATTTGTGTTTGTCTACAGGCGATATTCGTTTTTTTATTATATTTGATCTACAGAAGGACAGCTATAGCGAAAATGAGAGATATATATATATATATATATATATATATAATATGATATTAATTGATTGTACTGTATTGTAATAATGTCTGTGTTTTTGGGGTAATGAATTTACTATTTAGAGTATTGGCGTTGTTACCTATGTGTTACCCCAACATGCCAGTGTGTTGTCATACTACACGTTAACACTACGTGCACCTAGGTATAGTGTAAGTCATAGAGTGTGTACTGTACACACACACACACACATGTGTGTGTGTAAATGTATGTTTGTGTGTGGGAATATATTAGTAATACTATAAAATAAATAAAATAGCATTACCCCCCCCCCACTCACACATATATATAAACCAATATACATGTATTAATATATGTAACTAAGAAATAACTAAATAGTAAATATATAAGTATCATTATATTTCATCACAACATAACCATGACCTCTACATTAATAACACATACAGTCGTTAAGCCAATTATAAATATATATATATATATATATATATATATATATATATATATATATATATATATATATATGTGTGTGTGTGTGTGTGTGTGTAAACGTATTCTATAAATAGAAATGATCTCGAATATGTGCAATGTGTTATCACTTCTTAAGAACGTAATATTTACATGCCCACAAGCTATAAATAGCATATAACACACACATGTATTACATAACTACAATAAGATAAATAATATATACATAAACATAGATAAAGGATGAATACTATATTATTACTATTTACAATTATATATATATATATATATATATATATATATATATATTTATATATTATAATATATAATTTATAGTATAAACTTAATATTATAATAGTAGGATATAATAAATTGCTTTATATATTCCGCTGATAAGAAAAATAATTAAAAAATAGATAATAAGTATAGTAGCATATTACATGATAATTAATTGATATGCTATTATGTATAATACAGTATAATTTCTAAGTCATATGACATGACTATATTTGTTAATGATTTTATCGGGATTTTATGTTAGAATTGTAATATTGTTGATGATTTTAATCTATAATTATATATTCGAATAATTATATAATGTTATATATAATACAGTATATATTTATTACACACATGTATAATCATTTATCATATGTCATTTTATTACAAATTATAAGATTATATATACACGTGCTAATTTGTTATATAATAAATTATATTTTAAACTATTTCAAATTTTAGTATATAGTATATAACTAAGAAGAGAGTAAATATGTATAATATAATGCAATAATAATATTAATTATTATAATAAATTATATAGGTGAATAATTGTAAATAATTCGAATGTAATTATATCACGAATTTCATAAATTGATAACCAATTTCAAATTATTATTATATTAAATGAATAAAATAAAATAAAATTAAAAATGTATACAAATATATAGTATATAATCAACGTATTACTTATAATATAAATGGCACATTGTATGCATCAATGTACAATGTACAATGTTATATATGTATACTCTTATTTAGGTATAATTTTACAATTATAAAAATTAGAAATACAATATATAAATTAGATTTTGTTTACAAATTTTGTTCAAGAAAGATATTACTCTATATATTAATATTATATTATTACGTAGGTAATTATTGTTACGAATAGTGTATACGTTATTCGACTATTATCAATGTATATAATTGTATTGTAAATTACAAACTCTCAAATGTATACATTCCAATTATGTACGAATGAATCAGTTATTAGACAATGCATAAGTAATCAGTGAAAACGATTCGGTTTTTTAATTATTTTAAATATATATATATATATATATATATATGTAAATACATACAGAACAAGTACATGACACTGCTGCATGACATACATGCAACACCTATAGCTATTGACTAACGTTTACAGTGAGATGCGAAGTCCGTGCAACAATCGCCGGTCATCAAACAATGTTCGTCGCAGAAACAGAACGAGTTCGTCGCGTTAGAGGTAGTCGTAGGTCCGTCGGCTCTACACGAGTTACTCTTTCCGTTGCAACACATCGCCGACTTTTTACAGCCGGCCAGCACTGCGGACACCAGTACGGCGGTCAAGCACATCGTTCCTAGTACTCCCATGTCGTATCGCTGTAATGAATGCACGCGTGTGTGTGTGTGTGTGTGTGTGGATACTCCGAGTGGTGTGTGGTGTGTGGTTTAGTGGTGTGTGTGTGGGCGCGCTCTCTATGCGACTGTAGGCTACGTTGCGATTAAGTTGCTGTGAAGTTCGAAATTCGCGTTCGCCGCTTTTATATCTCGATTAGGGATCACGTGACGTGTGGGCGTGTTTAGCTAGGTTGGCTGGTGTGGTGTTTACGATGAACCTTATCTCGAATGCGTGGTTACAACTCCGGGAAAAGCGATGACTCAACGCGGAGTCACGTGTCGTAATTGATTAAGTCAGCGAATATTCCGCAGTTAACGGGGATACAGGATATTATGTAACTTTATACATACACGTAGGATATACACACATAGGATGCGTGCATAGATAGTTGATACTTTACTTTACATTATATTTACGTTTACCAACATGAATAAATTATCTATGTAATATATTCCACAAACGAATGTATTCTCCCACATACATACACACTTTACACTGAACAGTTGACATTGCACACACACCACAACAACACACACACACATGTAATTACAAACCATTATATACATGCATATACATATGCACTACTAATAATGGTAATATATTACTATTATTATTTATAAATAATAAATCAATATATATATTTATAATAACTATAACGAGAAATTCTACCATATATTATATGATGATTTTATACTTGCTATTAATATCCCGATTAACTTTTATATTCATATATATATATATATATACAATATTTACAGACGATTAATCGATCGTTATCACGTATAATATATACACACGAAGTATTACTAGTATGTTCCATAGTGATCAATATGGATATTCTTGATTGTTGAATATTAATTAAAGTCCAGTCTATTGAAACAAATTCATCTATTTGATATAAACTAGCCATACCCTAATTTAATATTCATATACACAAAACCCTATCATCAAATATACAGAACAGATTGGTTGATTATAATGGAAAACTTTAAACTAGTAAAAGTGAATTAAATACGTTAAAGTAAAAGTAATTAATATCTTAAGATTAGTAATTATTAATAAATGAAGTAAATAGATTTTTAAATTAATTAATTCATTCAATAATTTAAAGTAAAACTTATATATATCCTAATAATATATTTATATCAAAAATATATAAGCAGAGTTGCAAACAACCAAAAAACATGGGTTTTTGGTTTTTTATGGATTTTTGGGTTTTACCATCTATTTTTAGTTATTCCTATTATATTTAAAGTGAATTTAATATAATTACATTTTTAATATAATATATCATATAATTTATTATAGTATGAATCATTAATATTTAACATAAAATAGTCAAACTTAAAATTAAAAACAATTATGTGTACAATAATAATCTAATACATTAAATACCTATATATTTATTGAAAAACAGAAATGTATAGAAAAACCCCGAAAAACCCAAAAACCAATCTTACCAACACCGACTATATAAAAATATAAGATATAAGATATATTTTAGTGGTAAATATAGTTAACATATAATAGTATATTTAAATATGACTAATATGTAACAAGAATACATTTACCGTACTTTCCTAGAAAATCGATTAGTTGAAATTTCATGAATTTTTTTCATGAACTTTAGTTCATAAATAAAATGTACAGATTTACGAATATCGTTCATTAGTAGGACTAATTAGGTGGACCACTTAAGTAAGGCTTTTCTTAGAATATTATCACATTCATTAATATAAGTACAATACTTATATTATAGAATTAAACATGTAACTAAATATTGTTTATAGTAATATGTTTAGTATATGTATTAATGATACGCATACGTTATTCATAGTTATTCATAAGTATTCTAAATTCATTGTAATCGAAACATATGATTTTTGAAATAAATATATTTCTATTAAAAATGATATTATATAAAAATCAGTAAATATAATATATTATCTTTAACATGATATAAGGATTTATACATATAATTAACAATAATTGTCAAAATTAAGCATGTATATATACAACCGTATACACATATATATATTAAAATGAAGTTAACATATTTATAATTTAAAAAACTGATATTACTGCCTTTTTGTTGGCTTAATTTTGATTATTTGAACAACCATAACTTTTGATCTATGTTAAACGTACAATGTACGTCATACATGAATCTTTCAAAGCTTAATCATAATATATACCTCCTCATATATATGAGCTAAAAATATATCTTAGTTACAGGAAATTCCTGGAAATAACTAGGAATAACTAACCTATACATTTTGTTATTTTAAAATTGTATTTTCTAGTTCTTATTCTCATCGTCGTATAATTCCATAACTTAATATATAAATATATCTAAATATATTTAATACGACTTAATAAAATGTAGTAATTCTCTTATTTAAAATATATCACATAGTAATATACCAATAAATAAGAATTCACACGTATATATCTTACTATATGAATATTTACATGGTAAAGTTAGGAAATATACGTGTGTGATCGTATTTATTGGTATATTATAGTAGGTATAGTATACTATAGAGGTATACCTACTATATGATCTATTTTACAGGATGCTCTACTTTACATACACAAATATATACATGCATGAGTATGTTTTGTGATTATATATAATAAAATATTATATATACTTAAATAGGCATTTAATTTATTATGCATAATTAATATAATCATTTTAAATATAATTAATATTAATATTTCTATAGGGGAAAGTCTCCGATTATCGAACCCTAAATGATTATTTGTAATAACTTATTCAATAATAAATATATTTATTTGAAATTTTGTAAATAGGGTAATATTATGGCAATGAATAATGTGGCTATTTTAAATTTTTGATATAATTATATTTACAAGAATAAACAGGGGGTCGGTAATCGGATACCTGTTCCTAATACCGACCCCCTTCTACTATTACTGATCCCCTAAAATAATCGTGGTATAAATAATGTTAGTATTATAATATCCAATGAATATAGTAGATATTCATAAATATAATTAATTATGACATGCACGCAATTATTTTTTATTGAATTTATTTGTAATAGTAATATTAAATTTAAATTTAAACTTTATAGTAATTATATTAAAATAATATATATTGTTATTTAATATTTAGTTATTAATCAGTATGTATATAATCTAATGGAATCATGAATCCTTAATCAATATACATGATACACAAACAACTTATGATATATTTTAAAGAAAAATACTGATCTATTTTGATTGGATATTATAAATCACACGGGGTCGGTATTAGGGTAATTTAGGGGGTCTGTATTAGGAAAATAATATGGGTTGCTATAAATAGGATATTTGGGTAAATAGTTACTCAAATTGAATTATTTTCATAATAATTATAAAAATTGTATTGATCTACAATATTATGCGCAGTATTAAGTTATCTTTCAATCAATAAAGTATTTACAATGATTTAAAAAAACTTATTATTCAAATATTTAAAAAGTAAAAATAGAATATTACATTTTATTAAATAATAATTGTAGGATTGAATATTTTGTAAAACAATATACTTATTCTTATTTATCATTAAATTGCAAACAGTTATTGTATGTATAATTTTTTGATATCTCTTATAGTTACTAAGATACGAGAGGGGGTCGGTATTAGGAGGGGGTCGGTAATCGGAGACTTTCCCCTATTATATATAATTGTACCTTAATATCTTGAACTTATAATGAATAAAGTTATATTTATATATGCTACTCTATATAGTTTAATTATAATATTATATTAATAAAATAATAAAATATAATCGATAAATATAATTGTTTACTAATAAAATTAATGTTATTTTTATTAAAGCTAATAAAATAGTAATTATTAATATGGAATATACTTCATTTATTACTCATATATTAACATATTTAATATTTATTTTATAATCATAATCTAATATATATATATATATATAATTATAATTATAATTATTAGTATTAGTATTTATATTTGATTTGAATAATATTAAAAACTATATATATTTGTATCTATAGAAGAGATTATACGATCGTAGATTTAATGTATCATTGTTTATAACTTGTTTTTATAATATTATATCTTAAATCCAGAATATACAAATCAAAAATATTTATATATTCTACTATTATTATATGCAATTATTTTCAAAAAAAAGTATCACTAAGAAATTTTTATTAATACAAATTTTGATAAAATCCTTAAAAATTTTAATTTTTTTTGTTAATATATTTAATATATAATGCATGCATTTAAATACTAATATTTATATCTATATTAATAAAATAATATTACTAATATTTATATATATAATATATATGTATAATATTTATATATATAAATAATAACTAATATTATTAAATTAATAAGCTAGATATTCAATTAATAATTTAAAAAAATAATGATTTCCAATAGGTATAAATTTGATATTTAAAATATGCTTTACTAACATAATTGTCTCTCTAATGTTTTTAAGATGGGGATCACCAATAAGTATATTATAATATAAACCATTTACGCTATATAGAGGATATACAGCATATACATATGATGTCAGTTAATTAATTAATTATTATCTTTATATTTACCATGTATAATATATTTATAATATATTATTACTATTTTAATTTCATATTTTAACATGATTTTTGATTAATCTATTGTATTTCTATTGTTGTTATATTTTCTAATAATAAATTATCTTTAACCATTATAGTTATATTACAATACGAATAATGTATCTTATAAATTAATTTTAGCAAAATATACATATTATTTAAATATTCTATGGATGCATGATAGAAAATATATAGGAAAATGACCGATTTTTAAGAATACAATTAATTACAAAAAAAATGATATTGTGGATTTTGATTATAAGTAATTATTTAGTTTTTGTTTATATTTTGAACACCAACCTAATAGGCTGTATATGAGTTGATAGGGTTATTTACCCCGCAGAATATCGGCATTATATTGATTTAATACCTATTGTTAGATGTTTTGCCTATTGTTAGATGTTTTACCGAGTATACGCACTATCTTTATCGTAATTTAATTTTATATTTCTACATTATAACATCATATAATCATACGAATATTACATAATAATATTATATGTGTATTTTAGAAAATATATGTAATAATTGTCTATTAAATATGTATTGTATAAGTTAGTCTAAACAATATGGAAGTCTATGCTATATTTTAGATGTTCAATAATTTGTATTTCAATGATAAAATAGCATACGTATATATATATATATATATATATATATATATATATATATGTCGATCTGTCCAACTTTCCATTCTAAATAAAAAACAACCATGAAAAAAGAATGTTCTTAGCCTTAGGACATACACACATACGATATGAATATGATATGGCACACCAGTTAGAACGTTGGATCATAAAAGAAGACTAGATAAATCGTCACATATATCCACATACAAGCATCGACGTATTGAAAACGATATAGTGGATAGATGAAATTACAAATCTGAAAATATAGCAATATATATATATATATCTGTATATATTTATAGACCTTAAATATGGAAGGAAATTGTAAGATTTGTTCGAGCTGGATATATCCAATTGATATATCAATGAAAGTAAGTAAAGTAACAAGTATTATACACACTATTGTTATACGATGACGATGACGCCTAATCACGATTAGGACTATGGGCAGTTAGTGTGTTTAACTGCAGTTAATGAGGGCATAAACCCTCAATATAATTAAAAAGCTTGAACAATAACGAATTTTGAAATGCCCACAGTAATTTATTACATTTTATTAACTTACTACAAGAACATTTATTGTGAAGAATAATTATTTCCTATTATCAATTTATTTCAACATGCACATTAATATTATTTCATATTTTTAAGAAAGATTACACATTTTTTAAGGGGCTATCCCACTACCAGTATTTACAGAAATAATGTCGGGAAATGTTTCTTGAAAGTGATTTTCTAGTAAGTTAACTACAATTGTAGTGGGATATCCCCTTAATTTCTGGTAACTTACCGGAAATATAGTAATTTTAAAGGGGGTATCCCACTACAACTTTCTAGAAAATTACTTTCTGGAAAATATTTCTGGATATTATTTCCAGAAATACTGGTAGTAGGATATCCCCTTTATGAAACAATATATCTATGATATTAAATTCAAATATGAAGAAATTATTGAAGAATATTAAATATAACCAATAGTAGGACTTTATAAAATACCTTTACCAATACTAATACTAATACCTAATTGGAAAATTGTTGAGTTACAATTTAGAAGATGAATAGAAACATAAAAAATATAATAAATTAAAATAATTTGTGTAACCTTTAACAAATTATGAGAAATACATCATACAAAAATACATTATGCCTATCACATCGCGGCTATCGTCAGCTTTTTCTTTACTCGAATTATACAAAATAATGTTAAGAATATATTGCGAAACATTAGTATGGAAAGTATACTATATTTAAATTAATATAATACATAACTATCATTATTATGACTAACAATTATTATAACCTATTATAACAAAATTAGTATTACTATTCAATCAAAGGTCCATATATAGACCTATACTATAGTATAATTATAAAAAAAAACAAAACAAAACAAATAATCTACGAAATAAAAATGAAAATAGTAAATAAATAATGGTTTTACCATAGGTTAACAAGTGGCGGTGGGCCTAACTCATTATGATGTCATAATTAAATAATTAACTAATTACATGATATTTGTATTCGTTTACATAACGATGGTATAATATCTGCGTAATTTAACAGTTAAATTATTTACATTATCATTAGGAAACATAAATTGATGATACATTATTAAATGAAGCAGTATTTCGACATTCATCACTATACGATACCCGTTATTATAAGTTACCTTACATTAGTTTATACACACTATACATATTTGGAATCCAAACACTACTTAGGTATATATATAATATATAACATATATAATATATAATATATATATATAAACTCCATTAGAAATTATCGCCCGATCTCTCACCTACCCTCATTAAATAAAATATTAGAAAGAATTGTCTCCAAACAACTTATCGCCCATATAATTAAAAATAATCTTTTGGAACCATTTCAAAGCGCTTTTCGTAAAGGTCTTTCGACTGAAACAGATCACATCGGTATTTCTAACACAATATTATCTACCTTAACCACGGTATTACCCAGGGATTCGTTTTAGGTCCATCCCTCTTTTCTATTTATATCCGCCCTATTGCTGATCCAATTAAGAATTTTAAAAATATACACTACCATATATTTGCTGATGATATTCAACTGTTTACTTTGTCCCTATAAATTCTCATAATACCATTAACTCTGCATTAATCGAGTGTGAAAACTGATAATATTATGGCTCCGCTCTAATAAACTACTAATTAATTTCTCTAAGACTAATGTACTTAACATATCTACTTCTGATACTTCCTTTCCAAACTGTACTCTAAACAACACGATTAGTTCTCCTTCCCATTCCTCCAAAAACCTAGTATTAGTTTTTGGTGACAAATTATAATTTAAGAACCACATATCATCCATTATAAAATCCTCCAACCTTCATCTCTTCAGAATTAGAAAAATACGGACATCACTTTCCAGAAACCTTACGAAACTCTAATAAATGCTCTTGTACTTTCTCGACTTAACTACTGTTCTTCCCTACTGAATTTACTTCCTGCTAAATATACTGCTCCATAGTATACTAAATCGGATTCTCCGTTCTTCAATACTTACTACTTATTGTATACACGACTGCATCATTTTACTACTACTTCTCATCAATCATCTCGTATGTGGCTACCATTCTCCCTTAGGTGTAAATTACGTGTGCTATCAATAATCTATAAATAAATATATTCTTTTACCCCTATCTATATATCTGATCTAATTAAAATACGAAAAATATTACCTTCTCTTCGTTACCAAAATGCTCCTCTTCTTATCTACCGGAACTATAGTTAAACTTCCCTAAATTCTAGAGATTTTATAAATTCCGGTCCCACCCTATGGAATTCCTTCCCTCCTACCATTCGTTCTATTAGATCCTACATAGATTTATAAATCTTACTTCATCTTTTATCTCTTAATCATTATATAATCCAGCTTATTATTTTTGTGTCGTGTTATCTACAACGTATTATTATTATATAATTGTTTTCGTATTATTATTATCTTATTATTATTGTCTTCCCGCACGAGCGAAGGGCATGACCCTATTTTAGTGCCTAATAAACCGTATATCATCATCATCATCACATATATATAATATTATATATAGATATATTAATATATTTATTTATTATAATATAATCTAGATAATAATAGTTAAAACATTACAAATATTATAATGATATACAATAAGATGTATCACATCTAATTTAATTTAATATATATATATATATATATATATATATATATATATATATATATTAGAAAGTACATTTATAATGTACACAAATTGATTATTTATTTTTTAATATAATAATAAAATAATGGAAATTATAATATTTCTTCTCTATTTTTGAATGTGAATTATGTTAATATTAATTTCATAATAATATTTAATTATAACATAATATGCTTTAATACATACATGTATATACTATACATAATAAGTTATTTTACAAATTAATATACATATATATAAATATATATCTAAATGCAAAACAAATCGTAGGCAGTGATAAAGTTGTTAACATTCCATATATAAAACAACAATGTCTGTGTTATTATATTTTATATATATTTATATAATATCTATATATATATATATATATATATATATATATAAATAAAGTATAGTATTAACAATATAAGTACATTGTATATATTTATAATAATTATATACAAATAGAAATGTATGAATACACTTATTTGTCTATATATATATATATATATATATATATATATATATATATATATATATAAATAAAGTATAGTATTAACAATATAAGTACATTGTATATATTTATAATAATTATATACAAATAGAAATGTATGAATACACTTATATATATTGAATACATTACCGTGTCCTATAGAATATATTCTATACCATAACTTTATTAATGTAGATATACTAGAATAGATCACCAGCATTAATCAGAAATACAATCTAAATAACCAAAGTAAAGTGAATTGACAAAGAATTCACAATACCAATTATATTTAAGGTAAACTCAATTAATAGTTCATTGTGCGTTGTGTCACAATCAAATTTTAATATATATATATATATATATATATATATATTATCTATATTTATATATATATATAAATATTAATTATTTATATTTATATGTATCACTATTATGGGGTTAATTTAAACCACATATTTTGTCACTTATTAATATTGTTTCCCATAGGGGAATATATTATAAACTAAAATGCATATATGTATATGTTATACCATATGTATATGTTATACCATACCATTTTATATAGGTTTATATACAACTTATCATAAATAAATTTATATATAAATATTCATTTTTGTATTTTGTGGTGATTGATATTTTGGTGTTTTCATAGTTTTTCATTTTGGGTTTATTATGGTATGTATATGGTATGTCATTTTGGGTTTGTTGGGTATTTTATATATTTTATATATATATATATATTTGGGTTTATTAGATTTGTGGAAAAATTAAATTTTAATATTATATATTATAAATTTTAAATATATATATATATACAAATAAAATATACATACACATTTCATATCATAATATGAATATTCAATAGAATTAACTATAGTTATTAGTTATTAATCACAATTTAAAATTAACTATAATTAGGGGAAAGTAACCGAATACGGATAGTGCCTGAATACGGACACTCTCGGTATCTCAGAAATCATACAAAAAAATGTTTAATTAATAAAATTTTCATAATTATATAAATAGTATAAAAAAGTATATTTTATTTTTGTATTATTCAAAATATTGCTGATATATCTGCTGATATATATCCAATAAACTGATTTTTTTTATTACGTTTTTAAATTTATGAAAAAAAATTCAACTTAAAACCTTCCATAAAATATACAAATATGTCAATATAAAATATAACATAATATTATTAAAAAATAAAGCATTCTAAATTTATATATATAATTTCTATATTTGTTATCAAATATTCATTAAGTTATACGCATATATATATAGGTCATATAAGTTCCTAATACGGACACTCTAGATGTCTATACCCTATAAACAATCAGCGCGCAGCGTATAAACTATTCATAAAAATCGCGTGCGTTATAATATTAATACTACCAATAAAACTAAATCTAAAATTGTTATTATTTAGATACTTAAATTGTATTATTAATTAAAAAATAATAAAAATAAATAAATTATTAACTAATTAAATTAGAATACCTTTTTCATAAAATTAATTATAAATAATGTATACATTATTATAATTGTAATTTGTCTGATTGATTCATCAATAATATATAGTTTATCTAGTGGTATAGAGGGTGTTCGTATTATAACACAGGGTGTCCGTATTCGGACATGGGTAGCGAATACGGACACCCCCGTTAACTATGGAATTAAAAGATTAAATAAAATGTTAAAATCACAATAATATCTATAATCATATAATATTAATATATTGTAATTTTTGAATACAAATAATGAGTCATAAAATGTTAAAACCATTTATTTTTAAAGTGTCCGTATTAGGTTACTTTCCCGTATAACTCTAATATTATAAAAACAACTTATTTAATAAAATAAAATGAAATATAATTATATATAACAATATAGTACATTAATTACTTATTAAGTATGAAAAAGCAATAACCTATAGGTACTTTTTAATTTGTTAGGGTTGTTTACAGAGATCATTATAATAATATACACTTAATAAATTCTATTGAATAATTCAACTGTAACAAAACTTAAATTATTATTCGTAAACATGCTCTTTAGTGTTGAACTCGAACTATTCAAAAGTGTATGGAACATGTGTGGTATGTGCATGAATAACTAGTTTCAAGTTGATTATCTATATTTTGAATAATACAAATTATTGTATCGAACTTTTATGTATGTACCGAATATGAACAGTTATTGTACTTGTTGATCACATACTCTAACATCTGCATCTACATCGACATATAGATTGGTGGGCATTTAAATATTGAACAGAAATACACGATTTATTGCCAATAAATCATCGAATGTAATACTGACAAATATACACTTAAAATTATATAATTTTCTTTACAAATCACCACTAATACAATATGAGAATTTCAGTTAGAAAATAGTATATATCGATAAATGTCATGGTACTATATAAACAACTATATGTTATTTATTTAATAAATATATTTATTCTATTTAATATTGTATATATTTTTATATAAAATAAATTATATTTTGAATTATACAATGATTTGTATATATTATTCCTTCTATTTTGTTATGGTATATTTTACATTGATTGTTTTATAATTATTTGAAAACTATTTGAAAAGTATATTCATAATATTCATATGTTGTGTAAATCAAAAACATATCACATTATATAATGTGGCTTCATTATTTATTAACGGTAATGATAGGATATATGTGTTTTTTTGTAATAGAAATTATTTTGTGCAAATATTTCAAATAAATTATACAGATTACCTTACAATACGATAGTTCGGTGAATACGTGAAGCGTGCATCACACTTCGTACGTGTGATTATATAACATCTAAAGGTATTACTATACATTTTGTTACGTGCGAACATTTGTCATTAAGGGAGGTCACTCCCGGAAAATGTGTGTGCATTGTGATACCGTCCGGCAGCAAGTACTTGTATTATTTTACGTATAAAAATAGTCGAATATTTCTGATAAGTTGCTGAAAATTAATAATGAATTTTTCTATGAATATTAATAACATAATATGCTATTTTGTAACGTGATCTATTATATGACGATATTTAGATCCATGTACAACACATAGTGAAATAGATCAACGTTTACCGCTTATAATCATAGCGATATGACTGCTGATTTCGGTAGCCGGCATAATTACATATCATTTAATTGTGCACTCTCGGCGAATACTTTATATCCACGCAATATAAATACATTGGGGTATGAGGTATGAGAGTTTACCCGTCGATATCACTACGGCGTCGCCTAGTCACGTATTAACAACGCGCGTGAGATCGCCCGCGCAGATATACGCACTAGATGGCGCTGTGATAGCACCGGCATTGTTCTGCCTACCCGCGGTTGTGATATAGTCTATGCGCGTCGCACACACCTATGTATCACGTGCGTCCAACGTATTAACGGGGCAGGCGACCCTAATATGGGGTAGGGGGGCAGTCGATAGCACCGAGTGCGGGTGCGCTTGCACTCCGGAGTGCCGGTGCTCTTGCACTCCGGTAGTGCGCGTGACACCACCGCAAGCGCAGTGGAAAACCTAGTATAACGCCCCCATCTGTGTGCAACATTCAGTGATTAGCGGTGAATAATCAGTGCTAAATAACTAGTTCATCGTGTGAGTCATCGTTAGATAAAGCCGTGACTCACTACCGATAGTAAATATATATAATGACTCATTTTAGTTCGATATATCCTATCCGATATATCGTGTACGCGATAACGACCTAGGTATCGATTACATTAGCTGTGGTAATTAACAGCACCCATATCACCCGTTAAGGGGGGGGGGGAGGTGGGTGACTATTTCTAAGTTGTCATCACGTGACCGCACTTAGTTTAGTGGAAGTGATCACGTGATATGTATCGGTGATGTAACCTTAATGTTGATATTAACTAAAAAATAAAAAAAAATAAATGTATGGTATACGATATATACTCGGCCTATTATATATCCAGATGTAAATATTATTATAGCATTAACAACTAATTTAACCGATATTATATTAGTATATAATGCTTATTTACAACTAGTGTAGGCGGTTTTGTGTACAAACATGGGTATGACTAAACTAATATTATTTTAATAATCCATTACATATTGTAAATGGTATACACTAATTTATCGGGAACCTACATGGTATAACTAACCATTTTTCTAAGGAAAGATATAACACTTACACGAAATCGTGTAATTCGAATTTGTATACAAAATACCCCAGTACCACCTATATCGGGTTACTTTTAGGAACTATGTGTTGTTTATAATGTAAATTCGTATCAAACTATACACTTTTAAAATTTTAAAGGGAAATAAATGTTTAGGGAGTGTTACATCTTTGCTTCGTAAAATCTTTGGTATAACTATATGACTATTTAATATACAACTTGTGGATATATTTTAATACATGTATGTAGTATACGTAATAATATTATGTTATATTATATAGTAATAATACATTTATTTAGTATCTAGTTATTTTCACGAATATACGGAGTAAACTATACGACTATATATTATATTATATTATATATAAATTGATAATATTATACATAACCATCTATAGAATGCCGACCATCGCATGCTCGCTTGTAATTATAATTGCACATTTTTTGCATTATGGGTTGTAATAGTTATTAATAGAGTGCATGTGATAGAGTGAATGACGTAGATGTGGTGTAATCTACAACAACTAGTTAAATGTTTTCGTTAATCAGATTTGATCTGATTTTAGATATTTTCCTAGAATTTTTTGTTACTCTGACGTTATGTATGCAATTATATACTAGATATATAATGATAGTAATGTAAATATATATATATATATATATATATATATATATATATATATATGTATATGTGTATGTGAGTATGTGTATGTGCATTCACATGTGTATTATTAGTGCTTGAACATTTTATATCACTATATGTGTATTATAATTACCATTATATTGATTGATTTATATACATATATAAATATTAATATATATATATATATATATATATATATATAAATATATATATATATATATAAATATATATATTATTTACAAAGAACGAAAGTAAGATATATATTACCAAACCATAATGTAGATATTGAACACAACAGTGGTAGTATAACTATATAACACTATGGTGCTACTTTATAATAAAATGTCACCGACTTCTAGTATGTGTAGTATAATTGTTTATAAAATATGTATACGATATTATATATATTGTGAATGTAACACTCATATTTTATTAAATATCAAAATATACAATATAGTTTTCACAATATTATATATTTATTGATATTGATAATGATCAGATAACCAACATTGCTAGTAATTATTAGTTTATTAGGTTAAATAGATGAAAACTCTTAATAATTACTATAGTAATTTACTATACAAATATGTATAGATAAAGTTATACACAATGTGTGAATTGTAAATAAAGAGTTTAGTAGTTGATGGTAGTTATTGCGTGTTAAGTGTTAGTGTCTAATGTAATCACATCATTATATAATATATAAGTAATAGATATGTCTATAATAAGATTATGTTATGCTTATCAAACTACCTGTGTGGCTCAGTTGGCCAAGGAGTACTACACACAATTAGTACTGCTTGTACCTACGCAGGAAGCGGGTTCGAGCCTCGTCAGGACCATTAAAATAGGTCTTAAAATAATATTTAGAAGTGATTATATATAATTGTGTATATAAATGATCGGCTCTCGTTAAAACAATGGATTCCTTAATATGAGAGCGGATTCGAAGAGAAATTAGAGACATATGGTTATAAGTGAAAACTTCATCTAAGTTCCATGGGACGAAAGGACGCCAAATTAAAATAACAATAACAATAACAATAACAATAATATATATATATATATATATATATATATATATATATATATATATAGTAAATTACACCCATATAAACATGTTGTGGAAGTAGTGAATATATGAAATAAATATAATGAATTATTTTTTTGAACATGTGTCCCTATATATAGGGCGATTATAGTTTGAATGTGATTTTATTATTTTTTGCGTGTATATATAAAACAAATGTAATAACATGTACGTAATATATTGACAATTTGTTCGCTAAAAATGTGATTATAGAAAATTAAATCCGATCACTATATTGAGTAAATAATACGTTATAATTATAGTTATATATATATATATAGGTATAGATGTATCCCATGTTATACACATTTACGCATGATAGCCTATAGAACATCGTGTAACACCGGGAAATACCGCATCGTTAAATGCTGTATTGGATTTACATGTGATAGTCATGGACATTGACTGATCGCTAAATTATACACTCAATGGAATCAAAGGGGTAAACACAAACACCCCGACAAGTGGCAACACATGGCTCATATAGTTGTTGATTACATTAATTAACTATCCCTGCAGTGTGTCTGTGTAAGGTTCGTAGTGTAGTCACTGTAGCATAACTGTAGCATGAGCTATTATATGTACACATACATGTATACATGGCTCGGTAATTACTAATAGTTCATTATAATTATTAACTATAGTTAATATATATATATATATATATATATATATATATCATATATATATAAATATGTGTATATATAGCTTGATTTATATCTAAATATATATATTCATTACCGATTAAATTACCCGAGAAATATGTATACAATACTATAATAACGTACAATCCTTGTAACTCAAACATTAGTGATTACATAATAGTTTACAATAATTATAATATATTTATATATAAATAATACAAGTATTAAATATATAATTATGTATTGATATACAATATGAAAATAATGGCTATCGATTATTATATCAATAACAGTATTTAAAAGTAAGTAACATCAATAACATGCGACTCCACTCCTTATTATTATTGCTAATTTAGCTTATATAATAATTAATAATATAATAATTTAGCTTATATATATATATAAATTTGGACTAATTTTTGGATATATCCAGTATACTATGATTACTAATGGTATTGAATATGCGTAATAATGATATTAATTTAACGAATTAAATTAAATTTATTTTAATAATTATTAAACTTAAGTTTAGTTATATATGTCTATATATATATATATAACTATATTCAAATAACATATACACATACCGTACAATGTACGATATACGACCTACATATACATACATAAGCTATACACAAATACTTAAATATACAATGTATATTATACATATATTATATATGATTTATTAGATTTAATTAATTTATATAAAACGTAATAAATAATATATCCTACAACATTAATATATATGAGTGTATCTAACACATAACACGTAACATATGTATTGCAAGTATGTGGACGGAGAGCGAGTGTGTGTACAATATGTATATAATGTGTATACAATGTGTGTATACAATGTGTGTATACAATGTGTACTATGCGTATTGACATTATTATACTAAGGTGTGACTTATTATAGATATATCTAGAATGTCGGTATCTATACAATCTCTCGGAATTAACGTAAGGTTGACATTGAATACACTAACATTCGTATTCTTATTAACTATATGTTCCTATTGTGACTGTTTAGTATCAATATCTATAGGCTTATAGTAATATATATATATATATATATCTTATAATGTCATAGTGTTTTTTATTTATGTAATTAATTTATTATTGTAAACGATTAAATACCTTACATACACTGTATAGTATGTATATAATATACATATACATATGTATATATATATATATATATATATAGATATATCTGCACATATATATAAACAATGTTGACAACACCCTTCCTCCGTAGATGTAAATAAATACAGTGCACGGTGGTTGCATCATATGCTTGCATCATTGATTACGATATAATCTATTATACAATACGTTGCAAAATATACGTAATCATATACTAATAATATAGGCACTATTTTAACATGTTTACTATTTGTAATAACTCTATATAAATATTGAAAATATTGACGGTATCAAGCAATTAATGATAAACATACTACTTGATATCGTGATTTAAAAATACGAGCGTTGTTGAAATGTTATATTATAAGATATTACATTTAACTTATTAACGACGTACATTTAAATGCACACTTATTGTATACAATATAATATATAAGATATATCTTACATATATGTATATAAGTATATATACTGGAAGGATACTGGAATGATTATAGGTTTTAACTTTATATATAAAGTTAAATAGTTCGCACGTATTATAATCTTTTTAATACACTAATAATTAATTAATCTCGTTATGATTGCAATGTATTCTTGATAATTATAATTAGTTATTAAATGTATTGATTATAACTAATATATTTCAAATATTTTCCTAAAATTATAAAAAATTAAATAAACCTATGGTTAATTTATAAAGTTGTTTATTTATAGATTATTTTAAGATAAAGCAATGAATCACAGCACTGATTCATTCACACGAACACACGTGATAGTACAGGTTAGTATACGTAATGAAGTTAAACTGATGATGACGTAATCGTGACTCATCATTATTATCGTGTTTACACATCGTGCTTAGTCGGAAATATCCCGTATTAAAGATACTCTGTATATATGTATAATTATTATTATTTACATATTTGATATATTGTATTTACCATTATAAATAATAGTTTCATTAAAAATAATATAACTAATTATAGTTTACATTCAATATATTATATAGGTTAACCTTACTTCATATTTAGTTGTCTATTTATTTCAATGGAAAATATCAATAATTCTGTAATAACAATACTATAATATATATATATATATATATAATATATAGTAAACTAGTATATATATACATTAGTAATATATATATATATATATATATATATATATATATATATATATATATATATATATATATATTGGTGACTATGTATGTAATTGTATATGTGGTGTCAATTTAATTATATTTATTTTAATGAAACACTATATATTTTGATATTGTGATAAATATTGTGATATTTTGAAACATTGAAATGTTCTTATAACATATAACACATAACACTGCATAATAAAACGGATATAAACATCAATATAAATAACATTAACGAGATCGTATACTAGTATAATTAATTAACAAATAATGTACTAAATTATGGTTATAGTGAAACCCTGTACTATATATATATAAGATTTTTAAGTATATTACAACCAAATAAGGACATGTATTGGATATCAAGTGAAGAATTCGGGGATATGCAATGACGAGTGTTGTATTATTTATATAGGTATACCTGTATATACTGTATACAGTGTACATTATATGATATATTTATAGATAGTGGGTAGGTGGATGGAGTAGAAAGTAATAACTTGCAGAACTGAGATATATATATATATATATATATATATATATATATATATTATTAATAGGGTGAACCTTAAGGAATATTCCATTACTTAAGATATGTAACAATTTTGATAAAAAAAATAGTGGGTTATAGGTTATGACTTTGAAGATAATGCGATATTTAATTAGTAACCCACTTAACCTCTTTAACCCACTCTTTACTCGTAATACTACACTGTTAGAAATAAAAGTTCATTAGACTCAAATAAAGGGTTAATTGGATGACTCTGTACGCGAACCCTTTGTGGGGTTCTTTAAATAAACATAACCTAAAGAACCTTTTCTGAATATTATTTCAAAATTGTTTTTTTGGACAGAAATAACATAAAGAACCTTTTCTGAATATAATTTAAAATGGGTTCTATGGAAACAAATAACCTAAATAACCCTTTCTGAATAGTATTTATATAATATTGTTCATTAGAATTGTAAATATATAAGAACATTTTTATTATTTGGAATCATAAATATATATGAATATGTATTATATTTGTGGTTCCTTATTATAATATAAATAAAGCTTAGTATATATTATAAAATATATATTAATATAATGTAAATATAGTATACTAATTAAAATATGATTCATTGATAATTTTTCCATACAAAGTATACTTTGGGATAGAACAATTTAATAAGACTTATTATATTATTCCTCTTTCACAAACATATTTAGTAAAAGCCAAAATATTTATGCGTGGTATAAAAATGGATATATGTTGATTCATCAATACAAAAAATTAGAAAATATATAAAATTAGAATAGTAATTGAAATATAAATAATAGGTTTAATTATATATTACTTGATTTTTATAAAATATAAATTATATAACTTGTTTACAAAAATGTATATAAATATATTAATATAATTATTTAATCATAATAATATGTATACATATAGTACACATTACATATTAACATAATATTAATATTATCATTAGTAATAGAAAAGGGTTCATTAAGTTTACGAGTCCAAAGAACCTTATACAAAAATAATGAGGTTCTTTACATTTCGATCATTAAAAATAACCCAATTATCATATATTTATTTCGTATTTAAGGTTCTATTCATTTTAATGATTCAAAAGAATCCAATGCCAATATCATGTGGTTCTTAGGACTAAAATGCTCGTCTAAAAAACCCATATACTTCGAACAGTGTTCTAACGAAACATAAACTGTCATTTACCTAATGGATCGCACTCACATTACGTACGTCTTACTTCGTACGTGCGTACACATTACTTAATACATTCTGAAGTACTTGAAGTTTTTATTTTGTATTCGTGTAGAGAAACAGGTTAGGGGAAAGTAAGCGAATACGGACACCCCCGTTATCTATGGAAGTAAAAGATTAAATAAAATGTTAAAATCACAATAATATCTATAATCATATGATATAATTATATTTTCATTTTTGATTACAAATAATGAGTCATCAAATGTTAAAACCATTTATTGTTAAAGTGTCCCCCGTATTAGTCGTCCAATTTCCCCTATACTTATCTAAGGGTGTGATATTTGTTGCAGGACACGTGATCAGCTGGACACTGTAATCCATGTGGGGTTAAACCCGTATATAGTCAAGTGATACAAAGTGTACCATGTATATGTGTCCTTCTGTCAAACATTCCATGATTTCAAAACAACATCAGAAAATATATGGGATAGGATATAGCAACAATTAAGATTACCTGGTTAGTGATAATATATAGACATTTCGTGCAACAGTACATAGGGGTACATAGGGGTACATAAGGTACATATAATTAAGTGTTGTGAATATTTGATATATGATGAAAATAAACGAGCTATCAAAATATTCATCAATATATTGAACATAGCTAAGTGTGTATATATATATATATATATATATATATATATATATATATTGTATACATTACATTTAATATATGTTATTTGCCATGTATATATATATATATATATATATATATTAATGTTATATATTTACTTATCTGTCAATATGGAATATATATACCATGTAGAGCACTACGTATACTTTACGTATAATATATATATATATATATATATATATATATATATATGTGTTGTATGTATGTCTTACACCGTAGGTGTATATGTTTACATTAAAGTATAATAAATATAAATACATACGTGCAAACATGTAAAGAGTTGTACGTCTATGTACTCACACATTATAATAAACATACTTATTGTACATAAAATGAAATCATTTATTTTTATATTATATTCATAACATTTATATTATTATGTATTCATATCTATATATTTAAATATATAAATATGCATATGCATAACTTAATATAAAACCTGCTAAAGGGGCATGCGATTATAACGAATTTCTTACAACGACTCGAGTACAGTGTAGTACGTGCTATACAGACTGTACTTAGTACTACTACATACTATAGTGTAGTATCCACGTACAATAGATAACCTCGTCACGTGGTATGTAATCTATACACTCGGGTTGGGTGGGGGGCAAAAACCCTCGATACACATGTTGATGTATGTATATGTTTGATGATAAATATCGTTACAAACCGTTATATAAATGATAATTTATATGCTTTTCCTACGGGTCTATTTAGTGTATATGTTAAATCTGGGTCAAGCATGTATACACTCTGATACGATAATGATTTTAGTTAATAACATTAGACAATATTTAATATTACAATGATGAATAGCTGCGATATTAACATATATTCGTAAACTATGTGGTTATATTTCCTAGCATGATAGTATTATAGATAATTTCAAATTTACAAATTAGAAGTATCAATGTTCAATATTATGTATACGCGTATAATATAGTGCGTCATTAACATATATGATATTCTGCTATGCTTTGCTATTTATACAGAATACTTCTTTATATATATAATTATAATTAATAGTAGCACATTTGTATATATCATTTATATTGTTTATATGTATAGAGTATACTATAGACTCTATAGTATAGAGTATATATATATATATATATATATATATATATATATATATATATATATATATTATGTAAGGGAACGCTACCTATTCATTTACGAGTATATCATATTATTATATTATTGAATAAATACATATCTAATTAGCCCGATCCTAAAGTTATAATTATAGTAACATATGATAATTAGGTATTATTAAACATAATATTACACACACACATATATATATTAGAGATACAAATGTGTAGTTATACATTTTATAAATTAAAAAAAATTTATAAAAATAATATCACAAAATGTTAGGCTAATTTTAACACATATATTAAATGTATAGGAATGTTTAAAGGTATGTGAATTCTAGCGCAGATATCACATTTAATTTAATAATATTAGATGTAGACTTGTCTATGTAAAACATTCAACATGATGAAAGTGTTGTAATACCCAGTCAATATGTACGTATAACTGTTAATGGGTTTAGGAAAACACTATATTTATATTCTAGAACATTCTCGGTAATAATAACTATGCTAAGTTATTGCGTAATGGTGAGGTATTATTAAATATAATCTAATAGAGTATATAGTATATACTCTATAGTAGTATATACTATATACTACTATATACTAATATATACTATGTAGTATTATATATATATTATAGTAATATAAATAGAAGTAATGTAATTGATGTAAAAGATAGAACATTTATAGTAAATAGTTTATATTAAAACAACCAACGTATTGTTTACATTGTTATAGTAAAACATCATTTAGTACGTTCGTGATAGTGTTAAGTTTTATTTAATATACATCTATAAATATAATGTATAAATTATCACATTTATGAAAGTAGTCATAACATAAATAACGAGAGCGTATAAAGCATATGCATATAACTAGTGATTGAATATAACAATAAAATGTACAATACATATTGCATATTTCATATATATATATATATATATATATATATATATATTAGATATATTATGAATGCTTGATTGATGCCATACTATGTCTCACTAAGTAGATAATGTATTACACTAGTATTAAGTATATTAACGTTTCTGTGTAGGCTTGCAAATGTCATAATAATTGAATAACATAAATACAGAATATACAGCTATTAATAATATTATAAGTTTTAGAAATTTATTTGTAGATTTTGATGATAAATCTATCAAAGTGTTAAAAATTAAGTGTTTAAAAATTAACATGTATGTAGTATTAGAGAACACTTCTTTATTAAGGATTATACTGAAAATAGTAGGTAGAAATATTACATTAATACTATTATAGATTATAAATTATTGCATAACAAAGGTTACTTATTTTTGCATACTTATCACTTAGGTATTATAGGTATTTTAGGTATAGGTTTATACCCATATAGGGTAAATACCCGTATATACCCGTATATACCCGTATATACCTATATATTTGTTAAGTAATAATTTATATTTAAAATAAAGATCGCAATATAATTATTGACAGCATTGTATTGACAGATTGTAAAACCGATAATTGTAGTTAGTTATAAAGCATTATTATGTGATTATTGTTATACAAGATACTCAACTTGGAATATGTCTCTATGGTGAATATATAGTCAGACAATGAGATCTCAGATAGGCTGATATTCTAATATCAAGATTCTCATATAATATTATATTTAATATAAGATGTACATGGAGTTGAGGCGCTTATTCACCTATATTAAACACTAACACTGCACACAGATTTATAATACTATCACAAGTAGATGTTTATAAGAATATCTATTATATTATATAATTTATATATAATAATTGAAAATATATATTATGCAGCTAATAAGTAAATAGTGAATATACATGATTAGTTGTTAAGCAATATATAAAGAATGAATAATGTGTTTATAATTATATTTGATATTAAATAATATATAATTGGCGTAAATTATTTATTACATATAAATATTATTTATATTCAAATCATTATTTCTAGATATATTGAATATATTAAGATTCTATAATAGCAAAATTGTGTTAAAATGATAAAATGATAAAATAATATTTGAATTCTTCATAAATTTAGTTTAACATAATATAATGCAAATACTTCCAAGGTATGTGTATTCATCTACATTATTTATTTGACAATTATTTATTAGTAGGGTAAACTAACCGAATACGGACAGTTCCCGAATACGGAAACTCTCGGTATCTCAGAAACCATACATCCTACAAAAAAATTTTTATTGAATACAATATTCATAATTATATAAATAGTCTAAACAAATATTTTTTATTTTTTAATTATTCAAAATATTACTGATATATCCAATGAACTGATTTTTTTATTCGTTTTTAAATTTATGAACAAAAATGTCAACTTAAAACCTTGTCAAGATTATACAAATGTATCGATATAAAAAATAACACTATATTTAAAAATATAAAGCATTCTAAAAATTATATATATAATTTCTATATTTATTATTTAATATTTTTTAATATATATTAAGTTATAAGAATATATCTAGAGGTCATATAAGTCCCTAATATGGACACTCTAGATGTCTTAATACGGACACCCTATAACCAATCAGCGCACAGCGTATGAACTATTCTGATTTGCTTAAAAATCGCGTGCGCTATAATATTAATACCACAAATAAAGCTAAATCTAAAAATTTTATTATTTAGATACTTAAATTGTATTATTAATTAAAAAAAGTATAAAAATATAAAAATTATTAACTAATTAAATTAGAATAAATTGTTCACAAAATTAATTATAAATAATGTAATTGTAATTTGTCTGATTGATTCATCAATACTATATAGTTAATCTAGTGGTATATAGGGTGTCCGTATTATAACACATGGTGTTCGTATTCAGAAATGAGTACCGAATACGGACACCCCCCGTTATCTATGGAATTAAAAGATTAAATAAAATGTTAAAATCACAATAATATCTATAATCATATAATATTAATATATTGTAATTTTGGAATAAAATTAAGGAGTCATAAAATGTTAAGACCATTTATTATTAAAGTGTCCTTATTAGGTTACTTCCCCTAAATCTAATTTTGTATATTAGTTTTATTGATGTTTATTTTTAAAGTATTGTATACCTATAAAGAGGTACAATTTATATTAAATATATATATATATATATATATATATATATATATATATATATTATATACCTATGTATAAATATTTGTAAGTAAATATATGTGTATATATTTATTTATATAAATGAATACCTGTATTATTACTATATGGAATTATCGTTGAATTATGTTAATAAAGTTGTACATTATAACAAGTGATTATATATATAATTACAATATTACATTTTACACATTGTTGTTAGGGTGGCGAATATTTCACATTTAATTACACAAGCACACTGCGTTATGTTATCATGTCACACGATCTTTGTGTGTATACACTATAGTATGTATGTAAGTATGTATGTATGTATGTATGTATGTATGTATGTATGTATGTATGTATGTAAGTATGTATGTATGTATGTAAGTGTGTATGTATGTATGTATGTGTAACGTATGCATATAGTTTTGTATACAGTACGTAAGGCTCCTCTTGCATGGTAAACATACACTTATAACATACAAATATGTACTGATAATTAATTCCCTATAGATATATATATATATATCGGCATATATTTTAGATCATTGTACAATTTTAATTAGTACATTTTTTAAAACAATTATTGGGATTCTTATTTTTTTAATTTTTATTATTATTTTTGAAATTAGTTATATACTATGTTATACACAGTTAAATATGTCAAATTAAACAGCTTAGTAATATATATGACCTATAGTTCAACGCGGTAGCTCGCGAGATCAAATATACTTTTAAATTATGAATTTAATAATTAATAAGGAATATAATTTTTAAAACTGTAGTTTTCAGATGTTAATATCATCATTATAGTACATTACATTTAATTATTGAACATAATTCTAAAATTACATCAATTTATAAAAAAAATATTGAACAAAAATTAAGAAATAATAAATAACACACATCATAATAGAGATTTTTTGACATTAATTTCCATTAATCAATTAATCCATTAAATCAATTAAAAAATGTGATCTCCCTTTTATAAAAATGTACATCGTAAAGATTAAATTTAAACTAGGAACTTAAATAATAATTGTTATTGAGTGGCGCTTTAAGATTATTATTAAGATATACAATTGTGATTCATATGTGTACTCCCTAGTATTACACACACAAACCCACACACATACACACGCATACATACATGAGTTAATTAGAGAGTTGATAGATCAAAGTAAATACATAAATATAATAAGTATGTATTATTGTATGTATTTCTGAAAATAAATATGAATCTATATTATTATTAATTTATATTTATTAATAAAAACTTATGTTTCGTATATTATTATGTATACGTTAGTGGTAAGATACGTGAATGTATGTGAACTAAACGAATATAATATAAATTAAAAATATTATTTGTTAAAATACTTATTTTGAAATTAAGTTACTTTGGTTGTTCCTTACAACCAAAGTAACTTCATTTCAAGTAAATTCATTATCTTCATACTTCTGAATACATCTAAGCCAATGTTTATCAACAGTTTTAATCATTTAAAAATTCAGTGTGTGACAATGATGATTGTTAAATTTAGTGACATATATTTGAGAAAAAATACTAAACATTGTAGTTATATACAATATATATATATATATATATATATATATATATATACATACTTATTCACTGTATATAATGAACGCCTGTAGCGTGAGTCGTTAATGTATTCGATAAGTCACTGATAAGTTATCAGTAAGTGACGACTTACTTTGTTCCTTTATTATCATTATCATCATCGTACAGATGTATTTCATCGACATGTAAACGTTTATTATAGTGATTATCCCTAATCCAAATACACACACACACATATATATATATATATATATATATATATATATATATATATATATATCTGTGGCATATATAAACTATGTATATATGATAATTAATAATTGAGGTATTCAGTTACTACTAGTGCGGTGGCCGACATATGTTTGTTGTTAACTACCGACGTCGTGATACATACCGTAGCCTGTCGATAGTAGCCTGTCGATAGTAGCCTATGGTAGTAGCCTATGGTATACTATACTATATATAGTAGCCTAGTTTACGTGTAATTGCCACGGACATGCGTAGTGCTTATCAACGACTTTCATCAGCAGCACAAGCGTACGCCTATACGTATGTATGATATCATCGTACGGAACAGGTAACGCACGCACACACGTGCACATGTGTCTATGTATGCGTGTGTATTGGAATACCTCTAATCATTATTTATTATAGGCTACGCTTCCTTGGATAGTAAGTAATTTATTTGTTTTGTAAATATCTAAAGAGCTATATATTTATTGGTAATTGTAGTACTAATCTACTATACTATGTCCTATAAACAACGAATATATACATATATATACACACATGCATACACTATAACTCACATATATATACGAATATATATATATATATATATATATATATATATATATATATATATATATTTCTATCTATTGTATATTATAATTGATGATTAATCTAGTTTAACAATGAATTGTTAAGTTCATTTCAATGACAGAACTATCACACATTCAATCCGATATTGCATATCTACTGTATGTTACCTATTTACTCTGGCTCGATTAATTTATCTCATTACAAGAATAACTCGGATGCTTAGAATAATGCATTTACGAGAAATCATTGTGTACTGGTGTATTCTAAATTTACATATTATGTTTTAATTTACATACGCGTAGAATTTATTCACCACAACAAAAAATCAACATATATAATAATATATATATAACATATTATATCAGAATGTATCTATATATATGCATCTTTACTAATACGATAGTTTACATCTTTACTATAGTGAGGCGTTATTATCTGATTAGTAAGACATATTAAACTATATATAGACGAATAGGTATACCTATTCGTCTATATAAAACATAGAGCTAGAGAGAAACTTTCTCTCTAGCTCTATGATATACAAGTTTTCGTTTTAAGTGTGTCGATTAGTGGGTCAATGCACGTGATCAATTAACGAGAAAAACGCATACGATATATCTATAATCGGTTTGTTTACATCTCGTATTATATCGCGTTAACTCTCGCCCTCTATCGCGAGATATCGCGTTCTATTAAACCTCGGCCATTAATAAATATTACTCTCAGATGATACTATACGATACACTCTAGAGCTATAGTGGTAACATGATAGGGTGCACCCTATCGGCCGTTTACCGTACTCGTAATGCAGGTTATCAGCCCCCTTTGGGCTAAAGATACCCGATACATCCGATTGAAAAACCACAACACACGTAAGGGTATCGTATTTGTATTTATTAAGGACTAGATTGTGTTCACGTTATCAATAGTATTATTATTATTATTATGTTTATTATTATTATTATAGTAATGATTATTATTATATATATAAGTATTATAGTATTACATATACTTTTATTCTATTTATATTATATTATATTATATTATATTATTAAATATTTATAAATCTTACTTCTTCTTTTATCTCTATAGTAAATAATTAAATCATCCAACTTATTATTTTTGTTCGTGATATATTCAACGTATTATTATTATAAAATTGTTATCATATTATTATTATTTATTATTCCCGCGCGAGAGAATGGGTATGACCCTATTTTAGTGCTTAATACACCGAATATCATAATCAACACCACCATCAACATCATTATATTATGCTAATATATTATTCTATTAATATTTAATACATATATTATTACTTCATTAAATTAAAATAATATAATTGCATATATAATTGTAAATGTTATCATGATTATGACGATATGGGTAGTGTAATATGTCAAGTATACTGTAATAACAAAATAGTAAAAACCCTATTACTATATAGATGAATTTTGTTATTGTTTTTTAGTCAGAACTTTTAATCCATAATTGTTTATTGTACTTATTCCATAATGTATATGAATATATGTTATAGTAATTTTATATGGTTATAACCATATATGGTGTTCGAAATATATATATATATATATATATATATATATATATATATATGGATATAGAATATATAGATATGTATGTTATATAGTAAATTATATATCTATATACATATCAAAAAACTAATCAATAAATGTAAAAAGTTTTATAGTTTATCTAAATCTATCCCATCTTATTATGTAAAATGGCGGAGTTTGCAATTTAAACTTTATTCAGAAATTAAACTTTATAATATAAAAACTGAAGAACATGATCTTAATTCTAATGATAAATCTTCTTTTTTTAAATATATTAATTCCAAACTTAAGTCGAATAAACCTTTGTCTGTTCTCAGATCAAACTTAGATGGTTCTATTATAACTAATTACTCTGATAGTATGGAATGTTTATCCTTACAGTTTAATTCTGTATTTAATAATAATACATCACCTGTACAGAATATACCATCAATAATTTTTAAAAACACATTTGAATCATTTCCTTTATCACCTGAAACTATTATAAAATTTCTTTGTTTTTTACCTAACAAGTTTAATAATTCTTCAGATGGTCTACCGAAAGGGGTATTAAAAATTCTCTCATTTGAGTTATGTGAACCTTTATCCATAATATATAGTCGTTTCCTTAAGGAAGGCTATTGCCCAGATTTATGGAAACATTCCTACATTACACCTATATATAAGAAAGGTGACCCAACACTAGCTGAAAATTATATACAAATTAGTATCTTACCGAGTTCTTTGATAACCTTTGAACAAATTCTATCTAACCATTTAATTTACTTCCTTCGAGATAATAATATAATTAATGATTATAATCAATACGGTTTTCTTTCGGGTAAATCAACTGATCTTCAGTTATTAAAATGTTATCGATACATATTTAAAGCTAAAGATAACTCTAAATCTTCGGATATTATCTATATTGATATGGCTAAGCCTTTGACAAGGTGTCGCATACATTATTACTCCATAAACTATTTAATATTGGTATACAAGGAGATGTCCTTAAATGGATTAAATATTACCTATTTAATAGAATTCAAAGCGTTAAAATTGATAACAATATGTCTAAACCCCAAAAGGTAATTTCAGGTGTTCCACAAGGTTATGTATTAGGACCAATTCTATTTATAATATACATTAATGACCTACCCAACTGTGTGGAGAAACCTTCATATACCTCTCTATTTGCTGATGATGCAAACATTGGCCATATTCTACAGTAATCTGATAATATACGTCTTCAACTAACACTTGCCGATATTGACAAATGGATGTCAACTTGGCAACTTGAACTAGCAACCTCCAAATGTAAAGTTATGCGTATTGGTAAATGTATCAACAAAACAAATTATTATCTTAATGATAATTTATTAAAATATTGTATATATTATAAAGATCTTGGTATAATATTCACAGACAATCTAAAATATTATACTCATATATCTGAGATATGTTATAAAGCATATAGAATATCGAATATGATATTTAGATCTTTCATAACTAACCAGTACTCTCCTTTAGTATGTGCATACTTAACCTATATACGACCAATTCTAGAGTATGGTTCTTCTGTATGGAATCCTCATTCTAACTGTATTGGGTATAATGACTTATTGAAAAAGTGCAAAGAAATTTTACTAAAACATTATTTTATCGTTGTAATTTATCATATTTAAATTATTCTGATCGATTAAAATTCTTAAATTTACATTCACTCTCCCAACGCAGAACTATTGCCGATCTTACTCTGGCTTATAAAATCATCAAAGGATTCTTTGATGTGCCGGTGTCGGACATCATGGGTACATACGTAGAATCTAGCAGGGGCCCGTCAATAATGATAAGGAGAATGAAATCAAGGACAAAACCACTATTCAACTACTTTGGTAATAGAATATTTTCAGATTGGAACAAACTACCCGATCTGATATTACAATGTGAAACTGTTTCTTCTTTTAAAGCCTTAATGATTCGTAGTATAATTAGATGATCAGAATTCTCTAATTTACTGTATTGGTTATGCTGGTTTTGATGTCAGAATATGTCAATACCACTACATTAAGGGAATGACCAACCTTTGGGGCCAGATCCACCTCATATGGGTTATCCAACCTCTAACCCGAGACCTCCGATTTAATCAGTGTTATCTTTATGGTGGAGATGAGAGTTCTGATTTTCTTTTATGTTGTTTTCATTTTACTTCATATAATATGCGCATATTTTCATATAATATTCATATATATTATGTTCGGCATGCAAAAACCAAGGAGTTTTTTTTTATTAATTATAAACATAATGTTAATTTGTGTATACACAATGGTATACCATGTCGTTTTGGGTATCAATTTATATCTATTTTTTCTTCATTATTTTTGTTTATATATTTATTTTTTGTTTACCTAATAAACTATATATTATTATTATTATTATTATTATTATTATTATATTAAGAAAATAACTATAACCCATGGGTTATATACCTATCTAACTGAATTACAGAATTCCATATCCATTATATATTCCGAAACCAATAAATAACTACAGTCCAAAAGCACATACATTGTAGAAAATTAAACCAGTTTTCAAGATTTCAATTATGAATACATAACCGAATTTATTTATATTCTATGGGTTTTTACAACAAAATAGAGATAGTATCATTTAGAGATTTTGTATACAGTATACTCTATAGAGTATAACAAATAATTAATTTTCATAATTTGTATTATTTATAACATTAATTTACTTATATATTATTAAATTATATACATGAATATTTATAATATTAATAATTTTGGAATTATTAAATTATATTGACTTACATTATTATTATTAGATTATATAATTTTATATTTATTAATATATTTACTTAGATATTAGATATTATCTGATATAATATCGTATATATATATAAAGATAGTGGCTGGAATTAAAAATGTATTTAATTTATTTTAAATATAATATGTATATATATATATATATTTCAACATACCTATATATCGATATATATATGTATGTATATATATATATATATATATATATATATATATATATATATATATATATATTTCATGAGTATAGTAAACAATAGTGTTTACATTATTTTGTATAATACAAGATGTATATATATATATATTATAAATTATTGTTATTATTATAGATTAGATAATTATATATAGTAGATTATATAATATAAAATGTAACACACACACACACACACACACATATATATAGTATGTATTATATAACCTACATATATAATATAAGCTTATATTATCTAAAAACTCTAAGGTTCAATAATGTATTAGATTTAGTAAAATAATTAAACTGATTAGAATGCAATTATACAATAGCACACAATAACACACACACCTATACGACTTTAATTATACGATGCACCCAACTAGCTGCCATACCAGTCTAAGTCTTATCTTCCGGTGCACGTAGATTTATACTGTAAACAATATTTTTGATACACACAAATATATATATATATATATATATTTATTATATACAAATAATAAGTCTGGTTATGTAATACTTATTAATATAATTATAAAATAAAGTGTGTATCCATGATTATATGCATATATGTATATCTGTATATATATATATATATATATATATATATATATATATCTATATATATATATATATATATATATATATATATATATATATATATTTACAGTCAACTCTCGATAAATCAGACGCTCGATAACTCAGAAGCCCACTAACTATTACCTTTACTTGTGGTAGTTTGGTTTCATATTTACGTAAATATGTGAATTCAATATCTCTCAAATTCGCTACCTCAATAGATTGTGTCGGTTTGAGTTAGTTGACTGTATTTATATATTGTTTAAAGCCTTATATTAATTATAATATGTTAATATATGTAAGATAATTGTAAAATATACTGTAATAGTACTATTGCATTATACTAATATACTATTAGTAATAGCAAAGACCTTAGGTAATAGAACGATTATTATGTATTGGATCGATATTCATTAATTATAAACAATTAATTTACGAGGAAAAAGTCTACAATAAAAAAGAAAAGAAAAAATTATAAACAATAATAATAATAAAAGAAATGTAGTAATAATGATATATATATACATAGACAAATAAATACATATATTATGATAAGTAATATTGTAAGTAATATAGTGAGTAAGCCCTTGGGCTTTAGTAATACGTAAATAAAATTGGCAACGGAAAAATAGGAATTACCAAACATTAAACACGATGAGTATCAAGTTTCATATTATGTTAAATTATATCTCTTGTTAGTAGAGGTTGATCGTAGTACTATAAGCTACGCTGGCATACCTTTATACTTATTATTGTGATATTAATGTGATATACGCAACAATATAACTTATATAGAATATAAATTGTATCCAAACGAGTATTTCATAATATTAGAAATATACACATTAGTATTATTATGCGATATACAACGGGTATATAATTATTTGTATACGCTAAAATGTGCTCTTTATATTTATATTTTGAGCCACATTCGTATTAAAATAAACATAGTCTTACATTACTACATTCATAACAACTAATAAGTTGGGGAGAGTACTCGAATACCGACACCCTAACAATAAATCACCATAACTGTATTATTTCTCAATTAAATATTTCCAATTTTATTTCTAGGTATTAAGTAGGTATATACATATAATAGGTATATTATAATTTAATTTAGTTTATTTAAATCTGAGATAACAGGGATGTCGATATTATGTTCAATTAGGGTGAACATGTATGTCGCTTAGATACAATTGAACTTAAGTTAATAACTCTGTAAACAATTGTGACAAATACAAACACTTTTCGGCACATTGTAATATATAATTAGGCCAATAAGATTTATTTTAAATATTTAAAATACCTACATTTTTAAATGAGAATCGATATTGCACTTCAAAAATGTTATACATTTAGTTGTTTGAGTTGTAACGAAAAAATCAGTTTTTTGTTTATAATTACAAATTATAAATATTAAAAAAAAATTATACTTATATGAATAGAATTATATTGATTAAAATGTCGTGCATTATTATTTTATGATTGGAATTATATTTTAGGAGATCTCTAGGGTGTCGATATTACGTACATGTCGATATTAGAGCACTCTCCCTTATATGAGTGGTTTTTATTTACCGCAAAAATTGTATAGGGTTTATTAATATTATATTATTATTATTGTTATTTTATTTTTATGACGATTTATATTTATTAAAGAGGTTTGTGATGATGTAAGTTTTTTTTATAGGTGATTCACTACAAGAGGGTGACGCATTTCACCATATTGTGTTCTTCAAGTGAAACATTCGTTGAGTACGATGAAATTGGATGCATATAAGTAGAAGGTTCTGGTATGTATGTTATATGTCAATGCAGATAATTTGGCTATTTAATAATGAAGGATGAATGTAGAATTATAGTATTTTAAGTTGTGCAGTTTTTGAAGAGCTCATAAATCAGTAAATCTGGTTGTATAGTATTTTTGTAGGCGGTAAATAAGTCTAAGGGATTTGTTTATTATGCTATCAATGCATTAAGGTAAGTATGTTTGGTTGATAATATGATTGTGATACAGAGAAGGGAGTGTATTAACGTCTGGGTAAGTGCAGTTGAAGTAGTGATACAACTAATTTATTTAAATCGAAAAGTTGGTTGATGAAGTATCTTTGATGGTTAATATGAGTTGTAGAAAGTTATTGTGTTGTTTAAAGTGAACACCTATGTATTTATAGTTTTATAGGGAGTAACTTCATTATGAACTATGAAGAGTTTAGGGTAGTTAAGTTTGGAGTTAACAGTTAAAAGTAAACAATTGATAGTGAGCTAGTTGTTCATTGTATTTAAATAGTTGTATGTCGTTAAAAGAAGATACCTTTAGCATAATTGATAAATATATATTTAGATATTTTCTGAGTTAAAAAATGTAAATAATTAACATGTAAAGAATAAAAATATTTATCAATAAGTCAAGCTAAAAATAAAATATGTAAAGTTATATAACAAATCACAGAAACGAGTTGAATTTTGAATGCCAAACTATAAATGGAATAGAATAACTAAAAAAATAAAAATAAAACTAAAAGAAACAAGCTGAAGGTAAAATAAATGGTACCCGTAAAAATGAATAAAATTAGATAATCAATTGTTTAATTGATTTTCATATTTTGATAAAAGATGTTTTTTTAAATATTTATTTCAAGTTTTTTATATAGGGGAAAGTCCCCGATTACCGACCCCTAAATGATTAGTTGTAATAACTTATTCAATATTAAATATTTTTTTTTAAATTTTGTAATTTTTGTAATATAATGGCAATGAATAATGTGGCTATTTTAAATTTTTGATATAATTATATTTACAAGAATATACAGGGGGGTCGGTAATCGGATACATGTGCCTAATACCGACCCCCTTCCCCTATCACCGACCCCCTAAAATAATCGTGGTATAAATAATTGTAGTATTATAATATCCAATAAAAATAGTAGATATACATAAATATAATTAATTATAATATGACGTAATTTATTTTTTATTGAATTTATGTTTTAATAGTAATATTAAATTTAAATTTAAACTTTATAGTAATTATATTAAAATAGTGTATATTATTATTTAATATTTATTTATTAATCAATATGTATACATATATATATATATATATATATATATATATAAATAACTGGAATCATGAATCTTAAATCTATGTCAATTATACACAAATAAGTTATAACATAATTTAAAGTAAAATACGGATCTATTTTGATTGGATATTATAAATCATATGGGGTCGGTATTAGGGTAATTTAGGGGGTCGGTAATAGGAAAATAATATGGGTTGCTATAATTAAGATATATTGGTTAATAGTTATTTATAATTAAATTATTTTTATAATAGTTATAAAAATTGTATTGAACTACAATATAATGCACAATATTAAATTTTCTTTTAATTAATAAAGTATTTACAATGATTTAAAAAAAGTTATTATTCAAATATTTAAAAAGTAAATACAGAATATTACATTTGATCAAATAACAATTGAAGGATTACATATTTTTGTAAACAATATATTTATTCATATTTACCATTAAATTACTAACAGTTCATGTATATATAATTTTTTGATAACTCTTATATTTACTGAGATACGAGAGGGGGTCGGTATTAGGAGGGGGTCGGTAATCGGGGACTTTCCGCTACATTTTTGTAAATAATAATTTATTTAGACATAAACTATTCCAGGATGTAGGGCCTTTAAATGATAATGATTTATGATGACGGCTTGCTTTTATATAAGGTAATTTGAAATTATGAAAAGTATTTTTGTATAAATTGTTATATCTAAGAAATAATAATGATAGTCTACTTGGGCATTTCTTTAAATGTACATTTTGCATGAATAAAATATATTTATGAGTTATAAAATCTTTAATTTTAATATATTAAAACATACAAATAAATTGTTAGTATTAAGTTAGTATATTAGTCAAAATAAAAATATTATTGAAAATTTCAAAGATATTTTTATTTACTATTCGAATAGCCTTTTTGTAGATTTGAAATACATTGAAGGTTATTATTAAAATTATTTCCTCAACATTTCTAAACAATACATGATATTAGGTAAACAAAAATAATTGTAAAGTAGCTTAAAAATATATATTGGTAACTAGCTTAGCTTTCGTAATATATAAATATATATATAACATGTGATAACTTCAATTTTGTTTTTTCTTATATGTTCTTTAAAATTTAAATAATGTAAAATAACCCCACAAAAAGTATAATTAGATACTAAGCATGTTACAGTTAAATTAATTGATATAGTATTAATAATATTTGCATCTTTATAAGGTAACACTTTTGTTTTAACAATATTTAATATTAATCTATTATTAGTGAGCCATTCATACATTTACACAAATACATTTAAATTAACTAAATTTAAACTTTTGTATAGTCTTATTACTTTGTTCACTAATGCTAACCGATATATCGTCAGCAATAAGTATGAGATTAAAATTAATATTTAATTTATGTATGGCCATATGAATATCATTTATATATAAAATAAAAAGTAAGGGACCAAAATGGATCCCTATGATACCCCAATACTGATGATATTACTTTTAGAAAGTTTGTTATCTATTCTAGTTGATAACATTCGATATTGCATATAGATCTCAATTAAACGATTAGTAGTACACCTAAAAAAATAATATTTTAACTTGTTTAATACAATCTTATGAAATACAAGTTCGAATACTTTTTTAGATCTAGAAATAATTAGGCTAATTTGTTATTTATTTCTAAGTTAGATTTAATAAAATTATAGAGTGCGTGCGAAGTGGAAGAATTTCTAATGACACCAAATTGTTTGGCATATAATAAATTCTGTTTGTCAATAAAATGTAGAAATCTATTAGAAATTATTTTCTCTAAAATCTTTCAAAATTGAGATAATAAGGAAATCGGTCATAGTTATTCATATCATATAGTTTTTCTTTCTTAAAAAATGGGGTTATTACTGATATTTTCATGTTATCTGGAATAGCAGAGTCACAAATTAGTAAGTTAAAAATGTAAGTAAGTGATTCTAAAATAAAATTAAAAACAATATGATTATATTCATGTTAATGTTAACAAACCTAATGAAGATTTACAATCCCCATTATCAGTCACAATATCATTAGCAGATATAGCAAATAAAGTGTATTTTTTTGAGGATTTTATAAATATCTCTCGTGGGATCAATTTTTTCATTATTAACTATTGGCAAATACTTATCTTGTAGATCAGTAGCTATTTAACTAAAAAACTATTAAATGCATTTTTTCTTTCACACTTACTAATTATGTTATTACCATACAAGATATTATCAGGAAGGGTATTACATTTATTATGATCAGTTAATTTCTTAATTTTAACCAACATATCTGAATAATTATTGTTACTAAAAAAGTTTTTATAAGCTGCATTCTTTTGTCTACGTATTATGACATTTACCTTTTTATATATATATTATATCTAGCAATGCTACTGTATTGTAATGTATATATATATATATATATATATATATATATATATATATATATATATAATATATATATATACATTACAATATAGTAAGAATTGCTATATATAATATATATATATATATATATATATATATATATATATATATATATATATATATATACATATATATACATTACAATATAGTAATAATTGCTATATATAATATATATATATATATATATATATATATATATATATATATATATATATTATATATATACTAATATATATATATTAAGAATAGAACATGACCTATCAGATACATGAGATATATTATACTAATTATGATACTAATGATATGAGGTTTCTAAGTAGCATGTGATAAACACTCTTTATAAACTTGCGATTTCATATAGTTTAATTGTTAACTTTGTATTAATTAAGTTATCGATCATCGAGTTGCCTCAGTTTGAAAAGGATTATAACTTAGTAAGTGATACTTATATTAAATATATTAATCATATCATATTCCATATAGTTAGATATAATGTAAAGTACTAATTGCTTAGATATACTACATTATAGAGTTTTGAAAGGGATAATGGGGTGGTGGTCAGATAGGAGATAAGGAGTTAGATAGTACTTCTTAATAATAATAGTAATATATTTATGTTTCTTACTGATATTAATGAAAGAAGATCTAAGTGTTGAACAAAATGTACTAATTATGCAGATTAATAAATATATATCCCAATAGTGTAATAGGATAAGTAATAGTTTAAGTATAATAGGATACAAGTGAGAATATTATTTAATTAACATAGAAAATAAGTGAACTTCTTGGTATATATAAATAAATATATAGTGGATAGATAGTGAGTATTGGTTATGGTAGAAAGAGCTTGATATTACATAATTAGTTAGAAGTGATCTTATATAATTATGTATACATAATTGATCGGCTCTCGTTAAAAACTGGATGCCTTAACATGAGAGATGCCTTAATATGAGAGCGTCTTCGAATGGATATTAAATCTAGTTGGTGAACAATTATACGTGAACATTTCATCTACATTCCTAGATACTACACAAATAATAAAAAATAAATACATGTGAAGGGAGATAATAAGATATTCCTAAGAAGGAGATAGTTATTGAGATTGTGAAGTAATTTAATTTAAGTGAGTAAAAGTAGTTTCAAGAACATTATTTATATTTAGAATAATGATAGGTATATAATATATTATAATATTCTTGAATAATATTCTTGAAACTACTTTTACTTGATAATTATCATATGTTATGTTAGCATTGGGGTTGAGATGATATTAATGAGATTCGCATATTTTGACAAGATCCCTCTTATAAGAAATTAAAACTGAATCAAAAGGATTTATGACGAGATAAATTACATTACCTGATATGAGTGATACGTGTGAATTAAAGATTATTCATATAGTAATTTATTAAATGATAATTATTAGTGTACATGTGTGTTAACCTGGATATTAAAATTACCGATAATTATTTTATTGATGGTTATAATAGATGCAAGAGAATTAAAAATGCATATAAGAATATATAAAAATGTATAGGTGGAAGATAATATATATATATATATATATTATATCAATATTGATAACATATGAAAAATCTAAAATTAATTGATTTCTTAAAAGGTAACATATCATTTAACATTTCAATAGACGTATGGATTATTAAACAAACTGTAAGTTAAATGATATAATGGGTTACAACATAACTTATAATTTATATTATGACTCGAACAGAAGACATGCACCACCATAAAAAAAACGTATTTTTATTATATAATTATAAATAATATAATATATAATAATTATAAAAATGATAACTAGTAAGATAATAAAGGACATTTTATAGGACATAACATTTAGAAAATAATTTATAGAATTGTATTTATTAGAAAACACAAATGGAGTTTTAGAATTAATTGTACATCAATATAAAATAATATAAAGTAAAATAAAGTAATATATAATAATAATCTTATAAGATTAAATATGTATATATTATATGAATACATTATTCTTGTACATTATATTAATTATGTTATTAATAAATACAAATAAATTATTCCGTATGCAATTTATTTTATGAGAATTTGAATAAAAACAAATAACAAAGAAAATTGGAACCATAAATTGGAGAATTGAACTATTATTTATAAACATTTCTAGAGCAATTAATTCAAATTATATATAATTATTGAATCATTTTTATTATTTATATAATATATAACCTATTATAACCTAACCTTTACATGTATACATATAGTAACGAAACTAAAGGAGATACGAGAGAATATGTTATTCACATCTTTTTATTTAAATATATTTATTCTATTATTATTACCTACTCAGTCCTAATAAGTACATATATGTGTAACATTAATTTTATAATGCATATAATACATGCTAAATGCTGCCATGGCATGCTAAATCAGTAGTATATAATTATTTGAATTGGTATTAATTATATTATGTTATTGAATTACGTTATATTATTATAAACTTAAACTAAGTACAACATATTAATGTAATTATAAAATGAATTGTAGCATACAATTTATTATATTCTCACAAATATTTATTTACTCAAAATAAATATAACAAGTTTGTAATGATTATATTGCCAGTTATGTCAATAATTTATAAAAAAAAAGCTGGTAAACTATCGTTTCATAGTATAGAATATATTTTTATTTTTATTTCTACAAATATAATTAAAATTATCCGTCAATAATTGTAATAAAACGGAAAACAAGTATTGTACATTTATATAACCATTTTTTAATTTTATAAATTTTCAATATAAAGTTATCTTAAAAAAACAATATATATCCTTTTTATTAATTATTACTAACTAAATATGTTTAATAATTAAAATGATGAATAATGTTAGTATATTAGATAAGTATTTGTTGTGGTAAAAATGGACTCAATTACCCACTCTCACATATAACGCGAATGGAGATATACGATACACATGTTATAGTATAATGTCACCAGTATGCTAACTAAGATAATATACGATATGTAGCATAAATAGTTATACAATATAAATACGTACTATAATGCTAACCTTTCTACAATAGTAGATAACTACACTATAAAAGGTGCGGCTTCCAGAGGAGATCTTCGGAGTATAAGTTTATTATGTTATAGATAATATACTACTATAGTAACACGTATAAATATATATATATATATATATATATATATATATATATATATATATATATATAATGGTATATGTGAATTTTATCATAAATATATATTATTGTATATAAATATATATTTTTTTTCTTTATAAATTAAAATTGATGTCTGAATAACATAATTATTGAGATGTACCGTGACATAATGTACATTCAAATGTTAGAACACATAAATTCAACATACTAATATATATATATATATATATATATATATATATATATATATATAAATATACTATGTATATATACTTACATCGTGCTAGACATATAGAGATTATTTCACAACAATGACCTACTGAATATTGTTTAGGTTTGTAGACTGCGGACTATTTATACATGTTGCGTACTTACGTCTATATTGCAGAGTGTACAGAAATAGATATGTAAATAAATATACACGTTCAGAAATATAAATAGATGTATTATTCATATATTCTAATATACACACACATATATGTATACATTATATCTATATTATTACTTAATTATTCAATCGATGAGTTCATCTAAGGAGAACATATATGTATATGATATATCATGAGTAATACTTCTTTGAGCACAACTTTATCCATTCACATCGATAAATAACGTTTTCCATCAATTCAACAGTTTATAATCCATATCTATCATGAATATCTTTATTCCATCTTTTTATCGAACACCATATCTTTATTTTGCCCTCTACTGAGATTTGTATTATAGTTGTTCTCTCTAAATTATTTTATCTTGAGATATATCAACTAACCTAGATTTATTCTCTTTATGTTTCATAATAAAGGTTCTTAATTGCCTACTAATGATATTATTTGATAATATATTTAATTTCGAATGCGTTTATTTTCTTCCTCGATTATTTCAAAATCGTCCAACTTTCGTAACCTTATAACAATTTAGAATGAACAAGCGGGTTGTAGAGTTTACATTTACGTTTAAAGTTAATCTCTGCTTTCCATATCATATCACCTTCTATATATAGAATGTTATATATTGTTATGACTATAGTCAATCTAATAATCATCTATTTTTAATATTTAAACTTTAATATTTAGCCAAGTAACTTAACACTTTTTAATTATTCTAGTAATTGCCCATGCATATTAATAAGGACCCGAGAGAGTACTGAACCTTGCTCTATTCTAACTGTAGTTGAGAAAGGGATACAATGTTGTTATTTAATAATACTGAGCACTGAATCATATATTTATATATTATATCACTGGATTGAGTTATTTAATTATGTTGAAATATGCAATAGAATGCCATACTTCTTTATGATATACTCATAGTTTAGTAAAATATGTATAGTTATGATATAGCGTTATTTATTAGTCCATGTTATTCTCAAGTAATTATTTTCAATTATATATTTTCTCTACCGTGTTCCATTTTTCTAAATTGTACCTATTCACCTGATAATATATATTCAGCTATAAGGGTTAAACCCGTGTACGATTATGTTAAGGACAATACTAAGCCTATAGGCATGTAGCCTAGCCTACTTGCACGAATTATCCAACTAATAGTAAGATAATTAGCGTAGTTTTCAAGTCACTTATTTTTGGTAATGGATTATAAATGATGTTGTCAATACTATATGCTACTCAGGGTTCCAGATTTGCTGGCATCATTTTGTGAATATTCCCGTTATAGATGTACATTGTACATCGTACATCCTTCTCTGATGAGTTCACCAGTAGGGATACACATGCAATGATGAGTGATTTATTGTTTTTAGATATTGTATATAAATTAAACTTCTGAGTGCATTATTTATAGATTAATTATAATTAAAACAAAATATATTATAGGTAATTTAAAAATTGTTAGGTTTAATGGAGAATTTGTATAACTCTGTGATATTCAGTCCTCTTATGTGAAAGTGCAGGGTAATCATAAATAGTTTTAAATAGGATTTCCATATTTATCTTCGATTAAGGGACTAATTTATTTATATAGTATTTGTAATAGCTTTAAATGTATTACTGTTTTTTTCTTTGTATACTTTAAAATACATCCTCGTCTATATATTTACTCTGATAATTGAATTATTCATCATTTAATTTCTTCATGTATTTTCAAATAAATTATGCATTTCCATGTATTTTTCGGCTCCTCAATTATAATTCTTAGTGGCTTCATGTTTCTTCTATTTTTAACATATTTTCAATATAGCAACAGTAATTCATGCTGTTTCTTGCTACGATATTTTCAAAGTATATTTTTATAAATTATCGCTAATATCAGTGAAATCTAATCATGTCCTGTATTTATATTAGGTTCATTGAAACATTTTCCTATCAGTCCTTCCTTAAATAACCTGTTTTTCTTCCCCTATTTTAGTTTTTCTACATCATATATAACGCTGTTTCTTCTTTGATTTATAGATATTATAATATCTATTTGCTATATAAATTGTGTTTTGATGTTACACAATACTAGATCATAGTCACTGACTTTATCACCTCCGATGTATATAATTGTTATTCTTTATTTATTAAAACGTCGAGGGTAAGAATAAAGTAGATTTATTCGTGGATAAATGTGATATTATATATATTACCCGAGTGACATGTCGCATGCCAGAGTTTTATGTAGTATATACATCACCCGTAATATGTATTATCCTAATAGCTGAAGTGCGTACCATGGTAGTGAGATCCTGCAGGGAGAGACATTGAGAGTAAGCAATGTAACTACTAATCAATTTCCTAAATAAAGGTAGCAATTAGATAGTACAAGTAACTACATTCCTCTATCCCCTTATAAATACAATATGGAATATATATATATATATATATATATATATATATAAAATATATATTAAGAGTATAACCAAATAAAATAAACCAATTAAAATATAACTTAAACTTTCGATCCTAAATATCTATATTATATTAATTATATTATAGAATAGTCAATGTATAGTATGAATAGAGTGAATAATAATTAATGATTTCTTTTGTAAAGATGATAGCAAAATAATTAAACAATGCATTTACATGATAAGTACAATTGAGTCATAAATATAGATATAATGTATATATTAATTATAATGTAAATTTATAATTACATAAATCACTATCTATTTATAATTGATATCAACAATTATATATCTGAAATTAAAAGATCATATATTTGATAAATTATATATATTATAATTTATAACATATTTCTGACTATTGTATTTTATTAATATTATATATATATATATATAACTGCCTGTGTTGATCAGTTGGCTAAGGTGGCAGTCACACTATTGTGCTTACAAGCAGTAGGAAGAGGGTTAAAAACCCGTCCGGACACACCCGTTCTTATTTTTCATCGGGCTCTTGAGGCGTAAGTTGAATTTCATCATTACTAAATCGTGATCTCTACCTATGTCAGATCCTGGGAAGAATCTAGTTGTTATGACTACTTATATACTTATATATATATATTATTGATAATAAATTAGACTGGAACAGCCACATAGAGTATTTATGTTCAAAACTATCAAGAGCTATTACTATTTTAAACAAAGTTAAATTCAAATTAAATAATAAATCATTATTCATACTTTATAATGCATATTTTTATCCTCATTTAAATTACTGCTCTCATATATGGAGAAATATTTTTATTACAAAACTTAATAACATTAATTTTTTTTACAAAAAAGAGCACTAAAAAGTATATATAAAGGTGATAAAATGTACAGAAAATTGTATATACAACATAATTCTTTAAAGTTTACTGATAGGTTAAATACTGCAAAATACTACAAAATATATGTTTAGAGCAATACATCATTCTCAGCAGCAAACTTACAGAATCTATTCAAGGTTAAGGCTTATGAATATCTTCCCTATCATAGAATTATAATTAGAACCCAACGAAAACTTTTTTATTTATCTAGTTCAGATCCACAGTTGTGGAACAATTTAACAACATATTTAAGAATTTAAAATAGTATATATGCATTTAGTACAAATTATAAAAAGGTTTTGATAAATTGTTATGAAGACAATTAATTGTTATTAATACCTAACTTGATAACATATATAACTAATGATATTTATTAATTTTTAAATTATTTTTAATTTCATTTATATTAATTGACTAATGATATTAATTGACCAATGATACTTTTTATATTGTTTTAGTTTTATTTTTGTTATTTACACTTATTTTACATTTTATTTTATTTATTTGTTGACATAATATAAAATTCTTTATACTCTTTTTACATGCATGACTTAATATACAATTAAATAAAATAACACATACTTTACATTCTTTTGACAAAATATAAAATTATGAAAATTTGAACTTTTTAATTATTATAAAATAATTGAAAATAAATGTTTATACTAATTAAATTTAATTTAGTGTATTATTACAACAATATTTGTTATTAGGTATTGTTATTGTTATTTGTTATTTTTATTTGGTGGAGTCCTTTCATCCCATCCAGGAACTTAGATGAAGTTTTCACTTATAACCATATATGGCTCTAATGTCCCTTCGAAGCCGCTCTCATGTTAAGGCATCCATGGTTTTAACGAGAGCCGATCATATATTTATTATAATACAATTATATAAGATCACTTCTAAATAATATTTTAAGACCCATTTTATAAAATTAATTAATGGTCCGGACGAGGGTCGAACCCGTGTCCTACTGCTTGTGTGTCTGACGCCTTAGCCACTGAACCACACAGGCAGTTGGATTATTATTTTATATTAATTGTATTTATATTTGTATGTTAAACTATATATTTATTTACGTTTTGTCGAATTATGTATTTGTTTTGTTTTAAGTATTTTTTTTTATTTTAGTTATTTTATTTTATATATATTACCTTACATTTTATTTATTATATGATGAATAGCATAATGAGAAGTTTAAAAAAAAATTATTCTATCGATTTTAATAGTATTTATAATACAATATTACCATTATAAAAAGTAATCTTTTGTATTAACACATTTAATAACGTTAATTCTATTATATATTGTGTTTTTTATGACGGAGTGGCTGATGTTTTTGTGATGATGAGGGTATGGTACGTATCGAGGAAAAGGATATACTTGTAGTGAGAAGCAAGTATTGCCAGTGTTCATATTCTTGGAACAAATAAGATCCCTAAGGCATTGGACCTGATGCACCCATATCCCCGAAGTTGATACACCATCTATCCTCATTATTTTAAATTATTGTTGGTTATTCTGGATATAAATTTAATAATTTAATATATCTGATTGTTTATAAATGTATTATTCTAATAGAAAACTAAATAATTAAATTTGTATTGATAATTTTGTTCTTTTGTATATAATTATATTTATTTTAATTAAATATACTTTTCTCCTCACAATAGGCTTAACACATCAACTCCGTTTTTAATTTGATGTGCGTAAATGCGGTTGCGTGCGTTTTTTTCGTGCATGAAATATTCCTTTTTTTAACGTAAATTTATAATAGTCATTCTATCGAATAGTATATTTTCATGCGTTTTTCAATGCAAAATAATATTGGCCCCTATATTAATATATAAAAATAAATATATAAATCTTTCAAACATTATTTTAACATTATTCGTCTACATTATACTTTACATTACAAAGTTTTATGGTGTACTTAAAATTAACAAATGTATATAGCCTAAATGAACTGAATTCATTTGTGTATACTCTTGTATAATATTAATTAGTATAATATTAATTAGTATAATATTAATTAGTATAATATTAATTAGTATAATATTAATAAGTATACTATTAATAGGATATTATTAATTAGTATAGTATTAATTAGTATAGTATTACTTATTATAATATTAATTAGTATAGTATTAATTAGTATAATATTAATTAGTATAATATTGATAGTATAATATTAATAGGATAGCTAAGTTAAATAGTATTGTCCTTCATTAAGGTATTTCCTTAGCATGTTCTTCGTCGAGAAAAGGGTTCAGTGGGTACGCCGTGGTTATTTCCGGTAGTACCCGATACTACCCTCGTACCCGGTACAGTGAAAGATGATGAACGTAGGTTTAGGGTCCCAGTAACAACATTAAATTAAATTAATTTTAAAAACAAAATTAATTCGTAAAAAATGTCAAAATTGTGATATTTTAAATTATTACATTATTTAACATTTAGATATTTATTTTTATTATAGTATTATTACGTGATAACATTGCATGTTATGTATGAGATCTTGTTATTTTAGTTTTAGTATTACAATACAATACCAATATAAAATTTATTTAAAAAATTTAAATACATAATATGTATCTTAATGAATATATATAAACACATATTCTATATTACAAATATAATACCAATTGTTTATAATAATACGTATAGAACATTTGCACTATATTAAAGTAAATTAAATAATTATACTTCATATATTTACACATAGCATAGTACACTCAGTGTTGTACTTAGTATAATGTTTACATAGACTATTGCACGCTGTCAACACTCTATTCTAGAGATGCTATATTGCTATGCATGTACTGTATATCATGTTGTATGATTCATACATTCGTCATTTATGAGTCATCAGTAGTTGTGATAAAGTAACCACAAACATCCATGTATTTATTCTTTGAGAATCATCCACCACATGTGTAATCCATCAAACTATATTTATATGGAAAGTGTGTGTTGAAATATAAGAACCAAACTTAATATAATACATTATTAAATCATGATACATTAAATTGTTTATTACTTTTAGGTATTACTATTAATAATTCTAATTTTAATAATGGTAATACTCCAATAATGAATATATAAAATATATAAAATATCAACAACAAAATGAAATTAATAATCATATTAATATTTAAAAATAATAACTTTTTAATTTAAAAATGTTTGTATTTTACTAAATATATATGTATAATTAAATATTGAAATAAATTAATTATTAGTTCCTTTAATACAAAATTATATTATATAGAGTGATATAGTGATATATATGCAAATATATAGATGGTGATAGTGTGGGAGATGAATATGTACAGGGTGGGTGAGTAGAGATGGAGTGATAGAGGGATATAAGTGAATGTGGGATATGAATATGGATAGAGAGATCGGGAGTGAGAATGAGACAGTGAGATAGAGAGGTGAATGGTAAGGGAGTGGGTGATGGATATGGTGGATTTAAGCAAAGGTATATGGATAGGATAGGGAAGGTATATATTAATTATTAATAACAACATTTTATAGTAGATATAAAATAGTAAATCATCAAGTAAATATTATATTATATTGAGTTTTATTTGAAGTTTTAAATGATTACGATATGTAATAGGAAATGTAAAAAATTGTATACATTAATTTACAGAGGATATATATTGATGTATTTGAATACATTTATAATATATATTTATATATATATACATGTTTTATATATCTTAATTACTTACATATTATATTTTATTTAAAATTCTATCAGTATTATTTTCTATTCAGAAAGTCTAATTTTTATTTTAAATATTAAATATAAGAAATTCTCAAGTACTTTGTATTGATTATTTATGTGGCCGGTAATGATTCATGTCGGGGACGAGGATTCAATTGTTGTAAGGGGGCAATTGTTGCCACTGCTTTTACTCTTGGAGAAAATAAATTCCTTAAGGCATTGGATATAGAAACCCCAACTTTTATATCTGACCCCCCATAATTACATTGGGTGAACGAATTGATATGCTTTTTCATTCATCCAGGCTAATGCCTGATCTCTGATAATTATTATTATTATTATATTTAAAATGATTTCATAAATTCCATTAAATATAATATTTATTTATATTCATAAAAATTATATTATAATTAAGAAATCAAGAATAATAATCAACAATATAAATGTATAAATGATATAACATGCATAATTAGAAGTATATTATATAGTTAACACATTATATGATAGTATAGAATTGAATTCTTAGATATAAATTCCAGATTGAATATTCAAATATTTGTAAATAAACTATTGACTACAATTATTTTGTATTACATATTTATATTATCTTTGAAAAATAATTAATATATATCACAATATTGCTTCTCATAAAAAGTATTACATTAATACTGTATTATATATTCTATCATATAGTATAATAGTTCCAATATAAATAATGCATATAGTATTTACTATAATATTAAATTCCAGATGTGTTATACAAATGTTATACGTGAATTGGTTAACATGATTCTTGAGGTTTGCGTTTAATATTTTTATTAATATTTTCTAGATTATTTTTGTTCGCTGATCATAATATATAATTAGTTTTTGAAGATCAAGTTTTTATTTTATTTTACTTTGAACATTTGTGATTTTTTTTTCAATAATAGAACATTTTCAGAAATATTGAAATAAATGTATACATATTAATATTTAATATAGTTGTATATATGTATAAATATTACTATGTATACATGTATTTAAATATATATATATATATATATATATATATATATATATATATATAGTAATCATACTTTATATTATCTGGATATGCTATATGTATTATGACAAGTACTACATAGTGATGATATTCTAATTTCATTATTTAAACAAGACTTAACTCTTTAATTTAATATCTAAACTTTAATATCTCAATAATCTACCTTTGTCATGTACCGTCGTACTTAATGTGAATTTTACCAAAGATTTAATAAAACATATTCATTGATACATTGCCATAATGTAAATACAGTAATTGAATTAATATGCATATCGTATTAACTTTAATACTATATACACATCAAATAACATTTTAAAAGCTGTATTGTTCTATAATCTTAATACTGTTGGGTTCTTCCCATGGGATACTTACTATAATTTACTGGAATCTTAAGTAATACTATATATTATACTTTATTCATTAACATACAATGATCACAATTGTAAGATTTGTGTAGCATTTAAGGTTCTATAGATACGTTTGGAACAATTAGAAGGATACAGAAAATAGCCATGTAATAGTCATGCCGATTCTGTTCATTATGCACAATGTGATTTTCCAGTTAGAGAGCACATAGAGCATGTATCATACAATGTTAAGATACAACCGCTTGTTAATATATGTGATATCCTATTACCTCCATTATACATTGAGCTTAGATTAATGCATATTTGTGTAAATGAATTGGATAAGGAAGAGCAATCTTTTGCTCAATTTCAAAAAATATATTCATACATAAGTAAAGCTAAATTAAAGATCAGACTTGATATGTTACCACTAATTAGGGAGTTAATGAACGACACACATTTTGATTCATGTATTATAGCTATTGAATTAAAAGCTTGATTGGTATTAAAGTAAATAATAAAACATTTTCTCCGAAATAATTTAAATACAGAATATGTAAATATTGTGTATGAATTACTTTTATGTTTTTGAAATCGTAGTGATTATATGTCCATAAAGGTTCATTTCTCAGTGCACATCTTGACTGTTGTCCTGCTAACTATGGTGACAAGAGTGGAGGATAAGCATATCGCTTCATCGGGAAATGTCAATAATGGAAGATAGATACCAAGGAAACGTAACTATTAAGCCTATAGGTGCTATAGCTGATTACTATTGGAGTCTAAAAAGGGATATAAAGGACTTCACATAGAAGAACACTATTGAAATAGTCTTTTAATTAATTATTAATATAATATTAACTATGTACATTATTATTTTTTATTATTATATATTAAAATGTACTAAGTAAAATTATAATAAATTCATTACATTTAAATTTACTTTTCTTAATTTTTCATATTTTGGGATTTTTTCACAAATTTTTAAAGTTAAATAAAAAAAAAATATTATCTGAAAAAAACTAAATACATATTTAAAATCAGTGCAAAAAACTAGTCTGGAACAGAATCTAGACTTCAGAGAATTTATTTTCAAATGTTAATATAGTGCTATAAATCTTATATTAATAAATTCGGATATTTTAAATTATAATTACATGGAATTAGAAAGTTGAAATAGGTAAAATCAATATTTATATATTACCTAGATATCTAATATATTTAATATCTATAATAATTGTTAACCTATATGATATATCGTTGATACTTATATATATGGTTGTAGCACATACCATTTTCTTTTTAAGAAGTATCTAAAATTAGTCAAAGGTTCATATTATAATACAGGTCTATAGACCTGTGTCGATATTCGTCATCCAGTTCATAAGTTACCATCATTCACATTTCATAGGAATATATGTGATGAATATTTGTATGTGTATTTATTAGGATGATACCAACGATTTTGCGAAGCAAATATATAACACTCCTTATGCATGCAACGTAATTTAGTAATATCCCCTGCCGGTGCTAGCAGTAGTATCGAAATCACTGAAATAGATTTAGGTTTAGCTATGTTTGCATACAACAATGTTTTCATTGCTCTATTAAATTACATGCAATATAAATTAGCTTTTACTTACTAAATATATACTTATAGCATTTAAAACATAAATATCATATTTGTTTGTTATATATTAGTAATGAACACTTAGTTTTCATCATATAAATATTAATTTAAAGCATACTATTTAACATTTTAAAAGTGTATAGTTAAATACGAATTTACATTATAAACAACACATAGTTCCTAAAAGTAACCCGCTATAGGTGGCACTGGGGTATTTTGTATACAAATTCGAATTACACGATTTCGCGTAAGTTTTATATCTTTCCTTCGGAAAATCTTTGCTTATAGAATTTAAAACATACATATCATATTTGTTTGTTATATATTAGTAATGAACACTTAGTTTTCATCATATAAATATTAATTTAAAGCATATTATTTAACATTTTAAAAGTGTATAGTTAAATACGAATTTACATTATAAACAACACATAGTTCCTAAAAGTAACCCGCTATAGGTGGCACTGGGGTATTTTGTATACAAATTCGAATTACACGATTTCGCGTAAGTGTTATATCTTTCCTTCGGAAAATCTTTGATGATACCACGTCCATGAGATAACAATATATATATACATATATATATATATATATATATATATATATATATATATATATATATATATATATATATATATATATATATATAAATGTTACATCATTATATAATTATGTGTTTTTAAAAATATCGAAATATAAATAAAAACATCGAAACGGTTTCGGGTTGATAACTCGTCTTAATAGTGTGGTAAAGTGGTAGTCTCGTAAATAACGATGATTAATCACTATTGTGCAACGGAGCGTGATGACGGGATGTACCCTCTCTGACGAGCGGGTAGTATAACACTATAGTGTTATAAATTTCCGCGAGGGGGCTATATAAACACATCGATAAATAGATAACGGTTATCTTGCGGAAGAGCACCGTCACGAGATAACATATACTCACAGATAAGAACAGATAACGAAGACACCGCATAGGTTAGCATGAGTGTGTATGCGTGATAGTTTTAGTGAGACTCTCGAGAGGCATGTAATAGTCATTTATTAAGACCTCGTTTATTAAGCGCCTCGCTTGAGTGTGTGTGTTTGCGTTATAATTATGGTGTATTGCTATGGCGGGTATTATGTGTGCTATGTTATCATGATATATATATATATATATATATATATACGTATATAATTAATATATTTTGTGTCGACCTAAATCACTTAATAAAACACAGAACCACCGTAACACAATAAGAGGGTGTTAGAGTATATAACATGTATATTACATACTAGTATTATCCTATATATAGGAATTATTACTATAGTAATTCATTCGGTATTTCACGTGCGAATAATATAGAATTATAATTTAACTTATTTATTACTTGTATATATATATTTAGACTTATTTATATAAAAGGTAATTTTTACATATATTACATATAAATTATATAAATATATATATATATATATACATACATAAATACATAGTATATAACACATAGTAATAGCTTATATAATATATCTAAGCATATGGTTATTTTGTGTATTTAGAAATGTTAATTGCATATACAAAGCGAGTATACAAAGCGAGAATGCATTGTTTATAATCACGTGACCACAATCGGCCAATGGTAGCGCGTACGTTAATAATGCATGTAGAGGTATGACCAGTTGATGCCGAGTTCTGGACATGACGGGTTCAAAGTTCACCGTTATTCAATGCGGGATATGATGCAATAGAATAGGTTACGTTGTATCTGTATATTATATTACGTAATTCCACAGTGTGCGGGTTATCGTGTAAAAGTTAATCTACTGTAATTAACATTAGTAATTAGTGATTAGTAACTTGATAAATAATCAATGTATGTAATAGTATTGAAATGTTATTACATATATATATATATATATATATATATATATATAAGTATACACACGTGGTATGATTGCTAGAACATATCTATTACACGTATGTCCCTCTCCATCCGAAGCCCGACCGTTAATTATATTTAGCGAACCCGACATTACGTAACAATAGAGAAACGCTAATTACGTAATCGCGTGCGTCATCGTTAGCAGCAGCAATGGAGGAATGTGACGTTACAATGCGGCGGCCATTGTTGCCCGTTACTAGTCACTAGTCCTTACGCCCGCCCTCCTATCTCTATAACCGCTGAATCCCGATGCTTGCCTCAGTTACGTCATCACATACCTTATCTCTTACGTCATACCCCGATCAGGATGTTCGACTTCGATGACGTTCTCAGACGGTTGGGATCCCCGGGACGTCACTATTACATCACCTATTGTATGCTGGCGTCTTGCTATTTCCCGATAGCGCTAAACCATCTATCCATGGTGATCAACGGATCCAAGGTTATGTCCTTATGCGCCGAATGTAATGCTCGAGTGCCCGAGTGTATACGTGTGTGTATGCGTGTGTGTATGCGTGTGTGTATGCGTGTGTGTATGGGTATGTGTTTACAACACACACACACATAATTCTTATATGTTTATTAATATTATAATAATAGGTATACATGTATTACACATGTTGTGGAAACCCTGACATGTTAAATATGTCCACATTAATTAAGACTCAACACACATACACACACACACACACACACACACATACACACATATATATATATATATACAAGTATACAGTAATATGTACATATGTGCATTTGTTAACATAATTATAATATTATATATATATATATATATATATATATATATATATATATATATATATTCATAGATTTATCTACTTTAACCAAACTGAAAAATTCGATAAGATAAATCATATATAAATTATATAATGTATACTGTATACTGCAATAAACAGTACTATTCGCTAATGATGATATTTTACTTCAGTTTATTATTTATATTATATTATACTCAACTATTAATAAAATATATTATATATATATATATTTGTATGCAGGTGGGGGTGTGTGAGTGTGTGTATGGGTATGTGTGTGGGTATATGTGTGTGGTAAATTGATATATCTAACACTAAATACATCATTAGGTGTATATCATAGGTTAATTAGCTGTACTTATATCATGATGTCAAGTACACACACATGTGTGTTGCATACCGTATACATACACGTATGTGCGCACACCTTCACGCATGCGCATGTACTGAACGTAACGTTGTTAGCCTTAACGACATAGCATATTCATTGCACACATTTATTTTATATACATACTATTAGATCACACAAATATAGTTTTATAAATCTATTAATAATATATATTGTTGTTGTTATTGTTATTGTTGTTTTATTTTGTGGAGTCCTTTCATCCCATCCAGAAACTTTGATGAAGTTTTCACTTATATCAGATATCCATATATGGATATCCATATATATATGGCTCTAATATCCCTTCGAAGCCGCTATCGTGTTAAGGTATCCATGGTTTTAACGAGAGCCGATCATTTATGTATACACAATTATTTAAGATCACTTCTAAATATTATTTTAAGACCCATTTTAATGGTCCGGACGAGGCTTGAACCCGCGTACTACTGATTGTGTGACTGACGCAATATATACATATATCATATTTATATATTGAAACACGAATACAAATAGCGGATACAAATGGACCCTCAATAAGTCATAGACTTGTACATGTTATAAATAACTGTGATTGGCCCTGGACAATACAAATAGTAATATATTTTGTCTTGTGTTTTTATTTATCGTTTATTAAGTTATTGATAAACATAAGAGATATACAAGAACTATCTGTAAACAAACCCGGGACCTCTTTAGAAAGGAATATAAGCTATTTCTAGCAAGTAACTATTCAGCTGATCATTATACCCCATTCTATATATATATTTATATATATATATATATACATGAATGTTTTCATATTTAAAACTATATAAATACTATTTATTAAATACATACAGTTTTAAAATATATAATATATGTTTATAGGCCGATGTTGTCCGGTTATTGATTTGTGTATGATTATAAGTGTATACATACATAAACACACACACATATATATATATATATATATATATATATATATATATATATATATATATATATATATGTATATTGTACCTATATTCTAAATCAATAACCGACAAATTCCGGGCGGTGCCAGATGGGTACTTCAGTATATAGGTACATATGTATAGAGAGAAAGAGTCCGGATTTGCCTGATTATTTATTAATTTATATACTCTATATATACTATATGTGATAAAATGTATATATGGTGTGCATGTAATTTTCAATTATTAATATTATATATATAAATATTTATATTTTATTATTTATTTATATTATTACATGATGATTTAATTAGTTGTAAATAGTTTCAATATATTTTATTTATGTGAATAATAAATATATCGTTACAACAAGTGGTTATATCCATTTCTATTTATAACGAAACCCTTCATTTTAATAAAGGGGTGTATCGAGAAATTATAATGTCTCGATAAGCAGTATTACTGCTATAATTGCCCTTGCATTGTCTAAAGGAATATATATATATATATATATATAAATAATTTATTTATATATGTATATAATTGTAAAAATAACATGTTTGTAGTAATTAATTACCAGGATGCTAACACATGTATTCGTGTAAATAGGATATGTTAACGTGCAGAATATACCTTTATGTCATTATAAATTCTGAAATTAAATTTAAAATTTGTTATCAAACATTTTATAATATTACTAATTCAATTAAATTTCGAAAATAACTAATTCAATGTTTACAAATTTAATTCAGCCTTTTTAGGATTCGGGAGTACACGAATATATTTATCATGATACATTGCATCTTCCAGTTCTGTTATTTACTATTCATATACATTCATATATACAAATATGCACGTACATAAACACATACACACATATACACCCACACATATATATATATATATATATATATATATATATATATATATATTTATAAATTTGATACTAAATGATGAATATAAATCAGTTATATAAATTGTTTATATGTTATATATATAATAACATCATATTTGGCATACAGCTCTCTGCATACAGCTCTCAGCATCCATTCTCTCTATCCATCTTTCACACATTAAGTTAATGATATATATATATATATATAAAATATATAATTAAATGTATATATTTATATTTAGGTACTTAAAACTGAATTCTGAATATAACAATAACAATAATAATATATAGATATAAGTCTATTCCTTGTATATATATAAGTCTATTCCACATATATATATATATATATATATATATATATATATATATATACATATATGTGTGTGTGGGTGTATTATGGGTACGTATATATTACATGTATTTCACACTACAACTTACAGGTGGATCACACTTGTTTCACGTTACCAACTCTTCTGAAAGATCACAGTATTCCTCACACGATTAAAGATGGCGTTAAATCATATTCTTCATGCAGGGTTATTAATACATATGTCACGAGGTATATGTTTCATATTGTACTTTTTATATGCGACATTATATATCGGACATTATATATCGGACATTATATATCGGACATTATATATCAGACATTATATATCGAACATTATATATCGGACATTGTACAGTGTTACGTGTGCTTGTATAGATTACTATTCTATACATTACATGGTTAATATTTATTCGATAATTACACTTACGTACAATGTACATCGTACATATCATTATACGAACGTATGCGTATGACATGTGACACATATATGTTAATGACATGTGAAATATTCAATTAACAGATGTATTCTAACGTGACAATCTCAAATTCGACGATAGCTTGCGACAATGGTTACACGTACTCTCCGTTAGATAGGGAATACAATGTCAGGATGCAGGTTACTACTACTACTACTACTACTACTACTACTACTACTACTACTACTACTACTACTACTACTACTACTACTACTACTACTACTACTACTACTACTACTACTACTACTACTACTAATACTACTACTACTACTACTACTACTACTACTACTACTACTACTACTACTACTACTACTACTACTACTACTACTACTACTACTACTACTGCAACTATTACTACTACTACTACTACTACTACTACTACTACTACTACTACTACTACTACTACTACTACTACTACTACTACTACTACTACTACTACTACTACTACTACTACTACTACTACTACTACTACTACTACTACTACTACTACTACTACTACTACTACTACTACTACTACTACTACTACTACTACTACTACTACTACTACTACTACTACTACTACTACTACTACTACTACTACTACTACTACTACTACTACTACTACTACTACTACTACTACTACTACTACTACTACTACTACTACTACTACTACTACTACTACTACTACTACTACTACTACTACTACTAATAATAATAATAATAATAATAATAATAAGACGATTTATTTAAACACTCATTAAATAACAACAAAGATTGTTCTGATAAGTGTGAGAAAAGAAGATGATTATAAACATAAACATATAGTAAAAAACATATAGTAAACAAAAAAACATAAACAATAATGTAATATAAGTTATAAAAATATTATAATTATATATTAAACAATCAAGTATCAATTCGTTGATAATATATATGATTTCAATACATTCTTAAACTTATGTGTAGAATGTATTGATCTGATATGGAGAGGAATAGAATTCCATAACGTTGGTGAACTACACGAGAAAGCACGATTGCTTGTTCGAATCAACTTGGATTTATGATAGACGAGTACAAGTTTATCATTCGATGACCTAAGTCGAGTAGATGGAGTATTATATTTTAGTGTAGCATGCAAATAACGTGGCATTTTATTGACCAATGTTTTATGGATAATACACAGTATTCTATATATAGATTTCTGTTGAATATTAAATATTCTACAATCAACCATTCTCTTTGATACACTAGTATAATCAGATAATCGTTGTCTGTATTTTATCCTTGTGCTCTTTCTGATTATTCTCGATATATTCATCATCAGATTATTGGGTAAACCGTGATAAATAGATGAGCAATAATCAAAACGAGACATTACTAATGATGTTATCAACATTAACGTTATATCTTTTGATATGAATTTTCTAGCTCTACGAATATTGTAGAGGTCATAGTTAGACTTACGACATACTTCAACTATATGTGACTTAAAAGTTAAATTCCTATCAAATATGACACCTAAATATGTAATTTTATCACTAGGAATAATAATGGTATCATCAATAGATACAGTCGGGAATTGGTAGCCAGTAGGAATATTCAGTAGCTCAGATTTAGAAGTATTTAATAATAAATTATTAGTTGTAAGCCAATGATGAATTGCGTTACTACAGCGCGTAAGTACATTTGAGTTTTTAGAAGAAAAACGTGAGAGTGGAACATACAGCAGTATATCATCTGCATATAGATGGTATTTTATTTCTGGGAATGTACATATAATATCAGATAAAGGTTTAATATAAATTAAAAATAGAATTGGCCCAAGAACAGAATCTTGGGGTACACCAGTTGTTAACATACGTGTTGATGATATAGAGTTATTTGTTTTAACTGAAAAAGTTCTATCTTTAAGGTATGACATGAACCAATCTAATGCTGAGTTACATACTCCTATATTAATTAGCCTATTTTTCATGATAGTGTGATCTAAGGTATCAAATGCAGCAGAGAGATCTAACATTAACATTTGTACCGGATAGTTATCATCGAGCATTAACATTACGTTATCTAATACATTTATTATAGCTGTTTCGGTACTATGAAATGGTCTATAAGCACTTTGATAGATGTCTAGTAAATCATTGGTTTCTATATAATTAATGAGTTGTTGATAAACAACTTTCTCTAGTAATTTTGCTATAATAGTAAGTTGCGATATAGGTCTGTAGTTGCTTAATATATTATAATCAATATTGTGTTTTTTTATAATACGAGAAATTATAGCATGCTTTAGGTCAGGGTGAACAAAACTATTATTAAGAGATGAACTAATAATATCACATATATAACAAGACAAAGTAGTAGCTAATACCTTCATAAGTATGAGAGCAATAGGGTCATTAGGAGAAGAGGTTTTCAGACATTGTAATAATCTTGCAATCTTACTAGTAGAAGGAGAAATAAATATAGACAAGGAGCATGAAATTGGGTTTATATTATCATTTAAATTAGTGGGGTGTGTTGATATATGATTATAATAAATTGTAGAATTAGTAATAGAATTACGAATTTTCTTGATTTTTTGAATGAAAAAATCAGCAAACATATTAGAAAGTTTATCTGATTGCAAATCTGGTAGTGTTGCTTTCGGTTTTCTACCAAGTATATTATTTGCAGTTTTATAAATTAAATGGGTGTTATTCTTGATTTCTATGAATTTATTATGGTAATATTCTTTCTTTGCAATAAGAATTGACTTTTTAAAATATTTTCTAGAAATAATATAACTATCAAATGAACTATCAGATTTAGAAATTTTATATAATCTTTCATATTTTCTCATTTCCTTTTTAGCTTTTAGATTTGTTTCATTGAACCAGTGTATTTTATTATCATTAATATATTTAACTTTACTAGGGGCATGTTTATCTAATAGATAAAGTAAAACATTATTGAAATTAGTAATGCTAACAAATTGGTTGTTCATCGATGATTTTAGATCAAATTTGAATCTATATAAGTCAATTTTAGAAATATTTCTATAATTAATATGTCGTTTGAGTTGTTTTATAACAGGGATATTTATTGTAAGTGATATAATAAAGTGGTCAGTAAGTAAGTGCGTAATCGGTTTGATTTGTATAATTAAGTTTGATTTTGATGACGATATAACAAGGTATAATGTATTGCCAGATGAGTGAGTTGGGGTAGTAATATGTTGTATGAAATTAGAGGAAGATAACATATCAGTTAAAGAAATGGAAGATGAGATGTGTTGATTAACTACTACTACTACTACTACTACTACTACTACTACTACTACTACTACTACTACTACTACTACTACTACTACTACTACTACTACTACTACTACTATTACTACTACTACTACTACTACTACTACTACTACTACTACTACTACTACTACTACTACTACTACTACTACTACTACTACTACTACTACTACTACTACTACTACTACTACTACTACTACTACTACTACTACTACTACTACTACTACTACTACTACTACTACTACTACTACTACTACTACTACTACTACTACTACTACTACTACTACTACTACTACTACTACTACTACTACTACTACTACTACTACTACTACTACTACTACTACTACTACTACCCACACTACTACTACTACTACTACTACTACTACTAATACTACTACTACTACCCACACTACTACTACTACTACTACTACTACTACTACTACTACTACTACTACTACTACTACTAC
>OZ025241.1:37949573-37999573 GCA_964019155.1 Osedax fenrisi
TAGATGTTGTAAAGTAATGATGATCCTACTAATGATACACAGAGGGCATCCTAATGATATTACTACTGTATACCTTATAGGGTGGTCCAACGATATAAATAATATGATAGCGAGCATAGCTATTAGATGTAAACCTATATAGGTATCGTATATACGATACAATACCAACGATACTAATAGTATTGTTATTGTTATTGTTATTTTTGTGAAGTCCATAAGTTTTCACTTATAACCATAATTCTCTAATTTCCCTTCGAAGCCGCTCTCGTGTTAAGGCATCCATGGTTTTAATGATTGACGATTATTTATTTATACACAATTATATAATAACTATATTCTATGTAGGCTAACGTGTAGAAAAAGTACTATTTGTGATGTATACGTATTTTCAATATAGATAATATGTCGTAGTAAGCATACATAGACATACTGCCTATAGGAATACATAGTTGTCGCTTTTATAGATTTGTTATAGGTTACATATACATCTATAGGTATACTAATATAATAAATGTGAACTATATTTATATTATTGGTAGTCGGTAGAAAAGATTTAAGTTGAAAATAATTATTTTTAGGTTTTGGAAAATATTGAAAAATGTGTTATTTGTGAATACTTGTTAAAGAAATTAGGATTAAGGAACGGTTAATGTAAGTATAGTGCATTATACCACTGAATCACTGATTGTGGTATTCTAATTATATAAAGAGAGGTAAATGTATTACAGTCATCAATTAATGTGTTATTAAGAAGAAAAAAAGTTATATTCATCAATATTGTTGATAAAACATGGATAATAATGTATTATGAGTCTTAATCCATGACCCATGAATATATATGTTGTACCAACATATATATGTATGTAGAACTTTATATATTCGGGCAAGAAAGTACAAATAAGCGATATATTGGTTTAGAGAAAAGAGTAATATGATATAAATATATTTAATATATAAAACTATATATATATATATATATATATATATATATATATATATATATATATATATATATTTATATAATAAATTATATGCATTTTTTAAATATTTAATAAAATTAAAGACAATTAATTATAAATATGTGTTTATTATAGGAATACTTAAATAACGAAAGGTTACATATGTTCTAACATATTAATCTCATGAGAAGTGTATCCAAAAGAATGGAGACAATTTCCCATAATGCACTAGTTCATTATCTCGTGCAATACTATGTTCGGAGATAATGTATATTTAGAGACCAACACATTACGTGGTACAATAGGTGCACTGTGTTAATTAGTGAGGTGTCATATTACATGTTATGTCATTAAATAATCAATACCGGTAATAGTGAATTCAATGAACCAAAGTACAGTAAATATTACGCAATCCTTTATAATCTGTAAAATATCGCCTCTCATAGGACATTATATTACTAAAATGTTCCAATAGGATTGAAATTTGAAATAATTTGAAATAATTTGAAATTACGTAATATTATTTTGTTCATCGATTACATCATATATATATCATCAGTTACATGATCAATCATACGATATAGTCGGATGCACATATAGCTATGGTAGTATAGACTGCACATGTGCCATACTTGCAACACAAGTCACTCGCTCTATCCGAGATTATAGGCCCACACACAGATACGCCGGTATATATACTCTTGAATACCGGAGTAGAGTTCATTAGTGGCGTCGTGAAAGTTAAGCGAAGGTTACGCGAAGGTCACGCGAAGGTTATACACTCGCGTGAAAGGACATAAATCATAGCGGACATAACAATGAATTAAATATGAGATGGCCATATATACACTGCAGTGGCCACGTTACCTATAGAGAGTGAATAGGGTACTATAGTATACATATATGCATAGCGTGAAGCCGTCTGTATCATGTTTATATAATACGTATATCATTGTTCACACATATACATGTACATACATTTATGTATATAGACATTTATATATATATATATATATATATATATATATATATATATATATATATATATATATATATATATATATATATACAGTGATAGCCGCTTACTTCGACAGCCACGTACATCGATAATTCGGCTACATCGACATTTCGAGATATTTTTGTTGGATTTACGCCTATTTACATGTAAATTTATCCGCGTACATCGACAATCCACTTATATCGATAATTCGGCATTATCGACATATTTATAAGGTAATATTTGGAATTGAATCCACTTATATCGACAAATTTGATTCTAAATCACATGATTTACAAATTTTAATTTGTATGAAAAGTATTCCCATAGTATTCATTGTTATTCCCCTACTACTCAATATCGTCAGTATATTTATAAATAACTTGATCTTTAATATCTTACGTAATTGGTCAATATTTAGATATGCCAACAAATATGTAATGTGATATAATTACGTATGAATTATTTCATTTATTAAATTATTGTAACGATGCCAAAACGTAAATTAATTTCTTTGATAAATACTGCTATCAATAATATTAACAATGGAAAGGAGAGAACGATTGTGGCAGAGGAACTGGGTATTGGATTGTCTACTATTGTAGGATGGATGAAAGATGAGAAAAATATAATAGAAAATAGTAAAATTGTAAATTCAAAAAATGTAAAAAAAATTAAATTATCACCTTATGATGATGTAGAAAACCCATTATTAACATGGTTTGCTGCTATTCTTATTCTTATAAATATAAAGATCGTGAATCAAATAAGCCGATCCATCCCATCACTGACTATACTGTATACTATATAGGTTAAGTATAATATATACTATATAGTATACTATACTATATATCATATACTCTACTATACTATAATATACTATATACATTTAAGTAATACTTTTTAATATATTCTTTGATTGAACATACCAATCACGATAACAGTAATATAAATACATGCATACAATCACATATTGATAATATACACTTAAATAAAATACAATCCGCTAAACAATCATCAATTACAAAATATTTTTAGTTTATATATACAATTTTTAGTAAATACATATTTATTATTTAATAAACATGAAATTAAACCTTTTTTGTTATTATATTATATGAATATATTATATTATTACATACAATTAATTATAAATAACCTAATGTGTTATACATCATTAGGGCGTCGCCCCTATCGCTCATATCGACAATCCGCCTATATCGACATTTTTTGAGCTTACACAACCATGTCGATGTAAGCGGCTTTCACTGTATATATATATATATATATATATATATATATATATATATAAATATATATATATAGTGATTACATGAGGGTACACTATAATTTTACTGGATATTTAAAGGAACTATATAGTTCCATTAACATATGTTAATGTGCATGTAGGTTTACATATGTGCATTAATATTACACACGTAGGACAATGTACATCGGACACGCGGACATTCGTGTTACAACTCCGTTACTTGTATACAAATCCTAATATATATATATATATATATATATATATATATATATTTAGTATATATATACATGCATAGTATGGTACGCCATATGCATGGTTATACACGTGTATATGAATGAATGAATTATTTATTGAAAAACACCGAATATAGCTGAAGCCATCACTGGTGTATAACGTAATAAAAACAAATATAAATATACGAATTGATTTTAAGAATTGTATACAACTATAATTAACAAAACTAAGTTAGACATAATATAGTATTTTACATAGTCTACGTGATTTTTGTATTACATTTTATAACAATACGATGGTTGTATCTAGCGTAGATCACATGGTAGGATACAGTGTATGTCCGAGGGTTAACGGAGGAGGAGGCACGGTGATTGAATATACCTGCTGATACCCATACATTATCATACTGTTATTCACACTTTGTAACAATTAACGCAAACGTGGTGACTTTCTGAACGTTAAACTCACACTAGATGTCGGAGACTTAGATATATATCACTTTTATTTTGTTATTTTAACCTATAGTTTAATTTATGACATATATATATATATATATATATATATGTCACTCTAACCTATGTATGTATACATACTATGTATATATACTATGGTCTACATTCCATATACGCTATATGTCAGTTGTATGCGATAATTCTATAGAGAATCACTGTAATAGTCCAATAGCAGGTGTATACATACATAATGTGTATTGTGGTTAGACTTAGCCATTTGAAGGTTACGATCATACTATATGACCCCGTTAACTTTATATATGTCATTATATGGTATGCGGGGTTATACATCTCAATTCTTAATCATAGTACTGTATTGGAAGAATAAATATAGAGTTCTTAGCGTAGAATATCCTACATACAATAAGCATATCAATATCAAGCTACCATTCATATCGTTTATTATTATTATATTTCTTAAATGAACATAAAGCGTACTTTAAATATAAATAGCTATTCTTTATATACATATAAATATATATATATATATATAATTTAAAATGTGTATAAATATATTTTAACTATTAAGCTCATTATTTGATAAAATATTGAATTATTTTTATAATCTCATTAAATAAAATATTATTGTATGTATAATAATTAACTAATTATCTCAATATTATATTATATTATTTATTATTTAATAACATTACTTTATATATACTGTCTATAGACTATATTATTATTATTATTGTTAACATATTTTTTCTGTTATTTTTGTGGGTTTACCGCCACAAGTGATCAGAAATGTTAAATAAATGTATATATAATAGAAAATACCATATATGGTTACATACTAATACATATATATATATACACACAGGAAGGAAACCTTTCTTCTTGCTATGCCTGTATCTCCACATAGTTGTGGGCGTGGCTTCATCGTTCTCCAACTCGTTCGCTATGTTCGTGGTGCTGCGCTTTATTCTGGGCTTCCTGTTACAGGTTCCTTACATCACTCACGGTAATCTTTAAAGTAAATGTCACTCAGCCCTGCTTAGGTGCCATCTATAATAGCTGTTTTATAGAGAAACTGCGTTTATATATTTGATTTTATATCTGACGTTTCAGAATATATAATAATTAATATATTATTTATGTTAGCTATCTCAAACGTGATAAAAGTAAACATTACCTAATATATTTATAAAATAATGTAATTTATGTTAAGTTACATTTTATATGTAAAAAATAAAACCAATAATAGAATTAATTTAAATATTAATAATCATAACGAAATAGACTTAAATACAGGTTTACATGTTAACTTTAATTATAATTATGTTTTGCTTGTATTTCGGTAATCGATAGTGCCGACCCCTACCTACATTACGTTGTTGAGTGCATAGGTAGTGATGCATATCATATTCATAAACTACATACGCATATATATATATATATATATATATATATATATAAACACATATAGACATATACATATACCTACTAGGTCCGACATATACCTGGATGGGATGAAAATATCCCATCAAAATAAAATAACAAATAAATAACATCTCAAAGATATAATAGTGAGCATATGTAAACGTGTGTATTGTGTGTATTATTCTATACATATGATTCGCAATCTATTTTTTCTATCTATTGTTCTACGTTATCACCCCCACAGGGTATGCACACCAGCTGTTACGTAATGATCATGGAACAGAGCAGCGTCGAGATGAGGACCCTGGCCGGCACCGTCGTAGAGGTATTACGTCACTATTACGTCACTATTACGTCACCATTGAGATGAAGTCACCACCACCATTGCGTAACGTTACGTAACTATGACTCACACACAGGTAGTGTGGGGTATAGCGGTGATCTGGCTATCGTTGATAAGCTATCTAATCAGGGACTGGTCTTACATACAGCTCGCCATCACACTGCCCAGTATAGCGTCGTTCGCCTTCATATAGTTAGTAAGCGTATCACTGTTGACGCAATAGTGAATACGTAATAATAATAATGAAATAATATTGACGTATTAATTACTATAGTCATATATATATATATATATATTATATGTAATCATAATAATATCGCATGCGCGTATATTTCACGACGTGCGGTTGAGTTAGACACAGTGGTTAACATCTTGTACGTATATATCTATATATATATATATATATATATACGTTTAACCTTTCCTATACACATGCGTATATCATGCGTACATATGCATATGTTTATATTTAACACATATGTACAGCGTACAATTTATACTATATATTTCATACCCTCGATCAAACATAATCAAATGTACAAGATGTAAGCAAAGTACGTGTAGAAGTATTCATGTTGATCGAGATAGTTACCGTTTCTTATGTATTATTATTATTTCCATTAATAATTATCAATTAATTATAATTAATTCATTACATTTATTTATCAACCTGTTTAATAGAGTTTTATATACTATATTGTAATATTATCAATTATAATATATAGTATAGGGAAGAGAATTTCAAATTAAGTAACAAATATGGTACCTCAATATTATTATAGTTATTATATCATATATGTTATTATGTTATTATATGTAATAATATGGGTTTCGGGGCTAAAGAAGCTTCTTTATCAGGTTTCAGAGCAAATGCTTGACTATCCCTTTAGCTAGCAATCACCGCGGGGTTGGGCTTTCTTACGACAACGAGTAATATTCAGAGACCGGGAAATCAGCGTTGATTTCCTCCAGTATTTATAGATATCACAAGTTTATTACTTTATATAATTAAATAAGTCAAAAGTAGTATGTTACAGTTTAATCAAATCAAAAATATAATAATTAATCAATCAAGTTTGTCACATTGCTGACCTCTCTACAATCCATAACATCACGTGATCACAAAGATCACGGAAGGTTAATGTTTGATATCCTTATAATAAAGTTCCAAAACTATATGATAAATACATATATATAACGTTAATTAATCTAGTCTGAATATATAACACTTCAATAATGATAGTCACTAATATATTGATATTATTCTGAATATCAATATATATATATATAAACTGCATGTGTGGCTAGGTGGCTAAGGCGTCAGACACACAAGCAGTAGGACACGGGTTCGAGCCTCGTCCGGACCATTAATTAATTTTATAAAATGGGTCTTAAAATATTATTTAGAAGTGATCTTATATAATTGTGTATACATAAATGATCGGCTCTCGTTAAAACCATGGATGCCTTAACATGAGAGCGGCTTCGAAGGGACATTAGAGCCATATATGGTTGTAAGTGAAAACTTCATCTAAGTTCCTGGATGGGATGAAAGGAATCCACCAAATAAAAATAACAAAAAAATAACAATATATATACAGTAAAACCCCTCTACAAGAAACCCCGTTACAAGAACAACCTCGTTACAAGAACACCTTTTTACCCAAATGGTTGGAATTCAACCTTTTTACATGTTAAGAAACCCCGTTACAAGAACATCGGTTATAAGAATAACCTCGTTATAAGAACACAATTTTCACAAATTTTTGGAAATTTCACCCCTTTATAAGAATATTTTAAGAAAATTATAATAATATCTAAGCCCTTGATGCGGGCTTTGATAATATCTTGTAAAATTGAAATTATTTCGAATAATTAATATAGTGAATAACATTTAAATCATAATACAATGCATCTGAGTGTAGGTTACAAAATGAACGACTGACTGAACGACTGCTCGCCGAGCAGTGCTCGGTGCGAGTACTTTAACGAACATATACTAGATAAAGTAATAGGTACCCTACGAGTAGTAGGCGGTGTTACGTCATTATGTATTGACCAATAACAATCATGCAAGGACTGTATATTTTATATTTAATTCAATATTTTATAGTATGATATTCATTATTTCTTAAAATGCCAAAACGAAAACAGTACACTATAGAATTAAAAAAGAAAATAATTCAAGAAGTTGAAGAAGGGGTTAAATCAAGTGAAGTAGGGAGGAAGTATGATATATCTCATACACCCATATCGAAATGGTATAAAGATAGATATAATATCACTGGAATGGGGGATGATAATTCTAAAAGAATGAGATACAGCAAGGAACCAAAACTAGATAAGTCGCTCGATCTATGGATTGAGAAAACAAGACGATCTAAAGTAAATATAAATGGTTTTTAGCGTATATAGTAAATTTCGTATATGTTTTCTCTATAAGTAAACAATTTATCCATTGCTATAGCATACATATATGTACAATTATTTCAACCTATTTTTGCTGCATACGAAGTGTAATTCAATTATAATCTAATACAAATATAATACAACACGAAGTGTGCATGCATCAGTGTGTCTCATTAATACAACAACAGTGATGTTCTCTCTATATCTATATATAGGTAGTGATCTGTGTATATCTGTTAATAATACACATCTATAGATATAGCTATGTCTCTATATATACACAGTGTATACACTGTATAGATACTTGTCTCTTAGCTGCCCACCATCCGCTATATATACTGCCCTCTATATATACTCTATCCGTTGTATACATTGTACAATATAACGCCCTCTATATACAGTGTACACGGTAGTACTGTACAGTATACGGCATACACTTGACACTACAGTGTAGTGTACAGTAAAGTAATTATATGCACTTTCAATATTTCAATATTATAAAATATTAGAAACCCCGTTACAAGAACACATTTCTGGTACAAAACATATGTTCTTGTAGAGGGGTTTTACTGTATATATATATATATATATATATATATATATATATATATATATATATATATATATATATATTCATAAGTATATTATAATCATACATGTTTATTCAGTTACGTTTAACAGTAAATTGTATACGGTTTAATCAGGTAAAAGTATAGTTTACAATATGCATATACACCACAGATAAAAACACATACATATACACATATAGAAACATAATAAACTGTAATTAGTCCAGTAAAATATATAGTATTGGTGTATACCTATATAATTATGTGATATATATAATATTGTAGTATAATACAAGTTGGCCTATATATAATATACATTGTGTTGAATAATAAATTATGGTATATCAATTATTAAGCTGTATACAAAAGGTGTTTTGATACTTGTTTTCAAAGTTGACATATAACTATTTTACAATGTACAACAATTCAGTTAGTATGCATTGATAAACTATAATTAATGTATACATTAATATTTACATTATATATATTATACGAATTCTTTTATATATAATATTGATATATATATCAATATTTTATATATTTATTTCATTCAATATATAGAAATTAAGTTAGTAATAAATATATTTATATTATTATTAAATAATTATATATATATAATGGAATAATCCCCAAAACGCCACAAACATATATATTGTATGTAATACACACGTGCACACACGATGTGTACACATATACATACATATTTACATACGCCGTACACATCTACATTCTTACACTTACATGAACATACACACACACACACACACACACACACACACACACATATATATATATATATATATATATATATATATATACAGTATAATGTATATTAATTATAATATATGTATAATATTATATGTATATTAATTAAACATACATATCATTGATATAACTAATTAATATACGATAGTATAACTCATTATAACTCTTGCAGTAAGATAACCGAGTCGATGAGATGGCTAGTGGTCAAGGGAAGGATAGACGAGGCCCAAGGAATACTGATGGACATAGGGGATTCTAACGGTGTTATCATCCCTTCGGAGCTCATCCTGCAAGAGGTTCGTATTAGGTGTTCTGTGACTCTAGTTCTAGTATGGGTGTATCTATAGATATATCGATATTTATCGATAGAGTCACGTGGTATATATGATATATCACGTGATTATCGTGAACCACATACACATATATATATATATATATGTATATATATATATATATATATATATATATATATATATATATATATATACGTAGGATGAATATATAAAATAGGTTATGGAGAATATTATAAGTTAAGATTGTTTATGAAAGTGGAACGATTCGGTAATAATAACAGTAATCTTCAAGTAAAATGCTAGGCTACACATTTAACGTATTTAGAAGGGCGAGGGTAGCGGAAAATAGTACGGTAACCAATCAGTAATCAGTAGTTGACGAGGATAGCAGTGAATGGATGACGTCACCTATTGGATAATAATATTCTTACGACTTATTTTGAATATTAAATATATGATAGTTTTAGAAGATATAGTTAGTTTTAGTTTCTGACATTTAAATGTAAGTATACCTTACTATAGAGAAGGAAATAACATTATCGAAGGAAATATCACGGTTTATTCTTGACAGGTAAGATTGGATATTATGATTACTTGTGTAAAATTGTGATACACTATATCATACTAACACGAGTTTTTATTTAAATATAAGATACGTGTATAGATGTATTATGCCTTATATGGGTATTTAATAGAATACTATTCTAATACACATATATAGATACATATTAGTGATATAAATGCTGATTATTTTTGAAGAATCGAATCGGTCTCAGTCTCATATACAAAATGATCGACTTATTCTCTGTCTCATTTTCAAATACATCGATTTAGTCTAATTTTCAAAAGACATAATATATTCTCATTATGAAAAGCTAATATGCAATATCATATCATCACATAAGTTAAGCAGTAATGGAAAATAAGGTTCAGTTAAAGGATAATCAATATATTCACGTAGTCTAAGTATCAAAATACATCAAATTAGCTTTGGAACTAAAAGTAGTTATATTTTATAAGGCCATGTTAACAGAAGTGTTCAAATGTATAGATTTTTTAAAAAGAATTTTTATAAATATTATTTTTAAATAAAGTAATAAATTATTATAATAAAAAGTTAATAATAAATACATACATTTTTTGATACAACATTGTATTTAATAACCTTACCTTAATCCCGTGAACGGTTGGTCGTAGGGGGGATTTGAATCGCGGCAATTACACATATGTTTTCCTATTTCTCATGGTCCATGTATTTTCGAGTAGATCACCGATATAAATTGTTATCAATTCTATAATATTAGACATATTAACCGTCTCTGTCTTCTCTCTCCTTCTACAAAACATTGCATGCATACTTTATGGAGAGATTCATGTCGTATTGTGTGGCCAAAATGAGATAACTTCCTTCTTTTTATAGTTGAAAGGAGTGGTTAAACAGAGCCTATTGCTTCAATAATGTTCTTGAAAACATAGTCATTCGTTTTCCTTTAATTATAAAAGATAATATTCAAAAATATTAATTCGGTATGAGATCCCTAGTATTCTTCTATATGATTTAGATTCGAATGCATTTATTCTTTTCTCTAGGGTGTCAATTAATGTTCATGAATCACAACCATATAATAGAATAGAGAGTATTCGATATTTGTATAAGTGTATATTGTACGTAATGAGATGCTTCTGTTTTTCCATATTGTACTTAGGTTTACAAAGCCGAATTTCTGTCGCCAATCTTATTTTTATTTCCTTTTCACTTTTTCCGGTTTTTGTCAATGTAGCTCCTAGATATTTGAATTTGTCGACTATTTCTAGTGTTTTACTATTCATTGTTATAAGGTTTGAATAGCTGTTTGAGAAATAATTTACCATGATCTTACTTTTTTTCAGACTCACTTCCATACCGTATGCCGTTGAGTAGTTATATAATTTGTCTGTGAGATGTTGTAATTCTGGAATTGATCCTGCCATTAAATATATGTCATCGCAAATCTTAGGTTACAAATATTATATCCTCCTACAGCTATAGTTGAAATGTGGTTGTTTAGAGTGTCATACATAATTTTTTCCTAGAAAATATTAAATAGAGTTGACGACAGGAGGCAACCTTGTCGTACTCCTACCGATGTCCGAAAGAAGGTTCCTCTTATATAGTTAACTATCACTACACTGTTCGCCTTTTTATATAGGTTTTCTATGACTGATATAAGGTGTTCGTCAATATTAAAATTCCTCATTATATTCCATAGTCCAATTAATATATACAAAGGTTATTTACTTACTATGTAAACATATGTTTCATACATTTTATAAGTTAACTTTAAATATATACAGGGTTATTAGTATATAATATATTAGAATATTTAGTGACATGAATATGGATAATCTCGGGTTTCTAATAGTATCAGCTCGGCTCTATATCGTTTACAAAAATATAAACCTGGTCTTGGTATCAAAATTACGTCTATAAACTACAGGCATATAGGCCCCTATCAAAATGTCGGCATTATTTACATCTCTAATTATACACACACATATATATCTGAATCAATTGATTCTCTATATTAAGAGAGTATATATAATTATGGACATATATCATATGAACTAGAAAAACTATAAGATGCAAGCTCAAGTTCAATTGTATCCCTAGTTCTATCCATATTTCTTTATGGGTTCGAAACTTGGACACTAATGTCAATGAGGAAAAAAATATATCAGCATATGAAAATAAAGCCCATAGAAGACTACAGTCAAAAGAAAACAAATTCACATGTTAAAGAAATAATAATGAAATTGGTAGGTAAATATGAATCACTGCTAGCTAATATCAAAAGAAGAAAAGTGTCATACTATGGACATGTATGTTGACATAATAGTGCGAGTAGAACAGGTATGCAAGATAAAGTCGAATATATAAGGGATTTAGGAAGTCCAAAGAAATACTGGATGATAAATACCACACAGTGGACTGATAAGACGATAGATGAACTGTTGAGGAAGGTAAAGTATAGCGAAGGCTGGAGAATATTTGTTATTGATGTATGCGATATGATTCACCCTACGATGCATGCGTCACGGCATTAAACGTAAGTAAAAGTAAGAGTATTAACAACTTTTTTTTCTATACTGAGTATATTTTTTATTATACTAATTATAAATAGGTTTTACTATATATTACATATAGTAATAGTTATATTAAAATATATATAAATACACATATATATATATATATATATATTTATATATTTATATAACTATAGTAATAATTCTAATTATAATTAATGGTTTTGCTTTTAGTTTAGATGTAATACAATATGTAAATGTAATGTATAAATGAAAATTTCATAATTGATATTATTAAAATAAATCGTAAATATTTAATTATATATTAACAGAAAACATTTTTATATATTATATATATATATTATTTTATATTTACTATTTGATATAATCTGTAATAATAAGGTGTATAGAACATGGAATAAGGGGGTACATTCCATCACGATGACAATAATGACTTTATATTATGATAACTATTTTATAATATATAAAATAATAAATTATAATGTATTAATTATGATATTATAAAATCATTAATATTTATACATATTGCTGGTTCAATACCATCACAATTTTATTTTAGAAGTATTCCTCTTGATATATTTGTATATTAATATTCTTAATTAATTTTATTTACTTTTACTATATGTATAAATACAATTATTTAAATTATTACGTGTTATATTATATAATTTTACGGATATTGTTTTCGAACAGATTGTGATTTAAAAGAGTTTATGAAAATATTCTGATATTGTACACAATATATAATACGTATAATATATACATATAATTATAGGGTGTTCATATCAATTCCGTTTTCGGATTACTGTTAACGCATTATATTTACTTTCTGTAAAGCATCGAACGCAAGTAGCATTTATGAGAGCCCAGTTAAGCTCTAATTAGTTATACCCCCCCTTCAGATATACATTATTTACAAAGTGTCACGTGTTTCTGATCTAAGAGTTACGATTACGTAACGAGTCTAACTTACCACCACTAAGATGAAAGCTGCGGAACCAGAGGAGAAGACCCCTGCAGATGAGGATGCAACCGTTAGAACCTACACACACCTTGACCTGATCAAGACTCCCAAGTTGAGATTACGATCTTGTATCCTCTTCTATATCTGGTAAGTAGGGGCGTGTTGTTATTTGTCACATATATATATATATATATATATATATTGTTAGTCATTTGTTTATAAAATTATATATATTTAATAAGGTGATATTAATTAGTTAAACTTTGTCACTTATTAATGTTATATATATATACCGATATGACTTATCACATAAATGTATTATAATATAAATGTACTTAAAAATAGCTTCTTTTAAATAAATGTTGCGATTATTTTTATATAATACGAATTTTTACAAAAATATCAATTGTTAACATATATATATATATTATTGACATGTTGAAACATTATTGACCTGTTGACCTGTATTACAATGAAATATAATATGTCACACTTATTACGTCATTCTCGTAATCAGATCATTACGCATTATCTATGTATCTAGGTTAGTGACGGCGACCTGTTATTACGGCCTGTCAATCACTATAACTGACCTCGGGGTCAACAAGTACTTTAGTCTGATGATCGCCGGCGCCATAGAAACGCCCACATACGTACTGGCGGTATTCGTTCTCAGGTCAGCTGATCAACTCTTAAGTCACGTGATACTATTATCTCGATGCCTTCAATGGTAGGTCATCTCATTAATCTAATCTTACCTCACACCTCGCAGATGGAGTAGGAAATACCCGTTAGCCATATATCTATTCATAGGCGGCAGCTTGTCGCTCGTTGCTATGTTTGTTCCCAGAGATCAAGGTATTATATATTCGTTAAATTTCGAAATCATATTTTAAACAATATTTACTTAAACGAATTTCTTAAAATTATCATATCATCAAGCTGGATATAATATCAATATTGTACATACCATGGTGCACCGACATTACGTATCATTGGATATTTATTATATTAATTGTTAAATATATATATATATATATAGTATAATCAAAGATTTTTCTAATGTTGCTTCACAAAATATTGTGTATAATATTATAATATAATATAAATAACTCCTTCATTAGGAATCGCCAGAACGGTTTTAGCAAGCATAGGGAGAGCAGGGGTAGCGGGAAGTTTCTCTGTCATTATACTGTATACCTCGGAGTTATATCCTACCGTAATTAGGTTAGTAGGTTAGTAGGTTATTATACTAACCTAAGCTATACCCAAGCGAAGTTAGGTTAATACACCTCTACACGTATAGTTAGTACTAACTTATTTTCGGAAGTTATAATCATTGTCGTTAATTAATAAGTTTATACAATTTGGTATACCATACTATATATAGTATGTTATATCCTACTATATAGTAGTTGAATGTGTACTTGTGAATTAGTTACATGTCTAAATTATATATATATATATATATATAATAAATAGTTTATCATTAAGTAATATTACATTATCATAACTATATATAAAAATAGAATATATACTGGTTATTAGCATCTTATAACATTAAAATCTATGTTAATGTATTATTATTTTATATATAAGCTTATTAAAATACTAATTTACTTTTTTACAATACTTTGTAACCCTAATAATTATAAATTATATAATATATATATATTGTATATATATATATATATATTAAATGTAATCATTATGTCACATTATAACATGTACAATTTATATTACATACCTATATTTAAAGTAATGATGTTCCATTCGACGTGCTGACATTTTAGGTACATAAAAATGAGATACGTATCTAATTTTTATATTTAATTTAACTACTATAGTTTAATTTAATTATAATAAACTATCTTAATTATTTGCCACGAGTTATATATATATATATATATATATATATATATATTTAGTTAATTAATAGATTAATTACTAAGATAATTATTAATTAATCTATTATTATTAAGATAATTATTAATTAATGTGCCGATATTTAATTAGAGACATATAGCACTAGACCCTCTTGTGAGCTCACATCAATATTACCTCAACAAACACATTATATGTATTACTGACTCAATGTAGATTGTATAGGTCTTGTACTATGTACATTCCTCGATTTATGATTTATATAAATATTTCCTCGTATGGATACAGCTTGTCACTTATTATCAGAGGTCAATAAAGGTCAAGTTTAGTATTACGTTAACGATACATTATCTGGTGTATTATTCATCATAAGATGTTGCGATTAGAATTCGAGTGATATGTATATGGAGTATGTGTTACCGGTTTCGTTTACCTATCACACTAACTGTTTTCACTTTCTACGTAAATAGTACGCTATTCTAATGTTGAAGTTATAAGTTAGACCTTAATATCATTAGAGTACAATATCATATTTATTTAACAAGAGAGTGTGTACACTTCTACGTGAATATTGACTTTATCTCCGACCTAGGGTGAGAGAGGGTAGGCATTAAAGAGGGTATACCCTCTTTTCTATAGAAGTAATTAATAAGAGTTCTGACTAAAGTTTTGGAAGGATATATGTGGGGTAACAAGTAATTTCCTTACGAATATAACGTACCTATACGTAACTTTCTCAAATTGAGATTTCTTAAGGGAATAATGTCTGGAAATGGTTGCTAGAAAGTGATTTTCTAGCAAGTTATCTACATTGTTATTGTGATAACCCCTTACTATCCGATAACTTGCCTGCAATTTATTAAATTTAAAGAGGGTATCCATTTACAATTGATATGACATCGTTTTAAAGATACTATATTTCCGGAAAATACTGGTAGTGGGATACCCCCTTTAGACTTTCTCAAGATTAAATTATTAATCTAGTAAGTTATTGTTTTTGTTATGGAATAATCAAGACTTATTATAATTATAATTCAAAATATAAGGCAAATATGATAATATATATAATCAAATGCGTATCTACATAATATATATTTGTTATATTTTTACATTGACACTTATGTTTCAGGAACCTAGGAATGGGCACGAGTGCTACGTGGTCTCGGATAGGGGGCATCATAGCTCCTCAGATCATCACTCTGGTAATAGCATATCAACATATGTAGAGTATCATATATACCTTCACCAAAGATTTTCCAAAGGAAAGATATTGCACTCCCTATCTATCTCTAGTACCTTTAAAAATGTAAATTTAAAATGAATCTGACCATTAACACTAGATGGCGAAATAGTATATGAAATATTATAACATGTGATATTTTAATTAAGAAATTAAGAAATTACTATACATATAGAAAATTCTTATTATCTGACTAATAACACTAGATGGCCATATCGAATTATTAGGTTACACAAATATACACAAGTGCAATATATTTCCTTTGTAAAATCTTTGCGTTCACTATGTTTATATATATAAATAATATTAATTCATATAGATATCTAGATTTAATTTGTCAACGATGGTACTAACAACAACAATAATGACACTCACAACAATGCTGTCACTGAATGAAATAATGCACTAGTAAGAAAATAGCACACCTAACAACAGCAATAACAGTAATACAAAACTAATAATAATACTAGTAATAATAAGCCACATACCAATGATGATTACAGGGGAACTATTACTGGCAACGGCTACCTCTACTTCTGTTCGGTGGGTCTGCCTTAATAGGAAGTCTGCTTGCTCTGTTCCTCCCCGAGACAATAGGACAACCATTGTTAAGCACTATTCACGACGTAGAGGTCAAGGAAGAAGGTTAGCACTGACCGATACTAATGATAACACAACATGTGTATGTATACGCATGGTAATGTCGGTCAGCGTATAGCTGTGTGTAATGTGTAGCTTGTATAGCTGTGTGTATCCTTAGAGTGATGAGGTACTTTTAAATAATGAATATATGATAGTTTATTTTAACAAATATATATATATATATATATATATATATATATATATATATATTCATTATAATATAGATATTTTGCTACCTATATAGTGATAAACTAATTATGATGTTTTGGATTTAATGTTCGATATTTAGAAAACAATGCACATATAATCTACACATCTATTACTACGCGTTATCGCGAGTTGTTTTCTCCATATTAAATATTAACTAAAATATAAATACAACTTGTTGACAACTTTACTTTTTATTTACTTATTCGAGTTGTATATTCAGTAGATATATAACATATAATAGAAGAGTATTTATTTATTAAAGTCAAGTTTCTTGTTTTTATTTATAAATTATTTTTTTTATAAATTACTTTTTATTTACTTATTCGAGTTGTATATTCAGTAGATATATATAACATATAATAGAAGAGTATTTATTTATTAAAGTCAAGTTTCTTGTTTTTATTTATAAATTATTTTTTTTATTAATTCAAATTATTCCTTATTAATATGTTTTTAATTCAACATTGTTATATATGAAAGAAGAATATTTCTAAGAGAATTTATAATAATATAATACCCCAATATATAGATAGAATATTGGGTGCCATACGAAAAGTTAACAAAGAGAATCGTACAACAAATCGATACAACAATGAATCCTTTGTTAACGACGACAATAGCAATAAAGTTCACAGAATTCCGGATATCAAACTAGAAGAATACAATTCAAATTTATAATATTAATATACTATAATTAATGAGAATCATAGTATATATATATATATATATATATATATTTAAAAGTTCAGTATTTGTTGAATATTTTTTTAATTTATAATATTTTAAATTTTATAAAACGAATTTAATTTTATATTTTTATAAAACTTTAAAAATATTATCAAATAAATATAATAGCTTAATAGCTTATATTTATATTGATGAATAAATTGATATAAAATAAATATTTTATAATTTGTTATGATAATATCGTAAACCGATACATATATTATAATATGTTCTGTAGCGAGATCATATTGCCTGATGAGGTCATATGTGTAATTACAACTTAAAAATGATTTCCTAGTTATCATACATATATATATATATATCATACAATAAACAATGCATAACTTAACGTACTAATGAAATATATTGTATTATATTTAATATACAATGTTCTATTACTTATCCATATCATATGGGATAATGTGAAGAAATACATTTGAAATAAAATATATAATAATATGTAGCTAACAATTCTCTATATAAAGTAATAATGTTTAGATAATAGTTATATATAGTGGTTACATGTATCACTTGCAAATGATGATAAAATAATAATTAAAAAAATTAATAATTAATTATTAACAGAAATTAATTAATATCACTATATGCATATAATAATTAAATATAAATAAGTTATCTTTAACATGACAACAATATATAATTATGGTAATTAATAATATATAGTAGGTATAGTTTAAACAATATAGTTTATTACTTATATAAGTATATATAGTATTTTATTTATTATTATTTATTGTTTCATAATGAACAAAAGTCATTTTGGTTGTTACGATAAATAAATGTTAAAATCCGGGGTTAAAATAATAAGTACATATTTCTATTACACAAAATAATGGCAAATAAGTCCTCTTTTAATTATCCAGAGATAGTAATTATATTTCGATAAGAGATATACGAATAATTGTAAAAAATTCGAAATTGCCTGACATAATATTTATACATAGGTATAGAATATGTTTTATAAATATAGTTTATTTTTACTTCTTTTACTACTTCTTTTTACTAGTTAATTACTCAATAATAGTTTGTAGATGTACTCCATTTTAAAATTAATATTTGAGTTAACCATTTTTTGAGCATTGTTGATTTTACTCCAGTTTACCGGTGTATAAATAATAAATAGTTAGTATAAATTTACTTATTACTTGAATTTCTATGTTTTACACATAACATGGAGTAAACGTTAGTTTTAACTTTGTAGAAGAAGTAATATATTACACGTTTACGTTTCATGTCATGGTAATCACATCTAGATATATTGATAATATATATTTATAGTATTGTAACAAAATATTTAGATCACATATTTGAATATCCCTGCGTTTAATGAATAATAACTGCCAAACTCAGATACGAAATTTAAAGGTCCATTTAAGATAGCCTAAGGAGTTTAAATACTATAATAAAGTTTTACAATATGTATATACTTAGTATACCTAATGCGACATAACGTATATTGGTTGAGCTCCTGTTATCTTCTGAATACGATCAAAATAGTACTTTAGATTACAAGTATCACCATGGATAAATAAATGTTTAACATTATTTTATAGAAAGATACATGTAGACTACTATTCATCTATATGAATGCATTTTTGTTTTGAATGAATGGATTTTATTCACCGAATATTGTCTATAATAATAGGACGGACACCCATAAGCTGATATTAAGGATACCACTAATAACATAATAATAATAGTGGTAATATTAATAGTATAATTATAATAGTCGATATATTATGATGTGTATCATATATCGCTAATGAATTAAAATAACATAACATACTATTTAAAGTGATATAGATATATGGGGTATAAATAGGGTTCTTAGTCGAAACTCCATTCTTACGTGAAAGCTCTGAGCGCTACACCCTGGAAACCGTTAACCTTGGGCTACGTTATGAAGGGGGATTGAAGATGAGATAGGCTCATGAAGTTACATCAGGCCTAATGAAATAATATGAATCAGAATAACAACACAAGAAACATGGCGGTTCGGTCGTGACCCGGATTAACAACGACCGCGTTTCTTTTTGCACTTTTAATTGATAATCTCCAGGATGATAGTAATAAATTGGCGACTAGAACTCAATAACATAAAAAAACTTGTTAAAAATTTAACTAAATTCCGATAGGAATATGAAATGTCAGAACTCTGCAACAATGTGGGAAGATTAAGGAACTAGAACGAGTACTCGAGAGATATAGATGGCATATAATGGGTCTAGCAGAAATTAGATGGAAAGTTAATGGTGAAAGAGAAACTGAAGAAAGTAATGTAATATGATACAGTGGACATAAACATTTATATCAATAGGGTGTCCCTTTTATGGTTAAGAAAGTATTGATGAATTAAGTTACTAGTGTTTCACATGTGTCAAGCAGAATAGCAGAAATTTCTATAAGGATCTAGGCAACTCCAATGAACTTAAGTATGACCCAAGTATATGCACCATATACTGATTATGATGACAATGGAATATAATAATTATATGTAATGATAGAATAAACAACACAACCACACTAAGAACATATTTGTTGCTAATCACTGGTGACTGAAATATAAATGTCAGTGATGGTCATGTAGCCTGGCCAAATGCAACAGGAAAGTATGGACTTAGTAGTAATAATCTTAGAGGATGCAGACATCTGGAATTTGAACAAAACATAAGCTTATACTATCAAATACCATACACCCACAGCTGTATTTTAGGAAAAGCACATGAAATGTTCTCAATGGTAACATACAAAATCAAATTTATCCTGACACAACAACGGTATAAACCAAGCATCAACAAAGCTTCAACATGAACATACCCTGGAGCTTTTATTAAAAGTGACCATTATATGGTATTATGTAATCTTAAATTAAAACTAAAACAAAGTCGGAAAAAATCCACGAGAATTAGATACGATGTTGACAAACTACCAAACCCATAATTTAAGGAATCATTCCAAAAAGAGATTTGTGAGAAATTATCGAAAATAGACATACGAATATAATCTATCAACACACATTACAAAAAGATCGAAATTATTCTGAAAATTACGGTGAAACGAAACTTATGATTAATGTAAGGATTAAAAAACAATATTGGATCATGAATGAACTTAGTACCTTGTACAGTGAAAGAAGGAGACTAAAACCACTAAAAAAGTATCAACAGAAAATGCTGAAGAATATAATATAATAATCTCTAGATTAAGGAAAAGTATAAATATACAAAAGAAAAGTGGATACGGAATGGTCATCCATCCAAAATAAAATAATACACGGATTAAATCTAAATGTACATATCAAACACTAAAGTCACTGATTAAATCGAATACTATGACAAATCCCAGATTTGTGGAAAGTAAAAATGGCGATAGTAGGAGGACCTATAACAGAGGACTTAGAAAAAGTCAAAAGATAGACAGAATATTTCAAAGAAGTTTACAACTAAGAAATAAATTCAGATGAAAATATACTTGATGATGATCGAGTTGATTACATAGAACTTGCAGATTTTAAAATTAGAAGTGGAGCATGTAATACGAAAAAGGATAATCATTCTAAAAAAGTAAAATGAACAGGTATAGATAATATTTAGGGTAAAGTTATTATAAACGGCGGTTCACAAATGGTGACTTAATTACTTTGCTAGAAAATAAAGGACAATAAAGAATAGCCCGATTCATGGGCACACAACTCGTTAATTATTCCGATACAAATGAAATGTAACCTAAAGAAGTGTAACAACTATAGATCTATTAGCCTAAAATCACACACATGTAAGATCATGCTGAGAATTATTATAAATTGACTTAATCCAATAGCAGAAAATATACTATCTGAAGAACAAGCAGGTTTCAGAAAGAAAAGAAGCACAATCTAACAGATATTAAACTACAGAATTATGACTGAGAAACAACGAATAAAATGATACCATTACTGTTATGACTTTTAAAAGGCATTTGAGTTTGGAACTAATGATTATGGAAAGTAATTAGATACTTAAATATTGACGAAAATATTATTACAATAATCTTTATAAAAAACAAACAGTAACGTTATGGTTAATAACAAAATAGGGACCTTCTTCAAGTACGACAAGGATGCATTTGATCACTAATACTATTTAAAATCTTCCTAGAAAAGATCATGCAAAATAAGCTAGAAGACCATTGCAGCATAATAGCCGTTTTTAGGTTATTCACTATGTAACCTAAGATTTGCAGATGACATCGACTTGATGGCAGGATCAAATACAGAGAACTAAACGAACTGAACAAACTCACAAACAAATTCTACAATTTCTCAGCGATATATGGTATACCATATATGGAGGCCAGCTACGAGAAAAATAAAATATTGGTGAACGAATTCGATAATAGCCAGAAAGCTGAAATGATAATTGTAATGAAATACTCATGTTCCCTATATTGTCAATAAGTCAGGTGACTGCAAAAACATAATTGATTGACGAGTTCAATAATACACTTAATAACATAAACATACTAATTCTATAATATATCAATCATTCTAATTAAGAAGTACACTACAAGGTTAGTCTTATAATATTACTATAACCAAACCCTAACCAACGTTAGAATAATGCTAACCATGAACGATGAACCTCTTCAAGGGGTATACATTTAAATACTCTGGTGGGACTCTAATGAAAGATGGACAAAGTGAAACAGAGATTAACATACTAATTGCGACAACATTAGTTTGCTTAAGAACTATATGGAAGAGTCGAAACATATCACTACAAACTAAAATACTACTGTACAAATTACTAATATTTTCTATACTATAGTATAGAAAGTATACTTATGGCGATACTTGGACACTGGCAGAAAGAATGGAAAGTAGAATTACTACATTTTAGCATAAAGCCTTAGAATAATATTAGTAAAATAAAATTAGAAAGTAATAATTGTAATAAAGTTGATATACTAAATTGATATACATAATTTGAATAAAACAATAAAATATAACAAATGAATTTATATTACGATTCCATTCCAATCAGCAGATGATCTGATACTAGATATTGAGATCGTGTATACTATAGTATCTGGTGAGTAATATCATGTTAGAATATAAAACCTGTATATATTAGATTCTTAATTTGATACTCAAATGTAATATGATTATAAATATATGTTATTGATATTGGAAAATTGTTCCAGCAAATATGTCCATTAGGTCCTATTGGTTATATTAAATGTTTACAATTATTATTTAAAAAAGGTTTATAAATATACATGAATATCGCATATTATATTTTGAATAAAATATTATGAAATAATTAGCTATTCTTTGAGGGATCATACTTTTCATTACTCTAAACATGAATTTACATGTATTAAAAAATAGCGGTTCTTTAAAAGTAAAGATTCGCTATTGTTTATAAATATAATCAATATTAGTTCTACTATTTTTCCGGTATAATAATCGTATAGATTTATTCTAATCTATATATATATATATATATATATGTATCGTAGTTATATCATCATTTTTACCCTAAATATTGGTACAGTAAAAATAAGATAAGTAAAGATAAGATGATTATAATGAATTATAAAATAGTTATAAATATATAAAAGAGCTTTACAACGTGAATAGGTAATATTTTATTTTATTTTTTAAGAATTGCAATGCCATAGTATAATCTATATTTAAGCACATGTATACGAATGTTCCGGTACTATAGTACCTCAGTATACTTTCCAAGCTGATGCTGACTTCTTGTTCGAGACAACTGTCGTAATTGTATCTATCTTTTTTTGAATATAGTTTGATTGTTCAGTATCATATACATCGTAGAGTATTTCCTGTGAATGTGTATATGTATCTAGGTTATCTTGTGTTGAACTGGACCCGGTGTAAGGAGTGCTTAATCTGTGCCGAACACTTTTTGAAGTATTTTTATTTGTTTGTAAATATTAAAGGTAATTGTTATTATTATCGTTAACAAGTTTAATGAGTTAGCTGTTTGATTGTTTGATTGTTTAATTTGTAATTCACGTTAAGTATCTGTATTTATTTAAATTAATATGTATCAAGTTAGTAAGTGTTTTATTATCTGTTTTAAGTTTGATTAAGATTAGTTTGATATATTACAATATCATTTGTTAACTGTTAACCGCATACTGTTAACAGTTTTATAATCTTTATGATCTAAAACTATTATTCAAATACATTAATCAATTTTTTTAGATTATTTGATAGTAATTATTTATGGGTTTTTGGTATTAATTTTTGGTATTTGGTAATTAATTTTATAATATAATAAATAACTAATTAAAATTTATAAATTGTATATTGTATATTTAGTTTATTTGTATTAATACTTGGTATTTGGTAATTTATTGCATAATATATATAATTTTATTTACTTCTCATATAATCATTTGAATATATGATTTTTATTATATTTTCTAAATAAATTATTACTATAAATTATACATCTATAATTATTATTATATTATATATGTATATTTATTTTATTTTATATGTAATTATCAGATATCATTGTTCTATATAATGCATATTAAATATATATATATAAACAATTTTACATTTATCATTACATTAACTTATCTAAAATATACCCAACATTTATATTATTTATTTTGCATTCAAACAAATAATACTTGTATTTCTCTATTCATAGAAATCAATATAATCATTTAAAAATAATTCTTTAGAAGTTAATTGTTTTATATTTTGATCTGCATACATGCATACATATGAATTAATATCATTTTATAAATTTAAATTAAGTTAAATCTATTGTATTGTTTTATCAATTTATATATATATATATTATTTTTATAGTATTGTATATATAGGTATTGTATTCATATATATATAGGTAAATAAGTAATTGTATGTAGAACTATACAAATAGTTTTGTTTGCTTGCTAAGCTCCCTGTTCTGGTATCTGGTATTATTTATTCATTATTGCATTATTTACTATATTTATCCTCTATACATCTTTGTTCTGGTATTTGGTATTATTTATTCACTATTATATTATTTATTATATTTTTCCTCTATACATCCATATAATCACTAAAATGAAAACTACTGGAAGAATGTCTAACTCGGAATTATCACTAAGTATTACTAATCTCATACAAAATATTTGTGACAATAATATCAAAATTATTTTTGATGAACACAAACGTGAAATTGACGAGTTAAATGATACAATTGTTGATCTAAAAAATATAATAACTGATCTTACTAATTTAAAAGTAAATGATACTAAAAGTTATGCGAACGCGTTATCTAAGAACATTGAACAGTCTATAAATAAGTCTTCTATAGCAAAAACAATAAGTAATAAAATAGCTATTGAAATTAATCTTAATAAAAAACTGTTAATATTTGGATTATCCCAAGACGAACAAGCAAATACCTTAATGAAGGATCTAGGTGTAGACGAAAAAGCATACTCTAAACAAAAAATTATTACGGATAATGGAAACTTAATAGTTAAAATATGTCTAAATGATAGTATCACTGTAAAGGAATTACTAAGCACATTTTCGAAACATCCTGATAGACACACTCAATACGATAACATATCTCTGCGTCCCGATTTATCCTATGACGAACGTCTTAAACGTATTATTCTCCCAATAGGAGCAAATGCCCTATAGGGCATTTTCACCAGGTATACCTGGAAATATACGCTGCGTTTTTAACAATAGCACACTATCATATGAATTAAAAAACTATAAAATAGACAATGATAAATACATAATTGATTGGAATACAACTATTACTTACAGTGATACTGATTACTCTAACTAGAAAAAAACATATAATAGCAACAAACAATCTAAATCTAATAACAGCAACAAACATACGCCTGATCAAGTATCTAAATGACTAGAAAATAAACATATTACTGTATTCTATACCAATGCACAGAGTAGGTATCTATATGTAACAAGCTTCCCTCATTAATTTATATTCTATCTACTAACACTTATGATATTATTATTATTAATGAAACTTGGTTAAATGACTCTTACACAAACGCTATGCTATGTTTTATCACATCTAATTATACTATATACAGAAAGGATAGATTATCTACTCGTGGTGATGTTGTATAAGCGAGTATATGTCACTTGCAATACATTGTAATGCTGATTTATTTATAATATAAAAGTGTATGTGTATTTAAAATTTGAAAGGTTTTCAAAATATGTACATCTAATATTAGTATCTTTAAGTATATTTTTATCATTTTATCAATATATATATATATATTTTTTAATTATTTTAAAGATAATTTATTATATACACATCAAGTATTATCGAATCTAAATATATTTGTAAGTACGACAATACAAAATAAATGCGTTCATGATAATCTATACCAGTGGTTCCCAACCTATAGGTAAACACACATCATGACCCACATGTTTGTCATTGGGTTTTTTGTTTGGTTTATGAGCAAATTTCTAAAAATATTTATATATATATATTATAATTTATATTATTCGTTTATGAATAAGATATTAATTTTTGTTAAATGCTATTTAAACTCTTATGCTCTTACTATATATAATCCACATAATATTGAACTCCTAGCTATAACATTATACAACTATACTATATTTTCTGTTTACAGGCCACCCAATATGTCTTATGATATAACATGGGAGCTATGTAAAATACTGTCTAAATATACTGAAATCTCTAATACATTTATTCTAATAGGGGATTTGAATTTCCCTGGTATTAACTGGTATGGTGATTCTCCCATACCTAGTAACCCACTTGACAAAATATTCACGGATTTTGTTATATCTACCTCTCTAACCCAGTTTGTAACTAACAATACTAGAAAAGATAATATCCTTGATCTGGTCTTATCTAATGATGACTGTATATTTAACCTCAGTATAGATACTCCTTTTAGCTACAATACTTCTACTAGTGATCATTTATCTATAACTGCTAATATTTTCAATACAAATGTTATTACAATGAAATCTAAGACTAATCCCAAGCAACCAAAATCATAAAATGTACATGTACAGAAACAGTTCTTGTGTACTTGTATTGGTAACAGTTTTTTGGTAAGTTTCTGTAATAGTTACGATGTACATGAACGCAATCCTGATTTCCGTACTATTGTCTGTAACCATAAACCAATAGTTATACAAATAATAAAACAAATTTATTTATATATAAATATGTATTATAATTAGCATTATTTGTTCGTCCTTTGAAATCTCTGTTTCATTTCTTTCAAAATAATTGAAAGAGGTGGTGTCCTCACATATACAGTTGAGCTAATTTATGTAATATTAAATAATAATTAGTAAATTATATATATATATATATATATATATATATATATATATATATATATATATATGTATATATATATGTATATATATATATATATATATGTATATACCATATATATATACAATTAAAAGTTGTATAGGTAATAATGTTATGCATAATTTGTATTGTTAACTGACATTAAGTTAAAGTTCATCGGTTACTTATACTATGCATTCAAGTTCAAAATAGCAATAAATACATCTAGAACTTTGATAAATAATTATTTATCTATAATTTATTAGTACCGCAATTTAAATAGCACTAATATGCGGCACCATAGTGCCACTATTACTGATTACTTTACTTACTGGGTATACCATTATATATATACCATTATATATATACCAATATATATATATATAACAAAGTGAAGTTTATTCGTATATAACTTTATTGACGAAGACCTGTATAATAACATAAAAAATAATAATAACACAGTAATAATAATGATGACAATGAAAATATGTACCAACCAGGTGAGACGCAGATCCGAAAGTGTATCAATCTCACCGAGCCGCATTCCTTTTATAGGAAACAAATCACACGAAATAGACACACGATAACAAATATAAAATACAAAACGAATAACAATTTATACAAATAATAAAAATTTAATTACAAAATATAAATCTACACATAGCTATGCAATCAACAGAGCGTGAAGCCTAAAACAATTTATGCATGCAGATATATCGATATTATGTAATGAGTCATTACTAATGACCGAATTGAATTAAATTCAATTCGACATAAATGTATATTACATTAATCAATATATATATGCATACTTCACTTTATAACATATATATATATATATATACACTGAATACTTATTTACACGTGCAATGCACTATATATACTATATATTAATGTTCAATTATAACGAATACTTATATCATATAAGTTATATAAGTTATATAAGTTATATGTATATATATATATATATATATATATATATATATATATATATATATATATATATATATATATATATACATTTACATATACAATATAATATAAATATAATATAATTTATATATATATATATATATAACTTATATTCTATTTATATTACATTTATGTATATATATATATATATATATATATTACTTTATTTATATTATATTTACTACATAAAACGTATACGTTACTATATTACGGTGTAACCACACATATATATATATATATATATATATATATATATATATATATATATATGTGTATGTGTGTGTGGTTGCTGATGCACTACAGTAACGTATACATTTTGTAACCTCTCTATTCAAACTACTAAATATGGTTACAGCCGTACTATAGTATCGTATACGTTTTGTAACCTATCTATTGAAACCACAGAACCAGAGAGAATTCTTTCTAGCTCTATGATTCAAACTAATAAATATGGTTACAGCCGTACTATAGTAACGTATACGTTGTGTAACCCCTCTATTAAAACTAATAAATATGGTTACAGCCGTACTACAGTTTGTAACCATATGGTTACAGCTGTAATACGAACTGTAACCATATGGTTACAGCCGTAATACGAACTGTAACCATTAATGGTTGCATGAAATACACTTTTGGTTGCTTGGGATAGTAACTGTAATTTTAATTACTCACTATGTAATTTAAATATTGTTAAGCAAACTCTGAATAATTTAAGTTGGTCTAGTATTCTTAAGGTTGAAGATTCTACTGATGTATTACTAACAACATTTATTGAAATTGTAAAGACATTAATCAATGATAACTCCCCCCTATCAACTATACGGTCATTTAAATTTCCTAAATTCATCAAAAAACTTGATTCGAAATGTAAGAAATTATATAAAAATAAACATAAACCAAATATTAAAGCTAAATGGAGACTATATCAAATAAAGTTATCTGAAACCATATCGGATTACATCTATAACATTGAAGCTAGAGCACTATCTAACAATAACCTTAAATCATTTTATTCTTATGTTAATAGACAAATATCTACGCGTAGCAATATGTCTCCTCTAATGTCAAATAATAATAAATTCTTAACCCTAGATCGAGATAAAGCTGAATGCTTATCTAAACAGTTTAAATCTGTATTTACTAAGGAAAGCTATACATTTATTAGTAATTCATCCATAGTTTCAAATAATGTATTTAACACCTTCCTTATAAGCCCCGAGACTGTAAGAAAATATCTATGCCTCATGCCCAATAAGTATAGTATACCACCAGACGGACTACCAAAGGGTATCCTAAAATCTTTATCATATGAGCTATGTATTCCTCTTTCCTTACTATTCAATCATTCACTAACTAACCAATACTGTCCAAATATGTGGAAACAGAGTATAATTACTCCCATATTTAAAAAAGGTGATACATCCTTACCATCGAACTATAGACCTATAAGTATTCTACCCTCCACATTAATTCTTTTTGAAAAGATTCTTTGTAGATACTTGGTTCACTTTCTCAGAGAAAACGGCTACATATCACAATGCCAATATGGATTTCTATCGGGAAAATCAACCACTCTGCAGTTGATCCAATACTATAGGAATCTAGCCCGAGTCATGGACAACAACTATACTTTGCATACTACATACATCGACTTCGCAAATGCATTCGACACAGTATCACATGCTAAGCTATTATCTAAGATTGAAGCTCTAGGAATAACTGGTAATATACTACACTGGATACAATCATATCTTCATAATAGACACCAGTGTGTTAAGGTTGGTATGAATGTATCTGATAATATTATGGCAACATCAGGGGTTCCGCAAGGTTCTTGTCTAAGACCAATTTTATTTATAATCTACATAAATGACCTTCCCAATATATTCTCACCTCAGATCATATGTACCCTTTGGCTGACGATGCCAAACTTTCTCTTATCCATAAATATGAATTTGAAATGGACTATATGCATAATGCACTAACCAAATTAAATGATTGGTCAAAATTTGCAGGTCTTAATTTAGCAATCCATAAATGCTCTATAATGTCTAGTAAGGGTAATGAAATATCCTCATACTCGATTAACGGTGTTCAATTAAGCTATTCTAATACGTACACCGATCTAGGTGTAATTATCAACCATAATCTATCTTTTAATGATCATATTGATAATATTATCCGTAAAGCATACAGAATGATTAATATAATCTTTCGAGTATTTAGATGTAACAAACATGTACCATTGACACTAGCATATATAAGTTATGTAAGACCTGTCCTTGAATACGCATCCAGTCTCTGGAACCCATCCATTCCTTTCAGAACAAATGGTAATTCCACCAAACTCGAATTGGTTCAGAGACTATTTACTCGTAAGCTTTTCTTTAGGTGCAATTTAGGTTCATTAGAATACCCTGATAGATTATTATTTTTAAAGCTAAAATCACTTTCTTCCCGTAGGCATGTTGCTGATATGGTGCTGACTTACAAAATAGTCAATGGTCTCGTTGATGTGGATGTAGATGATTTCTTGTGGACATACACGAATCATCTTAGGGGCCTTCGGTGAAAATTAAAAGAGATATCTCCAAGAATAACCGATCACACAACTTCTTCAGCAATCGGGTCTCGGCTACATGGAACAATCTGCCTGCTCATCTAACCGTAATGAAGTCTCTTCCATTATTTAAATCGGGTGTTTCTGCGATACTGTCTGGTAGTTGGTGAACATGTTCATCCTACCTTGTACATTTATTTATATATTTTTATTTATTACCTTATTTACTGTTTGTCCTCGTGTGTTATGTTAGGTCAGTGGGGTTGTGACGGGTGTCGGGGAGTAAGGATGCCAGCGTGGAATCTACTGGTCAAATTTTCCTCCCCACGGCATAGGAAATGATTCACCCTTTCCTAAAAGCTGAGATCTGTCGCGGCCTTGTTGGCATATCATTAGCATATACGAGCTAAGCAATGGCATATGTAAATCAATAATGTTAATACTTTTATTTTATTTCGTACTATTAGTTTTATCTCCTGTTTTATGTCATATTGAATATCTATTTTCTATATTCAATAAATTATATTATTATTATTATAGTAATAGCATTCAAAACAATTTACTTTAAAAAATATCAATAGGTAAAGGATTTCGTTTACCAAACCCTTTACTTGTATTTCATAGGAAACTAAAGGGTTTTTCGAAACCATTTAATACCTTAAATTTGCATATAGGGTTTACTTTTATCAGTTAATATAATAGCTTTCAAAACCATTTAATTTATAACATACCAATAAGTAAATGGCTTCGCTTAACAAAATCCTTTAACTTTAACTTTAACTTTAACCCTTTAATTGTATTTCGTAGATTACTAAAGGGTTTCATGAAACTTAAATATGTTAACCAATCCCACTTCATATGCACACACACATACACAAACACAAATATATATATACATATATATATATATATATATATATATATATATATATATATATATATATATATATACACACACTTATACTATTATATTGCGTAATATTTTATTAATGCATAATAGTGATTTGTATGATTATTATATAAAAATGTATTGTTTGACAAAATTACTATGCCAATATTATTAATTTTATAAGTAATATTATATTATTTTATAAAATGTTCTAAATTTTAATATATGTATTATATTACAACTAATTAAAAATTAGTAATTAATTATTATTCTAATTTTATAATTAAAGTAATATTCTAAATTATATAAATAAAGTACTATTTTAAAATTGAAATTGTATTGAATAATCAATATTTATTTTCCAATTTTATAATTACCTAATTCGAGTTAGATAAACCAGATATGGTATTACATCTAAAGTTATAATTTTATATAAAAAAGGAAATAAAAATGATTGCTCGAATTATAGGCCAATATCATTGACATCACAATTCTCTAAAATTTTTGAAAAAATTTTAAAAGTAAGAATGTTTTCATTTTTAGATAAAAATTCTTTAATAAACAATTCTCAATTTGGATTTCAAAAATCTATATCAACATGTGATGCTTTGATAAATTATATCGATTACTTGAATATAAATTACAAATTATTCATATCCACAATATCGATTGATTTAAAAAAGGCTTTCGACACTATTAATCATGAAATTTTATTAAACAAATTATATATATATGGTTTCAGAGGTATCACTTTGTCATTATTAAAAAGCTATTTGACAAACAGGTATCAATACGTAAACTATAATAATACCAATTCTAAAATACTTCCGATTAAATGTGGTGTACCACAAGGTTCAGTTTTGGGACCAGTATTATTTTTAATGTACATAAATGATTTACCTAATATAACTAATAAATGCAATTTTACTCTTTTTGCTGACGACACAACTTTAACATTTAAGTCTCATAATTTATATGATCTAGAAAATGAAATAAATTCTACTTTAGTTTTAATATGTGACTGGCTTTGTGGTAATAAGCTAGTTCTTAATATTGATAAAACAAAGTTAATTTTATTCCATCGCACAAGAGTTACACATAAATTGAACATCAAAATAAATAATATAGCCATAAAACAATCAACTAATTTTAAATTCTTAGGCATTTTAATTGACGAAAATTGTAATTGGAAAATGCAAATAAATAATATTAAAAATAAACTTTACTATGGACTTAGTTTACTACATAGATATAAATATAAATTTAATATTAATACTTTAGTTATGTTATATTTTTCTTTTTTTCATAGTCATATTAATTATTGTTCTATTATATGGGGAAGTACTTACCATAGCAATATAAAATGTATTACAATTTTACAAAATAAATGTATGAGAGCAATATATAAACTTGATAACAAAACCAATATTGATTACATTTTTTTAAGACATAACATTCTTAAATTTAAAGATATAATAAATATATCCATTTATAAATATATGTTTAGAATATATAACAAGCATTATTTGCATAGTTCAATTTGTAAGTTATTTACCTATAATTGCTCTTTATATACTTTTAGGTTAAATAGAACATTCTTAATACCAAAAATAAGATTTGATCATGATAAATTTAGTATTCGTTACAAAGGCGCATATTTATGGAATTATTTAAATACAACCATATCATCTTTGACGAATTTGAATACTTTTACAATACATATTAAAAACATGCTTTTAAATAGTTATATTTAATCACTTACACCTTATCTGTATTGTTTGTTATTTTATTTACATGATCATCTTTTCTTCTTTTTAGCTCTTTTAAATTGTTCGTATTGTATACATATTTTTTATCTCTGTAGCCTTTGGTCTTTAGTTTTCTTTGATTTTTATAAGTTAATTTATTTATTAATTTAGTATCTTTTTACATTTTTAAATATTTTATTATATATTTTTATTATATTTTATTATTATTTTATTGTTATATACATGATGATTTCTTGGTATTGAGAGATATATTTAATTTTATTGTATTGCTTTTTTATGAGACAGAACACGAATGAACAATATAGAATTGTAAAATATTTATTTATATTTATTCATTTTGTATTAATTCTCTCATTACCAAGAGCAGGTTGGTATCTCGATAAGTTCAATAGAACTTCTATACCATACCTGGGTTTTTGATATCGGTCATCAACTGAATCTGATATTATTATATTATTATTATTAACAAATAATAACATCATAATTAAATTACAATTGAGTATCATGTTTAGTTGATCAATATTGGACATATAAAAATTTACTAAAAAATTTATTAAATAGTATGTATAACATAATATTTAAAACATTATAATTTTATTAATATATGATTTATTAATTCAAACAATTTAAATTATAAATACAACTATATTAGATTATATAATATTTTATGAAATTCGATCATTTATGGGGAAAAAATTTATTATACTTCCATTATTAATTGTATAATTAAATTATATTATTTTATAAAAATGTTCTATTTTAAAATATTTATTATATTATACCTTACCCTTTCCAGGTCGATCTTGCTCGGCAGTTCATTACACGTTACCTCCATTCCTCTATATCATTCATCGCTATCGGTAATTCCTCATTTGTGCACATCGTGTCATCAATTAATTGGTCTAAATATGTTTTCATAAGTCGTTGTTCGCGTATTGTATCGGTTATTCTTGTAATGGATATAATAGGTAATGGTCTTAATAGGTTGGATTTCCAGATAATGTTCAGGCTATTCAAGGTTGCCCACTCACTCCCAATTCTTACACTTACGTAATGTTGAGTTACACCTTCGTTTTGAAAGTTATTATATAACATTGTACGCATATGTTACATCGAATAGGCTATAGTCTATAGTCTTGCCACAATCTCGTACTATCACATTCCATCACTTTAATTATATCTCTATTAAATAAATACACATTAACATATTACTCTGTTCCTGATAAATCTACCCTGCATTCCTATTTAATATAGAACTATTATAAACTATTTCTATAGAGTATACTCTGAGTTAGTATACTAGATATAAATACTATATATATATACTATAGTATACTAACTTACCAGATAATTTCGATTCTTTCAATGTTCCACTTATAACACCATGTAGTATAGTATATAGTAGTATATACTACTTTTTGCTAATAAATTATTATATTTTAAAAACTAAAGTAATTGTTTCGAATACACATTACACATTTTATTTAAATTACCTTATACGTGTGCATTTGAATTGTATGGATATTATTAACAATTGTTTATAATATTATTTTAAAATAATCATGTTATTAAAAATTATGATATTCTGATGAATTTATATTTATTAAATAATAATGATATGGAGATGTTAAGTTGGTATAGTTAAATAAAATGATTTATAAATGATATTTTTAATATGCCAGTATTTGCTGGTAGAGGCAATATGGCAAAATATAATGACATAAATACAGAGTAATTATTTAGTAAGTTTTATTAATTAATGTTAATATTTAATAATGGATTTAATTGTAAGCGTAATGCTATCGAATACAACAATATTACATATGTTTAGCATGACCTAACCGATGAACATGAGCTAGGAATACACTAGGGATATGAGGATACTTCCTATAGGAATACAGTGGTGATATGGGGTTATAAGGTACGTTCTGTAACGAAGACATGATGAAGGCCTCAAGAACACAAGCAACCATCATCACGTTACAAGGTTGCAGATAGACATGGGTAGTTTACGATTGAAGGAATCGGTTACCATCACTAGTGATATTACCCCTTTCGGTGGGGTGTTCTGAGGGTAACAAACAAAGGATAGCAAGGGCTAGTCTAATATAATAGACTAACACAATACATGCTTATACACAATACATCTTATGGACAGATACAACCGTACTGGGTCAAACTATACTTAATATATCCAATGTATAGGATATATAGAATAGATATTACCTAATATAATATGCCAATAAATAGATAGATAAATAGGTCATTAATGTTTACGGCGTTCACCTATTTTAGTATACATTTATGTACTATTCATAAATCGCTCGATTTTGTTAGTTATTATTTAATCTCTCAGAGAACGTTAAATAATAATTATTCTTCAATATATTCGTAATAGTGAACTCCCTCTAAGATGAATACAGGATACCTAAGATGCCTCGATAACATGGAACAGTAACTTTACGATAAATCGATAATTTACGTGGTCGTATACGCAATATACAAACTAAATAGCATTGGCTATTCCTCTATATATACAATTTTATATACACAAACATATATATATATATATACATATATATATATATATATATATATATATATATATATATATATATATACGGTAATAGGAGATATTCGTGTGCAGGCTTAATTAACAATAACTGACCACGATTGAGCGCACCGGTGCGATGTGTGTGCGTGCGTTTGTGTGCGTTCGTTCGTATGCGTGCTTTTGTGTGTGTGCGTTTGTGTGCGTGCGTTCGGTATGTAACACCTACTTTACGCGTCCACAATGGAGCGCTATAATGGAGTGAGAGCGAGAGCCAGAGAGAAAGAGTACTTTGAAAGCGTCACGGTCCAGTGAACTCAAACTTTCTCTACGGAGTTGTTGTTGGCGTGCCGAAGAGTATATATAGTATACTAAGATTCCCACTTTATACATACACGGTTTGTGTGAACCCTTTATATATATAAATATAGTTATATATTTATATATAATTATATATATATATATATGTGTAATTCTTTAATAGTTATTTAGTATACTATATAATGAATGTTATTGCACATTTAACAGTTAACTATGTATAATATAACATACGTTACTTTACTTTATTTACTTATTTTATTTATTAATTATAAGTATTGATTACAATTAGTGAAAACCGTATACACTTTATAATATTAATAAATACAATATATTATATTGTTATTAAATCATCATTGTTTATGGATTATCAAAAACACTATATTCTACCTAATTATCAGTAGTGTATTATACTATACTATGGTAATGCAGTATAATTTATATATATATATATATATATATATATATATCATATAGAAATTATCATCAGAGATAATAACAAACCAAAGATAATAAATAAATAAAATATAGTCACTTTCAATATATATTATGTTTACTCCATTTTATTTAATTTCAAATTTAATAAAGATAGAATAATAATTAGTCATTGATACTTTATTATTGCAGCATTGAGTTATATATAATTAATACAGATACTATATAATTATATATATATTAATATTCTCTATACAATAAGTTAACAATATTATATATATATATATATATATATATACATTTATCTTATATTAAATGATGGTGTACTATCACTTATAACGTTATTATACGTTAAATGTATACATACAATGTATGTTTATACCAATATTCCTATAAAATAACATTATGTATTACTCGTAATACCGCGCTACGATAATAACCGCGCTAGTAGGTATATAACCGCCCTGGTCAAATATGTACTGTCGACAAATACGCAATAATTAGACACGTGATGTGACGTTTACTTTACCACGTCACGTGATGCAACACGTGACGTCACGCTAGTACCACGTGACATCAATAATGAGGACTATTTTATTTACTATGATTATTATCCTATACTAATATAGTTATTAGTATAGTAATATATATATATATATATATATATATATATATATATATATATATATATAGTACTATATATATAGTTGAATACGCATACGTGTATCTAATGCTATAGATGAGAGAGAGAATCTGCCGCCGTATGATTACGATAGTTCTATGATATTAAGCGTATGCTTGTACGTATGCATGAAGGTATGCATGACACGTGTGCAACACAGCGTATCATAAGTACATGTGTGTGCTATTACATAACACTTGTGTGTATGCTATTACTGCATTCTTATAAACATAGTTTTTCAGCTTTTCAAATATACATATAGTATTATATAGTAACTGATTAATATATATATATATATTAATCAGTTTATTTTCTATATATATATATATTTTGATATAATACCTTTAATAACTATAATATAATATATTTTATAGTAGTTATAATAATAATAATAACTAATGTTTACACTCCCATATATATATATATATACCTGCTATGCAATGCTCTAACGTGCTATACTGTATAACAGGTATATCAGCCTATACCTGCTATACCTGCTATAGTCTATAACAATGTCTTTAACGTTTTACTATATAATACAGGGTATACTACTATACTTTTACCCTACAGTATAATGTAGTATATATATTATATATACTATTATAACAAATAGTGTTATACATTGTAAGGAAGTCACTAACGGATACTACCATATACCAATATTATAGTATTGATTTATATATAGTTGTTTCTATATATCAATACAATATAGTATATATAGATACATTTTGTCATGGATTTTGACCCATCATAGAAAGGTTGATAATGTGTCATGGGTTATACAATGCATGTATAGGTATTACATGCTAGTAATTAGTAATTGTATTAATGTTATATGGACACGTGTTTCGTAATATATATATAATGTCTGATATTCATGAATAGTAGTAACTGCAGTTAGGTATGTGCCATACCGTATGGGTGTTATGTATTGACTTAATGGTGTAGTTTATATATTATTAATATGTAACACCCATAACTAGATATATGAAAGAATTATTGAATGAATTAGTTTATTTAAACAAAACCGAATCTAGCGGGAGCCCTCACTGGTATATAACGTGATAAAAAAACACAAATAAATATAATAAAACGAATTTATTCAAAAGAATTGTAGTTAAGACAAACATATTACAATATAAAAAAATGTATTATACAGAGTTGAAATTATTTTTCTATTTAATTTTAAAACATTAGGATGATTGGATCTTGCGTAGATCATATGGTAATATATTCCATGTACGAGGAACAGCGGAGAAGAGGGAACGATAGCTGATAATGCTTCTAGTATAGTACCTCCGTCAAATAGAATAGCATCCGATGTTCTGAATTGGCTCAATATCGCTCGAAGTTTCAGAATATTGTTGAGATATCCAGGATTACCTATTAATAAATGTTGTTGTGCTAAGCATAGTAAACGGTTTCTAAATGAAAGCCACTTAAAGATTATGTTGGTACATATCTGTAAGCGTATGGTCGCGGCGATTAACATTATAAATAAGACGTATAGAAGCGCGAATAATCCTGTCTATTTTTTTATATCAATGATATTTATGTCGCTAAAAGTGATCCACAGTAATCTATACTAGATAATACAAGAGCATTAAGTAGTGTTCTAGTAATACGTGTAGAGATATGTAAGGCTTAACCATGCACAAACTAAAACAACACATAACTATGCAAGGGGTAACAAACACAGTATCGTTATTCAAGCTTTTGATCACGAGACTAAACCTTAACCTCACGTATCTATACTATAGCTGTATGTTATGTGTACAGTGTTATGTGTACAGTATTCACTTTATCAATCGCTATTGTGAGTATTCCTGTAGTAATACTGTTTTGTTGGACCTTTTAGTACAATAAATATAAAACTATAGTAATGAAAAAGTATTCTAGATTTAAATGAAATAAATATTATTCGCTAACAAGAGATATTTATATTGAATAATATACTATAGTGTACCTGTGTATACTATAGTGTACCCTGTATACTATAGTGTATCTGTGTATACTATAGTGTACCATGTATAATATAGTGCACCTGTGTATACATGGTAAATTAGTTAATCGCATGTAATGAACTTTCGATTTATTATAATAAATAAAGTAATAACATGAACATAACTCTAAATATATCTATTTAAAGTATACTTTAGTTATGCAGCTATATAATAGTATAAATATACCCTTCGGTACTTATATAATGGTGTATATATACCCTTCAGTACTTATATTATGGTGTACATATACCATTCAGTACTTATATAATAATGTACATATACCATTCAATGTTTATATAATGATGTTCACATTAGTTCTATAGAATGTACTGTATGGTCATTAAAATGGTGTCTTATTATTAACATATTATATAAATACCTCTGTAGATCTATAGATATAGATACATCTTATATATTTATATAATACCTATAGGATTTATACATTATAATCTATACATTTATAAATGCATACCTTGTGTGAAGACAATTATTGTTTGAATTCACTATAAATGTGTGTTCTCATGTATGTAAATCAGCTCGCATATATATATATATATATATATATATATATATTCATAGAATAACATATACATATTACAAACCTATATATATATATATATATATATATATACATATATGTGTGTGTGACATTATAGCCATATATGATTATAAATGAACACTTATAATCATATATGTTATATATAACATCTAAGTTCCTGGATGGGATAATATGACTTCACCAAAATAACAATAACAATAACATTATATACATTATAGGTAATTTACACATATATTAACCGTGTGAATCATTAATGAACATACAGCTGCGCTAACAAGCAGCACGTCGGCTATGCGTTATTGCGTAACACACAGTGTCGGCCATTGTCCCCAGCGCTCTGTTTAGTATGTATTAGTAGTGGACATTACGCAATACCTTACGATTAGGTCACCACCACCACGATTACTATTGGATTAACTGTAGATCTATAGAGCTGCTGCAAACGTTGTCGGCCTCAACAATAATAGAAGTCGGTATTACCCCTGCTTCTTTCTGTGTACTTATAAGTATATATATATATATATATATATATATATACATATACACTTAGGTACGCCCGTCCGTGTAGCGATCACGTGCATTACTTGGCCTCGGTGACCCCACTACGTTACGTAATAGAACGCGCACACACACACACGCGCACACACACACGCACACACACACACACACGTCCCTAGTAATCGGGTGCGATCAGTACCTAGTCGCCACTAAACGTATAAGTCACCGCCAGGCAGCGTACCTGTTCCGCGGATATCGATTAGCCGATCGCTGACCACTCAGACCCTACTGGTCAACCGGTATAGCCAGATACGTACGCATGTGACTATGTAGGAGCTGCGCATTGTAAACCCGACACATCTCCACACATCTCCACACATCTCACTACCTACTTGTGAACACCTACCCTCGCGATATCAGTTTCTAAAAGCATCACATAGGGGATATACGTACTACCTCGCCACCCCCTATCATCCGATAGTATACGATGTCCGTCCTACTCCGCCCATTGTGTCCGTCACCTCCCTCCCCCACTAGCTCCTCCCCCTGCCACTCACGTGCTATTAACCGCCGCCTCTATTAAAGATCATTACGTAATATCTGGCAGTAATTGCCGTCCCCCCATTAATCTATCGATTGGCTCGGCCATCACCACTTTGATTAGAAGTCACTGTATTAGACAACCTCTACTACTTTCATGGTAAGTGTACCTGTATGTGTCCGTGCCTGGATGCTTTATCTTTATTTAGATTTATTTAGCGGCGTTATATGCATGATACATATGTCCTTATTATAATGATATAGTTATATATAAATATGTATGCATGCGTGGTATGTAACAATAGTTATTATTGTATATCATTTACACTAATTATATATTATAGATTATATATATTAATGTGTATATATACCATATATATTATGTATTATTTAAATAGGTTATAACCTATATATATATTATACACATTAATATATATATATATAATCTATAATATATAATTAGTGTAAATGATATACAATAATAACTATATTTACATACATACGCATATATGCGAATTTCATATGCCATACAAAGTATATCACCACAAATATAAATATACATATATATATATATATATATATATATTTGTATATGTATATATATATATTTGTATATGTATATAGATCTATAGATATATTACGTATTAATAAACTCCATGTTACTAATAATAAAACGCATACATATACATATATATAACATGTATATATCATATATGACATATATGTATATACATTTATATATAAATAGATATACGCTAAAATATCATAAATGCCGAGAACAATAGTTAATAAAACTAACGAATAATAATGACATTATATATATATATATATATATATATATATATATATATATATATATATATATATGTGTGTGTGTATGTGTGTGTACATAATAATGTATATATTGATAATATTATGAAATATAATACCTGACATTCGAATGTAGAAATGGTATTATAGTACATTATAATTAATCAGTAAACATTAATTATAATTAATTTGTATTTATAATGAATATAACAAATCCATTATTATATTAAATATCAAACATATGTTACATATGAGATATAACATATGGCATACATACAAGTAAACAATACACATGGTCTAGTTGAGGGTTTAGCTTAACCCTTAAGTTTATGTTATTCTCTACTTGTTGTATCGTTTCCGTCTATTATTTTACAGATATATATATATATATATATATATATATATGCATATGTATATGTTTACGTAGCACGTATACACACGTGTGATTCTAAAGACCTTTATAGTAGATATACGAGTTCTATAGGTTATAAAGTAGGTTAACTCGGGTGACACGTGATATGTCACGTGCCAGGTCACGTGTGATGTATGCTCAACACGTGTACGACACACACATATATGTGTAGCAGTGTGTCTTTAGGTCGCTAGATCGTAAATAACTGTTTATTTAGCTATCGCAGGACACACATTAGCATGTAGGTATGCGTGTGGGTCCGTGTACGGCATACACTGTGGGTGCGTGTAATACATCGTTACTACTGCTACTGATATAGTCTACAAGTCACTGAAGAGTGCAACAGTGAAGAATTATTATGCAATATGAATTGTTATGCAATACATGTATCGTATATCATACGTAAGGTAGATTTACAGCGTGTCTACAGTGTGTTTATGATTTGTTTATTAGCGTATAAGCGGGGAGGTATAAGTATGTACTCTTTAATAGATATTGTATTTGTAATTTTATTGGAAACAGATAATCTAGTTTTTATATTTGTTGTATATTACCTATTTGTTAGTTTATATATATATTTATATATATATATATATATATTAACTTTTATCATAATCATATAACTATGATTATTCATGAACAATACATTATTATAGAAAGTATTTTAAAAACTAAAATGGACATTTGTAATATTGATTAATATCACTTTAAGTAGAATTGTATTGATACATTTACAGCTCGTTAATAGTGATCTAATGAGATGTGGGCGTGGTGTATAGTCACGTGGTGGATAGTCACGTGGTGTATAGTCACGTGTACGCGACATCTATAGTATAAACTAACGGGGACCAGCGGGTGATATACGTTTATACGGTCATAAGTGTATATTTAGTGAGGTGAGGTGGTCACATGTAAACTGCCTCATGTTTATAGGTTATTGATTGTGTATATATATATATATATATATATATATATATATATATATATATATGTATGTGTGTGTGAGTATATATGTGTGATGAAATATATTTCTACTATAATATTTGATAAATTATATATTAGTTTATAAATAGCTGGATATAAACTAGTGAAATAGCGTACTTTAGCCTACATACGAACAAGATACACTATATAATGTAGTCTGTTAATTATGTCGAATGTATGTTAATTGCGCCTGTTAATTAAGCAATCTCTCAACCTGCCTCATTTTCCACCTCCTACAGGTATGTACGTTATAGCAGAGATACACCCGGGGTGGGGGTGGGGTGAGTTACACACAAGGGTTACGTCGGTATCGCCTCGGGCCACCCCTACTTAAAGTCCCCCCCCCCCTCCCTGCCTCCAACTCCCCTGTCTCCTCTTTGTTGTGTTACGCAATGCTCGCGTTGCGTAATCACGTGTTGCGTAACACTCTGAGAGAGACACTGGATACCTACTTAGGCGCGATAGTGTGTCGACACGGGGTATTGTTGTGTGTGTGGGGTCAGCCATTGTTACAAAGTGTATGTATTAGGTCACGTATGTATATAAGTGTATATATGTATATATATATATATATATATATATATATATATATATATATATATATAAGTATGTGTGTGTATGTGTGTATGTATATTTCATTTAAGTTAAGTTATTATGAAGTTAGTTATACAAATCTAACAACAATAATTCCCAGAGCATACATAGCTATACACATCTAAGTTACAATAGAATAGCCAGGGTGTATTGTTGGGGTACGGCTAGTACCGCGCACCCCATGGGGTTACAATAGGGTGCTGAATGTCCAAACGAGGTGTCATTCAAAGCCTGTAATTACATTTCATCTTTCGGCAAATATTAATATCAACTATAAAGTGTGAATACGATTGTAATCAATGTATCAATGTAACTACACGCGTATTTACAAGCTATATAAGTATATATATATATAATAATTGATATATGTATTTAAATATTAAATAATAACTAACATTAAATAACTACTTTAGTCAATTATATAAAATTATAATTTAATATACTGTACTTATATAATAGCATATATATATATATATATATAAATAATATAAACGACATTTTATGTTCTACTTAAGGTCAATTTACCATATAGAAGATTACGTTTATTATTTGTATATATATATATATATATATATAAGTAATATACATTCAATGGCAGTTTAATGATCATGATATTTTATATTGCGTATAAACAAGTATTAGTTGAAGATAAATATAACAAGAATATGAGTCAAATGTATGTATTATATATAATATATTATATTATTAATAATTACATATTTATGAGAAATAGTTGAATTAGCCGCAGATAAAACTGATACCAATGTAATTTATGCTTTAAATTACTTAAAACTAGAAATTTCTAAAAGTATTGAGGTACTTCCCTCCTGTGTTCTTGTATCTATCTTAAACCACATTAGCACTCAACCCTCTTTCATTGGTTATATATTATTCTCCAATTAATGATATATGATATATAATAGTGTATTACTTATAACAACAAAATCTCACTCATCTCTTGACCCAATCCCCTTACGGCTCTTTAAATATAATTGTCAAAAACTGATTCCATATATCACCGATATATGGAACAACTCCATTATTACCTCATCTCTCCCAGTATATTATGACTATGATATATCTGTGACATCAGAATATATAAATACGATTCTTAAGAAAAAACAATGCTTGATTCTAGAATATTCTCCACCTACCTACCGGCCCATATCTTACGTATCCATCGCCATATCCAAAGTTATAGAACGTGTTGTCTGCGCAATAACTCATTGACTATCTAACCACCGATCACACATTATTGATATCACACTTCATCGTAATACAGATACATCGCTTAATCGGGTATTATATTACTCGTGATACTAAACACAGATAGTTTGTGATTTGATTTTTACTTTTTGGAGGTATATAACTGGCCAAGTCATGTTTAGTTAATGACCTTTTAAACTAATCGATAATATTTCATAAAGATTGATAACTCAACATGTTATACTTTCTCCAAGGCTCATTTTATCCCACAAGGTTATGTACTTGCTCTAATCCTTTTTATTATTCCGTTAACATCGATTTTTTCTAATATCTATTTATCTCTTGCATATGGTTCCCTTTCATTTATTCTTCATTTATGATATAATTATATGGTTATCTATTAACTCACTAACTCGATTTCACAAACAGATTTCATTATATTTAGCAGATCTATTACACCTACTACACCTTATCCTCAATCACTACTAACCATCTAACCTCTATACCACTTATTTGATCTATAAATACTCATTGCATCATGTTAAATTTTAATCTGTCTATATTCACCCATATATTCAATAGTATTTATTCTTCTAATTACTATTTCATAATATGTTTATCTTACTAACCCATATATTTAATAGTATTTATTCTTCTAATTACTATTTCATAATATGTTTATCTTACTAAAGCATTAATACATTCACTCATTGTGTATAGACTACATTATTCTCTTTCTTATTAAGTTATGTGAAAGTGATCAGGATCGAATATATTTAACGAATTGCAGTATATATATAAATGGTATTCAAACTTAATAGAAGTGACCTTGTGTCTTCGACCATCATGTGATCACACTTATTGTTGCAATTCAGATCACTATCTAAATATAGGTATATTCAAATGTAATCAATTATCGATTATGTATATATATTATTTTTTTAATTGTTTAAACATTTTTTATTTTTGTGGAGTACTTTCATCCCATCCAGGAACTTATATGAAGTTTTAATTAATTAATTAAAACTTGTTAAATAACTTACAACCAAAGTACTCTAATGTCCATTCGAAGGGGCTCTCATGTTAAGGCATCCATGGTTTTAACAAGATCCTATCATTATTGTATATATATATATATATTGTGTATACATAATTATATATTATCACTTCTAAATATTATTTTAAGACATATTTAATGGTCCTGATGAGGATTGAAAGCGTTTCCTACTGCTTGTGTGCCTTAGCCTTAGCCAACTGAGCAACACACGCAGTATATATATATATATATATATATATATATATATATATATAAACAAATATGCCAGTATACAACAATATATAAAAACAAGATTATCTGTTTCCAATACAATTACAAATAAACATTAAAAGTACACATTAAACGCTAGTAAACAAGTAAACACAATCTAGATACGACTTATACGGATAATAGCGTATAGTCTACTATAGTCTACTATAACTATAATATAATATATGTATCTTGATAAGTATTAGAGTATTGTGCCTGTCCTCAAAGTTAGTTATATGAGTTCGCCATCATACCTAGCCGACATTATTCATATTATACCTAATGACCGACCTCGATGTGGGAAATATATTATGTTATTGAGCATTCCACTGTACAAATTATGTGTATACTGTGTATACCATATATGGTGACATTACTTTTGCTTTTGGCTACCTACATTATGGAATATGAACCAGCTGATATTAGATGTACTAAAATCTTTACTCATTTTTAAATATTTTCTTGAACAACATTAACAACATATGTGTCGTTTATTCGTTTTACTTTTTCTTTATTAACTAATACTATAGACTATAGTATGTAATACTATAGTCTATAGTATACATTGGTAGTGTCACCTGTATTTAGTTTTATACTTAACAATACAAATATAATCAATTAAGTTTAAGGTAATACAATTAAAATAAATTTGCTTTAGTTTTTTATTATAAAGCAATTTATATATGATATATAATAACAATCTTATACCAATATTATTAACCATATTATTGTGTATTTCCCCATATAATATTTGTTGTCTCCCCTTTCTTATTAATAAGCAGATATTATTAGGGGCACTGGAACGATTTTGTATGTAGGGGGACCAACCAATCAAAATAAATGGTGTGGTAAAAGTGGGGGGGGGGCAATACATAGGAGGTCCCTTTAGATGTTAAAGTGGGGGGAAATATCCCCCCGTCCCTCCTGTTGTAGCCCCCCTAGGTAATATACCTCTATATACTTATACAGGAGAATATATATACCTCATCTGGTATGATTTGGTATGTTGAGTTTGTTGAATCTAAACTATAGCTTTGTAAGTTATACCCCTTCTCCTTGATATCTCCATCTCTGAAAACATCAAAGGATTACCATATTTAGCGAATCGGGAACATTCTCAAATATCTATCCATGTCCCTTACATACATTCTAATACACACTTCCACCCCTTACGCATCGCTCCTCACCCCAACTCACATCACCCCTATCGTCACTATCTCCCCTGTGTGCGATGCAGTCAGCAGTTCGCAATACATATAACCTATAGGTCACATATAAGATACAATTAAGTACATAAGTAACGAAGTTACGTAGATAATACCAGTCATGTACTTCCTTACATCAATAGCTACATCCAACACATGTTATTCCACCCTATTGGTTGTATGCAATATGACATCTACCCTCACTCACATCTACCCTCGTTCACATCCTCCCATACGTCTTCTTCTTCTTCTTCTTCTTCTTCTCCGTTCTTTCCTTTCCTATCTCTGGCATCAACTTCTCCTCTTCAACCTAGCTTTATATTCCGTACTTATAGGTACCTATATACATATTAGCATATTAATTAAATACTTTAGCTCTTACACATATTTATCCAACATTATGGTGGGTATTTATAACTTATTCTATTTAATTTATTTGAATACGATAAAGAGAATGAGTTGTAAATACCAAACACAGTTATAACTATATATAAATATATAGATATAGTATTATATATTTAACACTATTTACTATGTATATATATAGTACACTATAGTATATAGTATTATAAAATAAAACAATTCAATCATTCGATCATTAATTCAACATCCGCTGCAACAATACCTCTATAACCTTCATACTGCCTTGTTATAAATGCTTAATTATAACTTACATTGTAATCTAAAATCTTACTTTTATCTCGCATAATCTATAATATTATCGTTATTTAAATCCTCGTTTACTCTATTATCATGTATTCTATAGTATATATGCTATTCTATTAATAGCATGTAGATATATTTAGTAACACTAATATATATTGGTTATAATATAACTATAAAGCTTTATATGTATTATATATGCAGCATTATCTGCATATAGTGGAGGTCAGAGTAGATATACGTATAGGTTGTATGCACACTGTTATCAGCAGAATAATTCTTATTCAATATTCAATACATATGTAGACTACGATACATGATGATCATGATTAGCCTATACAACGTATTGCGAAGCAGTACATACATATTTGGTCTATATATATATAGACCAAATATATATATAACCCAACTATAGTCTAATATATTAGATATAAGTTATCACGTTACTTACTTATGTAAGACCATTACAATAACAATGCCTATATTCTATTACAGTATAAGTTATACCTCAGCACGCCTTTTCATTGTTATATAACAATAACGCCATTATCTCATACCACGTGACACTGTGCACCTAGTGGTGATGGTATACATTGGGGTACTTACTGAGTCTGTAGGTTACCATGATCGCGATGCGATTAGAGGATAATCGGTAGGGCTTGAGTTACGCGCCCCATATATATACACTTATATATATATATATATATATATATATATATATTTATATATATATTGAATTGAGAATAGTTTATTGAGTACACAAAAAGAACAACACATTTCTTATCATATGTATGTTGGTGTGTGTATTCATAGATGTATTAGATAAATCATCCAATGATTAACTACTAGCTAGAAATCTGCAGTATACTGTTATTGTTCACCTTACTATGTAGCTTCATGAAGTGTATACACCACATGTATAATGCGGTCTAGTTAATGCCTACAGGTAATTATTAACCCTTAACTTAACATATATGTATAAACTATTCTACAATATACCTCGTACATCATGTACTATGAAGTATATATCTCTAATGCGATTCATTGAATATATTTATTATCTCATAAATAATTAGTTATCAACAACATATATATATATTTATATATCTATATAATATAGTATATATTATACACATAAGTATATAATACACACACGATAAACGCACAATAAAGAAGCATGCGTGTGTAG